>QEPC01012094.1:84633-130924 GCA_003113815.1 Sphenodon punctatus | reverse complement strand
AGCTTCAGTGTTTCTAGGCCTTCCAGGGAAACCCAGAAGTTCCCCAGAAGGCTTGGAAAGCGCAGAAGCCAGCAGCCACAGCCAGTGCTGAAGCCCCCGGACCGCCACCGCCCGGAGCGCCAAAGGTAGAAGATCCCTGGGTGGGGAGGTTAGGGTGATCCCTGGGGTGGGATGGGGGTGTTAAACCACCCCCACCCCAGGGATAACCCTAGTACCTGCTGGTGAGGGCTCCAGATCACCGGTGGCAGCCCGGAGCCCGCACTAGGGACTTAGGTTAAAAAAATTTTTTTAAAAAAAATCCAGGCTGGGCAGGGTGGGTGGGGGGTGCCCCCCTTCCACCCACAAATCCTGGGAGGGGGAGGTATTCCATTGATTTCAATGGGGACAGTTCCCCATTGAAATCAATTTAATAAATCTGGCACCGGTAATCCGGTTTTAATCCGGTAACCCGATATTTTGCATACCGGTAACCGGTAGCCGGTATTTTGCCTGATGTCCCACCCCTAATAATAACACCAATTGATATACAATATCATGGTGACAGATATACCAAATACATAGTTGAGTTATCATGGCATACAATATTCATGCTGGAGGAATTCCCATAACCAGGAACATGACTGTGCTGGACATGATTATGTTTCTAACCCCCTATGTGGGTCTTTTTCAACAGCATTTCTATATCCACTTGAGCAGAGGGTGAGTCTGTTAAAATAATACATTATAGATAGAGTTTGTAAATCAGTAGGAGTGTCTCATTCTTTAATCTCACCTCCACCCCTGATATTATCCATGGGGCTTATATCCATAGGCCTCCTGCCAAAATGTAAATCTCAGATTTTCAGTCCCAATCCAAAATGCCCTAAATGGCAAGAATAAAAAATGGGTTTATGTCTTAATTTCTTAAACAATATATACTGAGAATATACCCAGGGTAACTAAAACCCTAGATAAACACCAAATTCACCAAATTTACTCACCCTCTGCTCAGTTTTTGTTATAGCCTTCCCAGTTTTTGTTTTCCTGGCAGTTCATCAGCCTCAGGGTCCCAGTATTCCCCTTCGCGGGACGTCACTCTGATTGGGGACAGCGAGGCAGACACTAGTCCCAAGGAGGAGATGTCTGGTGCTGTTATTCCCCTCCCCCGCAGCTCTGTCAGTGGTGTGTCACCCGGTGCAGGCCAGAAGGCAGCAGGGGGCAAAAAATCCTCGGTCTGGGTCAGTTGCATTTTAAGTTGGTGCAGGCGGATGATCCCAGGGAGGTGTAGTGCAGTTTGTGCCAGAAGGTGGTGAAGCATGGGCAGTAGAGGTGGGAATATCGGTATTGGATAAATCTGATACACCCGATAATCAGGTATATTGGATTAATCCAATAATCCGATAGTCACCAGTATCGGCATACCGGATTTTTAAAATTGGCCGCTTTACCGTTTTTTTTTTTTACATCACAGCCATTGAAGTAAATGGCCGCAATGTAAAAAAAATGGTAAAGTGGGCAATTAAAAAAATCCGGTATGCTGGTACTGGTAAATCCAATACCAGGGAGCTCCGATACCGATAAATCTGGTATCCGGTATTCTCTCTGGTGTCCCATCCCTAATGGGAAGGTGCTCACCAACCTTGGCACAACTGCCATGGCGAGGCACCTGAAGGGATGCCACAGCACTGTGCTGCTAAGTGGGCAGTCAGGGGCAGTGGATGCCAGTGGGTTCCTGACTGCAGCAGCTATTCGTCCACCTCCATCAGCGGGCAAGCGTCCTGCTCTAACAGCTGCCGATAGCAGCAGAAGTGGTATCGCTGCTAGGGGGGAGCAGCAGCAGCGTCAGTGCACCATGGAGGAGCTGCCAAATCCATTGGCACATAAGCACTGGGGAGGAATCTGTCCTTCAACTGAAAGTATGTTGGGAGAAAGGAATTTGCTTTATGGGAAGCCCTTCTCAGCAGTTGGGGACATGGGGTTTAGGCACCTGATTGACTTCCTGGCCCCTCAGTTTAAGTTGCCCTCGCACACCACTCTGAGTCAGGCTGCCATCGATGTCTGGCAGCCTGCAATGCCCGGCCAAGCAGGGGTGTCAGGCCAGCCACCGAGTCCTGGCCAGGCCTCTGCCACTGCTCTGTCGATGCCTGGCAGCCTGAAACGCCCAGCCCTGATGGTGACTAGAACAGTGGAGAACCCAACCCAGCCCAGCATAGAGTGAACAGAACTGGAGGTCTACCAGCACCACCCTGAGTTGGCAGGCCCTGTACCAGGCTTTAAAAGAGTGGGTGTAGGGAGCAGATGGCAGGGGCTGGGGGTGCCACCATCCACTTCACTGCCGACCTGTGGTTGAGTAGGAATGTGCAGCATGTCTACCTGGCAGTGACTGACAACGCACTGATGGCAGGACCCGGAGGCAGCATTTGGAAGTGTCAGGAGGGGTCCCGAAGCAGGGTATAGGTGGGCCCTGATTCAGGCAGAAGTCATAGATGCCACAGAACCCACACTTCTTGGAACATAGAGGCACCCCTGGTCACCATGGTGAGGGAGTGGGTCATGCCAGACGTGCCCTTCACCAAGGAGTGCGTGGTGACGCACAACATGGCAAACATATTGAGAGGAGTACACGAGGGGGGTGTCACCAGCATCCCTCCCTTCACCTGGTGTTCAGGGACGCTCTGGTCCTAGGGGAGAAGGGGATTGTGACAGGCATCCTTAACTCCCTGATCGAGCAGGGGAAGAAGGTGGCCGGTGGTTTCTTTAACTGGAGCATGATGGGCTACAACCTCCTCCGGGCAAAGCAGACTGAGCAAGGCTCCCCAGTGCACCAGCTGGTGCAGGATGTCTGTCCGGTGGAATTCCTCAATGTTCCTGATGCTCGAGCAGCTTCTCGAGCAGAAAGCCTCCTTGCATCAGGTTCAACTGGTGATAGACAGTGGGGCACCTCCAGGGTACTATGGGGCAGAATGGGAGATCCTGGAGCTCTATTGGCACTGGAAGGGTGAGCTGGTGGAGAGGGTCCGGCAGGCAAAGAGGGCTCTGGAGAATGCGCGGCAGCAGTAGCAGCAGTAGCAGCAGCAGCAGCAGGATGCCCCTGGGGATGGTGGGAGCAGCCAACCCTTTCAGCCAGCGGAGTCTATCTCTGCCCCTAGCATGAGCAGTAGCAGCACCACCAGCTGCACCCCTATTGCTTCTGGATGATGAGGATGGACAACCCTTGCTGCCTGGAATGTAGGCCCCAGAACCCTGAGGGTGGGTCCTGGGGCTTGAGTGGCTGCTTCTTGATATGGTGTAATGACAACTCCCCATGAGCGGAATGACGGCACCAGAACCCTGAGGGTGGGTCCTGGAACTGGAGTGGCTGAAGAACTTTGAAGGATGAAGTAGAGAAGGGTTTCATATGACGGCTCCCCATGAGCGAAAGGATGGTTTCAGAACCCTGATGATGGGTCCTGGGGCTGGAGTAGCTGGCATCCCTACTTGGCCGGGCGTTGCAGCCTGGCAATGCTGAATGGCACTGCTTCAGAGCACCCACTCAGATGGAGTGTTTAGGGAGGCATTCAATTGGGTGGCTCCCAGCATGGCTACCAGAGCAGCAAGCCACCATGTACTCCCTCTGCCATGGACCATGGGGGAGGGGGAAGCACACTGGGCTGACCTTTGCAATTGACATGTCCCTGCCCAGTGTGAGCAATGGGAAACCCAGGGTCCCCAGGGCTCCTGGCTATTTTTTCTGAGGCCATGTCCCCTGCTTACTGAGTGCCAGGAGAATATTGCGGTTCCGGCAGCATCCGATCAGCTCTCTCTGCCGCTTGAAAATCCTTAACTTGGCCCAGGGACAGCTGGTTCTGCTCCTGTTGGACACAGACAGCTATTTTAGAGGAGGTATCCAGCATTATCACTGAGGCCAGTCAGGAAATAGCCAGGAGGAGCTTTCTTGCAGGCTGGCTGGCGTGGGTGGGGGAGTGGCAGAGGCCCGGCCAGGGCTTGGTGCCAGGCAACCCTGCTTTGTAGGGATGGGTGAACAGAATGCGGTTTGGATGTTCGGACGTTAGGTCGTTTGGTCCGAAACCCGAGTTTTGGTTAGGCTGTTCGGTTTGGCGGAGTTCGGTTCAGCCGAACTTGGCCGAACAGCTGAAAATAGCGCTATCGCTACTGAAACCGAAACCGAATTTGAATATTTTTTCTGTATTGGTATAATTTGACCCTGAAACCACTCCTAGTCTCCACCCCTGGTGCCAGGAAGTCTGTTCCTCAGCTGCCTCCCACTTCCAGTCACGTTTTCCCACCCCCGAACTCATCCGAACTCATCCGAACTTTTCCAAACTGTTCGGCCGTTTGAGCGTTCGGTTCAGATGTTCAGTTTGGTCATCTGAAAAGGCCGATTTCAGCCCAAACTTTGAACTTCTGAACCGCATTTGCACATCCCTACTGCTTAGCTGGGTATTTCCATGCTGTCTCACTGGCCCTTGAAAATCCGTAACTTGGCCTAGGGCCAGCCAGCTCTGTTCCTGTTGGACGCAGACAGATATTTTAGAGGAGGTATACAGCATCATCACTGAGGCAGGTGAGGAAATAGCCAAGAGAAGCTTGCTTGCAGGATGGCTGGCATGGGTGGAGGAGCAGCAGAGGCCCGGCCAGGATCATACTCGATAGAGCTGAAGAAGGAGAAGGGCCGCTGTGGTGAGCCTTAAAGCATAGTGTTCAGGCCCTGGTGGAGCCAACCAAAGGTGCAGATATTGGTGGTAGTAGCAAATAAATAATAGTATTCAAACGACAACCCATGGCACAGCAGAGGCAGCATTGGCAGCAGACAAAGATATTGAATTGCCTGGACACAGAACCCATGGCACAGACAGCATAGGCAGCATTGGCAGTTGAACCCTGAGGGTGGCTCCCGGGGCTAGAGTGGCAGCATCTTGCTGCACTGGAAGGATAGCCCTCCAAGTCCCTGCCCTTTATGTATGTATCCTTCTGGAGAAGGTTGGAGTGAGTTATTGATTATTTTTGTACCACCACCACCGTCTTCTATTTAAATGGAACTTGTCCCTGAATGCGTGAGTGGGAAATCTCTTTGCCCTATTTGCCAGCATTTAAGGCTGGCTTGTCTGGCATGGGTGGGGCAGCAGCAGAAGCCCAGCCAGAGCATCAGTGATCGTGGTCGTAGTAGGAAATAATCAATCACATTCAAATGAGAACTTTGAAGGATGAAGTGGAGAAGGGTTCCATGTGAACAGCAGTTGTTGAACATGGGTCAGTTGGTCCTAAGAGATGCAAGCGGGGCGCTTCCTGTGGATTGACACAGCTGCAGCAGACATGGGTGTGGAGCAGCAGAGGCCAAGCCAGGGCTCAGTGGCTGGCACCCTTGCCTGGCCAGGCGTTGCAGGCTTGCATCCTACTCTTGGGATCTGAACAAGCTATTCTGCCAATTGGTCAAGCCTTACCCAGTGGTGAATCACGTGGCCACCCAGTAGTAGACATTGGGTTTCTGGGGCAGAACCCATGGCACAGACAGCATAGGTGACATTGGTAGCAGCAGATATTGGAACCCATGGCACAGAAAGTGGAGGCGGTATTGGCAGCAGCAGAAGACATTGAGTTGCCCAGGTACAGAACCCATGGCACAGCCAGCGGAGGCTGCATTGGCAGTAGCAGCAGACATTGTGTAACCCAGGTGCAGAACCCATGACACAGACAGCAGAAGTGGCATTGGCACAGCAGGAGCAGACTTTGTATTGCCCAGAGGCGGCATTGGCTACATTGGTACAGCAGGAGCAGACTTTGGATGTGAACATTCCATGTGAACAGCAGTTGTTTAACATGGGCCAGTCGGTCCTAAGAGACACGAGCCGGGCCCTTCCTGTGGTTTGACACAGCTGCAGCAGGCATCACCTGTCCCTCCCCACCCTCCATGCCATCCTCCACGGCGGCGGGGTTGGGGGCTGGGGTCCTCGGCCAGTGTCCTGCCTCGGTGTGTGCAAAGCAGCTGACTTAGCAGAGGTGCGGACCAGGGAAATCCAACTGTTTCGGTAACCTTGGGCTGAGGTTTGGCTCTAAGGGCCACCATGTTGTGCCCCTGCAATCATAGCACTGGGGTGCAAGCTGGGGTGCAAGCTTAGTGTCCTGGGGGGTTCTGTGAGGCTCTGGGATGCCCCAATAATATCCACAATTTCAGGCACCAGGTTATCAGGGACCGGGTACCCCATTGGGGATCTCTGAAAATGTAGGTGTAGCAGGGAGAAGTCCTGCAGGGCTGTGGCCCCTTTAAGGAATGGGCTGTGGGTGCCAGCCAATGGGCTGTGCGCATGTGCATTTGTCTGGGAGAAGTCAGCCCATGGCATAAGATCAGCCTGTGGAGTAGGGATGTACGAATGCGGTTTGGAAGTGAGGGGTTGGGGCCAAACTTGGGGTGTTCATCCTGTTTGTGAACATCCCGAATCTGAACTGACCCCCACACGAACTGGCCAAACAAAGTTCAGGTTCTGAACATATTTGGAAGGGGTGTGTGAGGGGGAAGGGAGGAACCCAATTTGCCCTCTCCCTCCAGGCTGCACGGGTAGAAGGGGTGCCGGGTTGAAACTCTCCCCCACCCTGCCCAGCCTGGAAAAAAATTTTTTAATCCCCCTACCCCAGGGATCACCCTACCTGGTGGTGCCGGGGCTCTGGCTCTGGTGCCGGGGCTCTGGCCCTGGGCCCAGTGGTGGAGACGGGTCCAGCAGCGGTGGGTCCAGAAGCAGTGGTGCTCTGGAGCACTTCAGGCTGCTAATAGGCCTTCTGGGTAAAACCAGAAGCCCTAAAAGCTGCCTGAACTGCTCCGGAGCACCGCCACCACTGAACCCACCGCTGCTATCGCCGCCGAGCCGGCCACCGCTGCTACCGCCAGACCCAGTGCCCTGGCACCACCAGGTAGGTCGGGGTCTGGGTCTGGCAATGGCAGTGATGGCAGGTCTGGCAGTCCGCCAGTGGCAATGCTCCGGAGCGCTTCAGGCCACTACTAGGCCTTCCGGTTTGACCCGGAAGGCCTAGTAGCAGCCTGAAGTGCTCCAGAGCGTTGCCGCCGCCGGACCCACTGTTGCCACCAGACCCAGGGTCAGAGCCCCGGCACCACCAGGTATGGTGATCCCTGGGGTGGGGTGGGTTAAAAAAAATTCCCAGGCTCGGCAGGGTGGGGGGAGCTGCTCCCTGGCACCCCTTCTACCTGTGCAGCCTGGAGGGGGGAAGGAAAACCATGCCCTCCCGCGCGAACAGGTTCATTTCCCCCAAACGCGTTTGGCCCAATCAAGCCAAACTGAATGGTTTCAGGTTCGACCTAACCCTGAATGGGCCAAACCCTGAACCCCCGGGGGTTCGCACCTCCCTAATGTGGAAGAAATAGGCTGAGAGACCAAGAGACCAAGTGGGAAGGAAACCGGCCCTTTAAGGCTGAGGCGTGGAAGCCTGACCATGCCCACTCTGCTAGTATAAGAGGAGAAGCAAGACTGAGAGAAGAGGCAATCACTGCCTGGGAGCGGAAGGGGCAACATCTCCCATGAAGAAACCAAGAAGCCTTGGTTTCTACCATCTCCAAGGTGCTGAAGACCAGAAGGACCAGAGTGGATCCAGGTAGTGGGGAAATCTATGCCCAGGAGGGTGCCTCCTGTCTGGGGAAGGCTTGGCCAGAGCCTGGGGTCTGAGGCCTGGTTGTATGGACTTTGGGGGGTTGCTATGGTATTGCTCCTGTGCTTGTGAAGAAACTGTGCTGGGCATGCAGGGTAGGGATGTGCAAACATGGTTCGGAAGTTCAGGGTTTGGCCCGAACTTGGGGCATTCGGCCCGTTTGTGAACACCCCGAATCAGAACCAACCCCCAACCAAACCAACTAAACTGAGTTTGGGTTCCGAACTCAGTTTGGGGGGGCAGTTTTCCCTCCCCCCTCCAGGTTGAGTGGGTGCAAGGGGACGGGGATTACCTCCCCCACCACCCTGCCAAGCCTAGGATTTTTTTTTTTAAAATTTACCCACCCCCCCAGGATCGCCGCATCGGATCCAGACCCTGAGCCCCGGCACCCCCAGGTACGTTGGGTCCATTGGTGACTGTGGAGGCAGCCGTGGGTCCAGCGGGGGCGGCACTCCGGAGCACTTCAGGCCAGTACTAGGCCTTCCAGTTTGACCCGGAAGGCCTAGTAGTGGCCTAAAGTGCTCTGGAGTGCCACTGCCGGCAGACCCGCTGCTGAACCTACCCGCTGCTGGACCCGAGGATGGAGACCCAGCACCAGCAGGTAGGGCTGTGGGCGATCCTGGAGGGGGGAGGTTAAAAAAAAACACAGGATGGGCAAGGGGGGTGAGGTGATCCCCAGCGCCCCTTCCACCTGCGCAGCCTGGAGGGGGGAGGGAAAACCGCCCCCCCGCCTGAATGGGTTCAGCCCCCTCCATACCAGTTTGGTCCAAACGGACTGAAATGAATGGTTTCGGGTTCAGCCGAACCCCGAACGGCCCAAACACGGAACCGCTTGGTGTTCACACACCCCTACTTCAGGGTGGAGGCAGATGAGTCAACAGCCATGGGATTGTGGACTGGGGAATACAGGAACTGTGTGTTTTGAATAAACACTGTTGAGCTAATTCCTACATGACTTGGGAAGAGTGCTGGTTCCCCATGCGTGACAGACCAGGGGGTCTGGAACCTGCAGGGACATACCCCCTGATAGTCGCCCACAGTTAAAGTGGGTATTACCTGTGAGTAGTTAAATTGCTACTCTATGCAGTTTTAGTCTTGTCTTTTTGATCATTTCTCATATTTGGTACCAGAATAGAAAAATGTATGTAAGATTGAAATTGGAAGGCAATTGTTTTGCCAAACAACCTTGCAATCCTTTGGAAAGAAGTTCGTAATGATTTATTATTTGAGTTTAACTTGTCTTTAGTTTTCTGAAACTTCTTTACTTTTATTGCTGCTTTTTAGTGCTCAGCTTTTAATCAGTTCTACCCTTAAATGCAAGCAATTAAACTGTTATTTTCAGGAACATCATGCCAATAACATGAAGGAACATCTGAAATTTCATCATCCAAAGAAATTTTTGAGACAGATAAACAAGTTGCGCTGGAAAGATAATAGAAATTGCCTTCTGATGATTGTACACCTCGTACCAAGTAAATGGGACAAACAATTATTTATTTAACCCCCAAAAAGGGGAATGATTTGATATTCAGACCAGTGCAGAAACGAGTACCCACAAAACCAGGTATACCTGTCACATTTCCAGTACCCAAATCAACTCAAAAATGTTGGGTACTAATTGGCATCAAGTTATGATGTGATCCGGGTACCCGATGTCTCGTCATGTCCTGGAATATTTACTTCTGGTCCCCATTTTTCAGTTCTCCTTCCTGATTTTTCAGTTTTCCATTCCAATTTTTGGATCTGTAACCAGAAAATTGGTAAATCGACAATGGAAATTACAGATTTTCAGGTATCCTGATGCCTGATCGGCGTTTGTGTAGCCTGGCGAACACCCAATACAGTGCTCAAAAATGTGGGTATTACCCGCAAGTACCAAATTAGGTACCGATTTCAATTCTATTTCAGACAGTTTTGCATTATCCCACAGGTAAACGTTGATGCAATATCGATGACCAAACAGGATTTTTGTATATAGAATCATAAAGAATCATAGAATCTTAAATTTGGAAATGATATTAAGGGTCATCAAGTTGAACCCACTGCTAGTATGCTGGGTGACTACTGTAATAGGGGGTTAAGTTAGCACCAGATAAAAAGGTGCAGGAATATGTAATCATAAAGAATTATGCTGTAAGCTGATGTTAACTAGTGCAGACTCCAGAGGAGCAAAGGATGGCACCTGGCACCAATAAAGGTCAGGAGGTCCAAAGCTTTGTGGTATTTAAGGAAATGCCATGGTAGTTAAGCCCTTGCCTAAAATGGTGCCTGCAGCAATGGCGCCATTTTGGAAAAGGACAGCTAGTCTGCACATGCGCAAAATGGATGCTTTGCATACATAGACTGTCTGGCCTTTTCCAAAGTGGTGCTGATGCTGCTGATGCCATTAGATGTAGAGATTGGATCAGTGACCATTTTGCGCTTGTGCAGTGATTCTTTTACATTTATTTTAGCTTTTATTTTTAATAAAAATAAATGAAAAATACAAGGAAACTATGAAAATGAATGTTTTCCTTTACAAAAACTCCCTAAAATGAAGACGTTTTTGTAAACGAAAACAAAAATAAGAATACAAATGAATGATGTGCGTGCTGCAAATCCCTGTTAATCCGGTCACTTTGGCATTTTGGTTACTTGGCTAAGCTGTTGTACATTAGTCCAGATGTGAGGATTCTGAAATTCTGAAATGACTGGACTGAGGACACTTGTAGGGTAGGGGTGTGCATGTCATTTTCATTATTACAATAGCGATAATGAAAATGGTCATTTTCATTTTCGTTATTGCAATAACGAAAGCAACAACTGATAATAATGACGATAACAAAACGACAAACGAGCATACCAAAAACGACAACCGAGAATACTGATAACGGTAACAAGAATGATAATGATAATGATAATGATATCGCTAACAATACCGATATCGATACCAATATTGATATCAAAAATTATACCAAAAACAATAACAAAAACGATAACAAAAATTATAACAAGAAACAAAAACGACAATGTCCTTATCATTGTCGTTATTATTAGTGCTTTAGCATTTGGGATTTGGAGGGAAAATGTAGAGAGGGGAGGAGGGAGCAGACATCTCGAAGTCTTCACAGGGTTGAACTCTTGAACTGTGCCTGTGTTGGGAGGGGCGAGCAGCTCAGCAGTATCTGATGGATACTGGCCAATGAGCAGCGCAAGCAGGCCCCAGCAGTCTCATGGGACTCTGATTGCTCAATGCCTACTGCCTCCCACAACCCATCAGGGGGGCTCTGAGGGAGGGCACTTCAACCCTTTATAATGGGAGGGCCAAGATTTTTTCTCTGTTGTGTGAGAACTCTGCTTGTCAGGTTGCGTTTACAGAACTGTGGTGCTTGCACATAAAAATATAGATTAGATTTGAATAGTTATATATATATAATTGATTAGATAATAGATAGTTTTCCTTTCCCCTTCCCCTTTCTCCCTTGGATTTAGATAAATATTAGTTGTGCACAGGAATCAATAACGATAGCAATATAAAAAATAAAATCTTCATTTGAAATGGTACCGATATCAATAACAATAACAAATATCGATACCGTCAATGAAAATGATACCGATATCGATAACAAAAACGATATCAAAATGATACAAAAAATGATGATAATAACAAAAACAACACTGTTGTTAATAATGATAACAAAAATGACATTTTTGAATAACGAAAACAAAAACAAAAACAAAAAACAAAAACAACATGGGGGCCTGGTGCACACCCCTATTGGAGGGATACCAATAAAGTGAGCCACCCTGAGCTGCCATTGTGTGCAGGAGGGGGCGAGATATAAGCATTTAGAAGTAAATAAATATATAAATTAATTTAATTAAATTAAAAATACCAATGCTACCCTGCTGTTGTGATCTCTGCAAGGGGACATCCTGACACACTTGGGGGTGCCAATGCTGCCCTGCTGAGTGATACCTGCTTTTGCTGCTGCAAGAATGTGTGTGTCTCTCTCTCACACACAGAGCTCCTGCCCCCATGGGGCAATCTCTGCAAGTTGACACCTTGTCATACCTTGCGGTGCCAATACTGTCCTCCTGGGGCACTCTCTGCAATGTGATGCCCAGCCACACATTGGGCTGCCCGCAATGCCAAAGCCTGTACCATCGCTTTCGTGCTCCTCCGCTCTGCCCACCTCCTCCTCCTGCTGGTATTGGTGCCCAAACGTGTATCTCTCTCAAATGTGCTACCCCCCTAGGGCAATCCCTGCAAACTGACACCATGTCATACCTTGAGGTGCCAATGCTGCCTCCTGGGGTGATGGCTGCAGGTTGACAACCTGCCAAACATTGGGATGCCTGCAATGACAAAGACTGTGCCAGTGTGTGCCTTCTGCTCCTCTGCTCTGCCCACCTCTTGCTGTTGCTGCTGCTGCTACCAGTCTGTCTCTCTCTCTCAGAAGTGCCACCCTCTTTGGGCAATCTCTGCGAGCTGACACCCTGTCATACCTTGGGGTGCCAGTGCTGCCCCTCAGGACAATCTCTGCAAGCTGACACCCTGCCACACGTTGGGATGCTGGAAATGAAAAAGCCTGTGGCAGTGCCTGCCCCTGCTTTGTCTACACCAGGCCCAGACCCAAGTGTCTTTCCCTTTTTCATTATAATTATCTATATACAGCTATGCTCACTGCAGTAGATGGGCTATATAATAATATAATTATTCTGTCTCCTGCAGGAATTCCATGCAACTTGAAACCTTGTCACACCACCATCTCCTCCTACACTAGCACCTGCCTGCTACTTGTAATTTCTATAGTGCTACTAGGTGTATGCAGCACTTTACAGTGACAGGCACACACACATTCCCATTTCACAGATAGGAAACTGAGGCCGAGAAGTTGTGACTTGCCCAAGGCCAACCAATGAGGTTTTATGGCTAGGGCAGGATTCAAACCCTGGCTTCCAAGGTCTATGTCCATCACCTTATCCACGACACCACACCAGCTCTCTAGGGTGAGAGGTTGTGACTTGCCCAAGGTCACCCAGTGAGTTCATGGTTAGGATGGGATTTGAACCCTCACTTCCTAGGTTCAATTCCAGCACCTTATCCACTACACCACACTGCCTGTGGCGGCTGGTGCCTGACAGGGTCTGCTCTGTCTTCTGCCAAGCTGCTGTATGACAGTGATATTTCTGCCCCCCCCCCTTCCAGGGTAGTTCGTGCAAGTGCTTTTGAATGGAAATTGTGTTAGGAGGACATTAAAACCACCATCTGCTCTGTCCTCTGCCCAGCTGTTGTATGCCAGTTTGTCTGTGATATTTCTGCCTCCACCCTCATCCCCTCCAGGGCAGTCCGTGCAAGTTCTGTCAAAGGGAAAACCACTTTTGAAATGTTTGGAAGCCATGGGATGTGTTTTCCATTGATTTCAATATGAAACAAATATAAAACAAAAGGGTTAAAACAAATTAAAAGTAAATGAGTGAGTTTTTCAAAATTGGAACAAAAGGGGAAAGAAAAACAAATGGGACTTTCAAAACGAAAATGGAAGGAAATACAAAATTGAAAGACATGTCCTCTGCACACCCCTAATAAAGGGTAGTATGCTTGAGTTCTCTACTGTTGGACTGAAATTTTAGTTAAGGTTCCTCTCAAGGACAGGGCTTTTGGCCTTCTTCCCCTGTAGCACTTTAAACATAGATGGCATGGGGGGAAATGCTGGAAAGCAAAATGAAGTTGGAAGTGAGCATTGCTGTATCTTTGCTTCACAAAATGGAATGCATGAACTTTTCAAATTCAGTATTCACCAGGAATATTCATTTTAGCCTTAATCACTACAAAAAAAGCAATGGACTAAACAGAGCTTAGAGACACTGGCTCATGCTGAGTCACTGCAGCAGTTTGCAACCAACTGTTTGTTTACCTCTGTTGTCTCACAACTGTTTAATATGCTAATTGCCCACCATGTTTGTCAACCATCGCCTCTTTGTATTTAGCTCAGCTCCAACTGTGACCTGCCTGAAGAAGGCAGAAGAGCTCTATGTAGCTCAACAGCTGGAATGTTCTGATCCAAGAAAAATTGGTCTAAGAAAAGGTACCAGGTAGACCTGAAATGAGAAACCTTGGTGAGTGTACGTTCACTGAAATGCACGCAACACGGAAACTTAATGGCATTTCCTGCTGTTTTTATTTATTTTATTTTATTTTATTTTATTGGAGATATTTATTAGGGATGTGCAAACAGAACTGAGTTTGGAAATTCGGTTCGGTTCAAAAATCGAATTCAGTTCGGAAGTTGGTTCAGTCAACCGAACTAGTCAAGTTCGGTCAAATTACAAACTTCCGAACTGAGTTCGTACATTCAAAACTGGTGTTTTAAGCTGTTTTTGGCCTTCCAAACTGGTTCAGATTCGACCGAACAGTTTGGTCAAATTCGAGTTCGGTTCGGAAATTTGGTTTGGTTGACTGAATTAGTCGAGTTCGGTCTGAACTCCGAACGTCCAAACCGCATTTGCACATCCCTAATATTTATATCCCACACCCTCCTGCACACTGGCAGCTCGGGGCGGTGAACAACACAAACAGTCAAAATAACTATACAATCCTTTTAAAATACTACAAACATTTAAAAATATTAAAATACCAAAAACAGAAAGGCTAAAAGGCAGAAAAAACCCTCCCCCAATCCCTCCAGCCTCCTCCCCCCCTCCCCGAAGGCCCAGTGGAACAACAGGTCTTACAATATCTTCAGAAAGAGGGGAGGTCTGGGGACAGACTGGCCTCCATCAGGAGGGAGTTCCACAGCCAAGGTGAAGCCACAGAGAAAGCCCTCTCCGCCGTTGCCACCCGGGGTAGCTGGGGGACTTTGAGTTGGGCGCCCCTGGTCTACCGCAAGGGCCGCAAAATGACCTGGGACCTGAGGCAGTCTCACAGATAAGCAGGACCTAAGCCTTTTAGGGCTTTATAGGTCATCACCAACACCTTGAATTGGGCCCGGAAGACAATAGGCAGCCAGTGCAGAGTATGGAGCACAGGTGTAATGTGCTCGTGGTGTCCCGTCTCTGTTAGGAGATGGGCCACTGCATTCTTCACCAGCTGCAACCTCCAGGCCATCCTCAGGGGTAGCCCCATGTAGAGTGCATTACAGTAGTCCAGTTGAGAGGTAATGAAGGCATGGATGATGGTGGCCAGATTCGAGTCTGAGACATATGGCCGCAGATATCGCACCAGATGTAATTGCTGAAATGCTCCCCTCACCACAGCCTCCACCTGACAATACAGGCAGAGCTGTGGGTCAAGCAGCACCCCAGACTATGAACCTGAGTGGCAAAAGGGGGCAGACCTTGCCAATGATGGGAGCCACCACCCCATGAGCCCTACCCACCAAAATCACCTCCGTCTTGTCGGAATTCAGCCCCAGTCAGCTCGCCCACATCCAGTCCCCCACAGCTGCCAAGCACTGGGCAAGCACCGAGACTGCTGGGTCTGGGTCTCCTGAAAACGAGAGGTAGAGTTGTGTATCATTAGCATACTGATGACATCACATGCCGAATCCTCTCATGACCTCACCCAAAGGTTGCATATACACGTTAAACAGGAGAGGGGGGAGAATAGAACCCTGTGTGACTCCACACGTGAGGTTCCGGGGACATTTAAAATATTTAATATCCCATTAAACATTTAACATTTAATATCCCTTTTAAATTAAACATTTAATGTTTAATTAAAACATTTAATATCCCGCCCCTCTTGCCAGGGCAGTTTGGGGTGGCTTACAATACACAGACACATATAAAATCCATACAAAATAATATAAAACCATAGAAACAATATAAAAGAGGAAACAAGGGGAGAAGCATCCCCCCCAAAGGAAGAGGGAAGGAAGGGATCCCCAAAACATTTTTAAAATAATAAAAATACATACCCTGCTCCTAAAAATATATAAAGACCCACCCTCATCCGTCTTCCTCGCCAAAGGCACAGCAAAACAGCCAGGTCTTGTAATGACGTCAGAAAGAGGAGAGGTCCGGTCCAAGGCTACTCAGGCCTCCTTTCGGAGTGAATTTCATAGCCTTGGTGTGGCCACCAAGAGTGCCCTCTACATAGTCACCGCCCAGGAGACCCAGGTGACTTTGAGAAGGGCGTTCCCGGTGACTACAGGGGCCGCTCTAGAGCACAGTGAGTGAGATAATCCCACAGATGCATGGGGCCCAAGCCATGTAGGAATTTATAGGACAAGCACCCTGAATCGGGCCCGAAAGGCTATAGGTAGCCAGTGCAGAAAATGGAGCCCTAGTTTAATATGCTCCTCAAGGCCCGTCCCCATAAGTAGACGGGCCACGAAAATTCTGCACAAGTTGCAGCCTCCGAACCATCATGATGGGCAGCCCCATGTAAAGCACGTTACAATAGTCCAATCTTGAGGTGATGAAAACATGGATGATAGTGGCCAGGTTGGAGTCGGAGATATATTGCTTAAGCCACCGCAACAGATGTACTTGGCGGAAAGCGCTCCTTGCCACAGCTCCAACCAGGGCATCTAGGCAGAACTGTGTATCCAGGAGCGTCCCCCAGACTCTGAACCTGGGGAATGAATGAGGTGTGAACCCCATCAATTATGGGGGAAATCACACCCGTCACCTTCCCCAGTAGCATCACCTTTTTCTTGTCGAGATTCAGCTTGAGTCGCCTCGCCCTCATCCAGTACCTCACAGCCACCAGACATCATGTGAGCACTGAGAATGCGGGGTCCAGGTTAGATGACGAAAAGGAGAAATGGGCTGTTTATCATCAGCATATTGAGGACACCGAACTCCAGAGCTCCTTATGACCTTGCCCAATAGTTGCATTTACACGTTGAACAGGAGAGGGGACAGAATGGAACCCTGCGAGACTCCACACAAGAGGTCCTGGGGAGAAGGAAAATGATCCCTGAGCACCACTCGCTGAGTTCTGCCAGCCAGGAATGTGCAGAACCATTCAACAACAGTCCAGCCCACCCTGGTTCAGTCCCTCTTACCCTATTTTTAAGGGGGTAAGAGTATTTTGAGATATTGTAATAGGAGGAGGGTGTGGTGGTATATTTAGAGAGCTGGGATGTCTAGGTTTTGTGGGGAATGGAGGGATGTGGAGGGAGGGGGCAATTGGAGTATGGGACCAATTCGCCTTTGTGAGAGGAAAGGGTTATGCCTATACTGGGGGGGTGGAAGCTCACTCCTCTGTGTGAGAGAGGGGTGAGAGGGAGGGGCATCCTGCCTGCCGCTCCAATGGACTGCCATCTGGGCTCCGCTCTATCCCTCCCAGCTAAAAAATCATGCTGCACCCCGCAGCCCCTGACCCCACTCTGTCAGGCTCCCACAAGGGCGAAGGGACAAAGGGAGCAGCAAAACCCTTCCCCTAGTCCCTCCCGGTCCCACTAAGGGCCTTGCCTAAGGCCTTTTTAGACATTTCCCAATTTTTTTTGCATGTTGACTGAAGCTGCCACTGGCTGGTCCAAAGCCTAAATAACTTAACTTAAAATATGTAAGGAAAAAAATATCAAATATAAGAACATATGTAGTGCTGTACTGGGTCAGACCAATAGTCCCTGTCTCTGACAGTGGCCAATCTCTTTCTCATGGGAGACATACCTGATAGGTCACAATGGGCAATCCATTCCCTGTTGTTTCAGCCCCAACAATCAGAGGTTACTTTACCAAAACCTACTTGAGTAATAGCCACTAATGTGCCTACTTGGCACATGTCAGTCCCCAACGGGGTGCAGGACCTATTAGATCGGTCCGCCCCCGGAGACTTATGGACCCGGATCAGTTCCGGAATGCTCTGGGGGAGTTTCCCCTGGACCTTGACACCCACTCTGTTGATGATCTCGTAGCCTTCTGGAACACCTTGTTGGCTGAGATCATTGACAGAGTGGCTCCTAGGTGTCCACTGCCCTCCCAAGTCCCCGCAGGTCTCCTGGATTAACTGAGGACCTGCAGTGTTTGAAGTGGGAGAGCAGGTGGTTGGAGCAATGGTGGCACCGGACTCACGACCATTATGATCAATCGCAGCATAAGAGCAGTTTAAAGGCCTATGCTGTGGCGGTGCAGGCAGCAAAGAAGCAGGAGACGTTATGGTCATTGCTGGCTGGAGTGTTTAGGGTTAGTGCCTCCCTTCGGGAGGGCAGGGTGCCTGACTGTCTGAAGGAGGCTGGCCCCTGCTCAAGAAGTCATCTCTTGACGCTGATGCTCCTGCCTGTTATCAGCCAGTCTCTAACCTTCCCTTTTTAGGGAAGATTATTGAACGGGCTGTGGCACAGCAGCTGCAGGAACTTGTGGACCGCACCGATTTCCTTGACCCCTTTCAGTCAGGTTTTTGGCCTGGGTATGGTACGGAGACTGCATTGGTGGCCCTGGCTGATGATCTCCATCTGGCGTTGGACCAGGGTTGTCAGACCTTACTGGTCCTGCTAGATCTTTCAGCTGCATTCGACACAGTCGATCATGAGGTGTTGGTGACTCGCCTGCAGGACCGTGCTGGGATTGGCGGGACGTTCTTGGACTGGTTTCGTTCATTCCTGGCCAGGAGAACTCACCAGGTGGTCTTGGGGGAGTGTACATCTTCTCCCCGGAACCTCACGTGTGGAGTCTCGCAGGGTGCCATTCTGTCCCCACCTCTTGTTTAACATCTATATGCAGCCGTTAGGGGAGATTGTGAGAGGGTTTCAGGGTATGCAGTGTCATCAGTATGCTGATGACACTCAGCTCTACCTCTCTTTTTCCATCAGCCCAGGTCATGCAGTCTCCCTATTTTCCCAGTGCCTGTCAGCTGTGGGGGCTTGGATGAGGTTGAATCATCTGCAATTGAATCCTGACAAGATGGAGGTGATGTTGGTGGGCGAGGGCTTGGGGGGGCTGGGGGTGGTTGAATCTCCTCTTGTTGGGCGGGTTCGCCCTCCCATGGTCTCTCAAGTGCAGAGTCTGGGTGTGCTCCTTGATTCACGGCTCAGCCTGGAATCTCAGGTTGTGGCCGTGGTGGGGAATACTTTTTGGCAGTTATATCTTGGCTGGCGGCTTCGGCTGTATCTCTCAGACTCCAACCTCGCCACTGTCATCCATGCATTCATCACCTTAAGGCTGGATTACTGCAACGTTCTCTATGTGGGGCTGCCCGAGAAGCTAGTCCGGAGGCTGCAGCTGGTGCAGAATGCTGCGACGCATCTCCTTACGCTGGCGGGTCACAGGGGGCACATGACACCAGTGCTCCGGACTCTGCACTGGCTGCCTATAAAGCACTGGGCCAGGTTCAAGGTGCTGGTTTTAACCTTTAAAGCCCTTCACTGCCTGGGCCCTGCTTATCTGCGGGACCGCCTCACTCCCCATGTGCCCGTGCGACCCTTGAGATCGTCCGTGGGAGCCATTTTGGAGGTTCCCTGGGCGAGGTGGGTGGCCACTGATGTTAAATCTTTTTCAGTGGCCAACCCTGTGCTGTGGAATTTGCTCCTGGAGGAGGCTCGGTTGGCTCACACTCTCCTGTCATTTTGACGTTTATGTAAAACCTGGCTGTTCCGGGCAAGGGGGAGGGGTTGGCTGGGGGGAGGGGGGTTTGTGTCATCATCCCCCCCCCCCTGCATTTTATGAATTTTTAACTGCTTTAAATTGTTTTTATATTGTTGTTTGCTGCCCCAGGCTGCCCTCAAAGGGCAGGAGGGGCAGGATAAAAATGTTATATAAAAAAATAAATAAAAAATAATGGACCAATCTTCCAAGAACTTATCATCCTCCAAAAACATACCTTTTTAAAACTAGCTGCACTATGGTCCATGACCACTTCTTCTGGCAGTAGATTGTAAGCTATTGGGCAGGGATGTGTCTATTTTATTCTCTCTAAAGTGCCAGGTATATCGTTGGCGCTATATAAAAGCTAATATAATAATAATAATCATAAATTCATAAATTCCACAAGTTAATTGTGGGCTGAGTGAAAAAATATTTCCTCTTTTTTGTTTTAAATCTTCTTCCTGCTAATTTCATTATTATTATTATTATTATTATTATTATTAACAAACATTTATATAGCGCAAGCGGTGTTCCTGGCACTTTACAAAGTAATAAAATAGACACGGTCCCTGCCCCTAGGGCGTGTCCCCTTGGTTTTGTACTCTAAGAGACGGCAAATAACCGCTTCCTATTTACATGTTCTACACCACTCTTGAATTTATAAATTTTGATTATATCCCCTCTCAGTCGTCTGTTTTCCAAGCTGAAGAGGCCTAACCTATTAAGACTTTCTTCATAAGGGAGCCATTCCATACTCTTTAATACTCAGGGGGAAAGTGGATATGGAAGTACATGTTTTGGTCTTAAATATTATTTTGGTGCTCAAAGGGCTACCCAGAAATGCACATACATTCCACAAATAACCAACCCACTACCCATTTTATCTTTAGAAGTACCAAAACATAGGTTTAAAACCACAAAAACACTTAAACTGAATTCCAATTTGTATCCTTTCCATAAAGTGCATTGGAATATACTGAACTGATTTAATTAAAATTGGCTTTAATTTTGATGTCCTGTTTGGCTGATAAGAGGCCCAGCTACCTAAAAGAAAGAACTGAATTGAAGAACCAATCTCTGAAAGAACCAAATTCTTTTTCTATCTCTAATTTCTTGCACTTGTAAAACTGGTCTAATTCTTCAGCCTCAGAGCATTTAATCTCACACCCAATTTCACTCATGGGGATGTGTTGTCAATAAAACAGCAGATGATGGAGAGTCTCACTCAAAGGGCCAAAATAAATCAACAGATACTGTTTGGAGGTGACAGTCAATTTTGCTTCTGTGTTAAGTACCAGAGGCGACCCTCCATGAACACTGTGATACAAATGATACCAACAGAGCTGAAAGTCAGGCCAACAATAACTATTTTGAGGACAGGCAGCTGGTGAAAATGGGTATAGTTCTGCAGCTGGTGAAAATGGGTATAGTTCCACGGAAGTGAGCACCTCTAAAAGAATAGCCCTGGGCCCGCCAGCAATGACAGCCAGAGGGCCCCTTGTCATGCTCCTCTGAGGGAGAGACAAGGACGGGCAGGAACGCACTCCCTGATGCAGCAGCGTTGCTGCAGCAAGAGCTTAGGTGGGGCACCTGGGCCAGCGGGAAAACGCACCTGACCCAGCTTGGGTTGCCTCTAGCAACAGGTTTCCAGCCAACCCAGGAGCATGGTGGGGAGGTCCCTCCCATGATGAGGAGGAGCTTCTCTGCCAGCCAGGCAGCCCCCTCTTCTTTCGGAGAGGGGGCCACGAGCTGAAAGCCCTCGCCCTCCCTCCCTGAGGCACTGTGGGTAAATTCCGGCGATCTTTGGGGCCAGGAAGGAATTTTTCCAGGAGGCTTACATTGGCATAATGGTTTCCTAGTTTTTACCTTCCTCATAGTGTCTCTGTGTAGATTTGGTTCATTGGGCTTGTAGGCCATTATTTGGAGGGTGTTGTTGCTGTATTGACATTGTCGCACTCTTGCAGGGGTCCAGCACTGCTAGCTGGTTAATTAGATAAGTAAGTAGTAATTTGGAGGCATCTCCTTAAGAGATGGGGATGCAACACCTTAAGAGATGGGGAAGCAGGGCACAGCAAGTCCAAGGGTCACATCCCTGGGAGAGGTTCCTTTCAGAAGGAGGGCAAGGACAAGCACAGTCCTCAATCCTTAGGGGTCATATCCTTACTCCAGTCCAGAAGGACACTGTTCCCTTCAATCACTGCCTCTGGCCAGTGAGTGAAGGGGAGATGTTGGTTGGGCTGGTGCTGGAAGGCACATCCAGGCCAAGCCCTGATAGTTATGTTATTAATGGTTATGGGAGTGGAGAGTGCTGGACTTGAATTGCTTAGAGGCAATTACCCCACTTAGCCTAATTATAATTTGAATAAAGAGTGTGGCCATTAAAACCCCAACTTGGAGTCCTTGTCTCATTCCGGATGCGCCGACAAATAAAGTCTTGGGCTTTGGCATGCACAGGGCTAGATCCAAGGCCTCCTAGGCATGACCTGCTCCTCCCAGCCACCAGGGAAAGTAGAAATAAAAGGGGTAAAGAGCAGCCTCCAAACCTACATCTTTTCCTGAGACTCCTCAGCCCTTCCCCGACTGGTTGCAGGGTGTTGCCTCAGAATTGACATAAATGTTTCCTGGTCAGAGGACAACCTTAGTTCTGAGATTTAGACAAAGTCATTCTGCTCACATACATAGGTTCCCTCCTATCGGTGAGTCAGCCTCACTCTCCGTGCCCTGTGGTCTGCCGGGAGCATCCTTCTTGATGTCCCTTGGGTGGTGCGGGGGGCTACAATGGAGATGGTGTTCTCGGTGGTGGCACCTAGGCTGTGGAACTCCCTTCTAGTGGAGGTCCAGATGGCCCCAGACCTTGCCTCAGTTCGACAACACTGCAAGACCTGGCTGTTCCTCCAGGCATTTGGTGAGGGAGGTGGGTGAAGGGTAGGTAAGGGTGGGAGGGGAGGATGGGGGTTTTATTTTCTTATTTTTTTATGCCTCACTTTTATGCATTTTATGTATATTTTAAAATATTTTAACTTTTGTAAGCTTCCTCGAACTGCCGAGGCAGGAAAGGCAGGATATAAATAATGAAAATAAATAAAGCAAATAAACATACGGACTCATCTCTAGGACTGGTCTTATAGTTCGTGAGTACCATGTTGAAGACAAAATGTGAGGCCTATGATGGCCCTGCCCTCTCTTAGGACACAGTCACATGTTCATTAAATTGCACAGCTGCGGCGGCGGCAGCATGCGATTTAAAGCACCGCGCACTTCCGGGTTGGTCTGAATGCAACATTTCCACCTAACCTGACCTGTTGGAGTGCGGTTTGAAAAGCTGCTCCGAGCAGCTTTTCAAACCGCACTCCAACAGTTCAGGTTAGGTGGAAATGTGCGCGCTCACCGCATTCACACCAACCCGTAAGTGCAGGGTTCTTTAAATTGCACGATGCCACCAGCGCAGCTGTGCAATTTAAAAGCACGTCTGAATCCAGCCAGAGACAGCGTCTATGCAGACCCTATGGGAAGGGAGTGGGGACTCACACCCTGTCCTGGTGAAAAGAGGGGCCATTATGGGGTCCCTGGAAGTATATAAAATAGCAACGCCCAGGGCAGTCACCCCAGGTAGCCCCGAAGTAAGTCCGTCCCTATTCACCTCATTCCTCCACACCGCACCTTGTGTCTCTTGCCTCTTGGACTGATTGCCTAATTTTCTGACAACTGTTACAGATTCAACAGATCCATGCCTTTGGATCACCCCTTTGGATTTCATGCCTGATTATGGAGGCCCAGGACTGGATGCCTCAGCAGGGACCTCATGCTAGCTTACTTTCTCCAGTGACCCAAGACTGGTCTCCTGACACAAAGATCTGTTTCAGCATAGAGCTGCAATGGGTACTAAGATGAGTACCTGTGGGTAGTGCCTGCATTTTTGGGAACCCCACTGGGCACCCAACAAAGTATGCGAGGACCAATCGGGTGCCCACTGCCTGATAATGTGAGCATTACCATTTGAAACTGGCAACCCCCAGCTGGGACAGATCTTGTCAGCTACAAATGTTGGCTGCCTCTCTACACCCCGTCCCCAGCGCCTCACAGCTGAGAAGCACTCTCAGAGGGGAAGTGGCTTTTCAAAGTGACAGGAGCCAGCCTGGCCGCAGTGGCCCAGACTGGGTCCTGTCACTTTGAAAGGCCGGATGTGGATGGTATTTCCCACCCTTCAGCACCTTACAGCACAGGGAGGGGGGAAGAAGCCTTTTAAGGTGATGGGAGATGGCCTGGAATGCTGTGGCCAAGCCAGCTCCTGTCACTTGAAAGGCTGGCCAGTGCAATTGAGCAGCCATTGGGTCCCGTTCAGGAATTGATGGTACACGAATAGGGTCGGGCTGATTCAGGGGTGAGGGGTGTGGGTGGATGCCATTTTGGAAAAGGGTGTGCATTCACAGAACGGCCCCATTCTGCGTACGCACGGAATTTGGCTGCATTCCCATCTGCGGCAGTAGTGACGGCAGAGGGAGGGACGAGGGAAGACGCGGCAGCGCGGCGAAGCCGGCTGATAGGAAAAGGGCTGGTGTGAACAGAGATGTGCCACGGCTTCTCTTGCGCATGTCAGGGCAGGATTTTCACAGTGATTTTTTTTTTTTAATGTTCTTTTTATTTGGTTATAAAATCATACAGTGTACATAAACAGACATGAGCAAGAACTTCCATTGAAAACCTTTCGTATCCTTTCATCCATACACATTTTAAGAAGCCATTTCTACATTTTACCAAAAACTTATTTAAACATTTTGTTCTCACTATCCTCCTCCATCAAAGGAATTGCATCTCATTCAGTAAAGCAAAGTTTACCAGAGTTAGTGCTCAAACAGTTTTTTATATTCTCCTTGGTTCACATTGGGTGATTTCAGACATTACGGGCTCCCGGTTCACCATAGTGGATTCCTGGCGGGGGTGAACCGAACAGCCACCCTCCGGGGTCAAAGGAAGCCCTGAACAAACGTGACAGGACCGGAACCACGGCAGGAAATCGGGCTGGCAAATCACAGGCCGGGGCAGCGCAACAGACGTGAAGCCGATCCCTGGTCGTGGTCAAAACACCTAGAATCCACCGGGCAGGGGCAGGACACAGACATGGCCACCTGAGAGCAAATGAAGGCAAAAGGCACAAAAGGGAACACCCATACAAGGGAAATGGGAAGGGAGAGGGGAGAGGGAGAAGAGCCGGCCAGGTACCATACATAACAGGCACACAGACAACAGGGGCACAGTGAAACACACAGCACAAGCACACGCCCGGGCACACACACACTCACACACACACACAGAAGGGAATGTAAGGGAAGTGGGGACATGGGCATCCGGGGAACACACAAGGCACACCGGGCACGGGGTGTGTGTGTGCAAAACAGGGAAGAGGGGGGGGAAAGGCACAGGGGCAGGGCAGGACACAGACAACGGCAACCACAGCCCTTAGAGCAGAACTGTCTGCACGGGCACCCCAACAGCAACAAAGGCAGTCCCAGAATGGGGGGTCCCAGGAGCTTGGGACAAAGGCACAGTGGCAGCCCACACAGCACAGTGAGCGGACTGGGAATGGTCCAGGAGGCACACGTGGAACCCATACCCCAGAGAGGGGCTGATGGAGGGCAGGCAGGAGAGCCAGTGCAGCACAGCAGGTCCAAGGATGCACAAACACCCCAGGAGGAAGGTGGGAGGGGCAGTCCGGGAGCCCCACAACCCCGAGGTCACACAGGCACCCAAGGGGGGGGGGGGCAGGGGCCACAGGTGGCAGCGCTGTTGGGTGAGGACAGTCCGCTGGACACAGGCGGGTCAGTGAGGCCATGCAGAGCGCCGGACCCAGGCACCAGGGAAGGCAACCACGGAGGGGAACACCGGGTGCAGAGGCAGATGGGGGGGTGGGGGCCGGAGGGGGCCCAGAGCCACAGGCAGGGGCAGAAGCACCCCAGGAAGCAGGCAGCACAGCAGCATGGCAGAGACAGCTGGGAAGGAGCAGCCAGTGGAACCCGGCCCCTGGGCAGGGGCGGGAGCCCACACAGGGACAGGCAACAGGGGGGCTTGGAGGCACACCGGGACTCACAGCCAGCTGTTGGAGGCCGCAACAGGCCCAGGGGCCTGGTGCCCCACCCGATGAACCAGGTGGGGCCAATGGATCATGACCCAGTGGTACCCAAACAAGGACATGTGGTGGGCGATCAGGTTGTAGACCTCATAGGGATCCTGCATGGACAGCCCCAACTGCACATCCGAATGGGACCACGCACCCGACACAGCTGACAACTCTGCCGAGGTAGGCTCAGACACGCAGTAGTCAGCAGCAGGGGGCCACGGAAGATGACCCAGCTCCAACAGCCGGTGATACACCGCCCCATGAGAGCACTGGTACCCACGGGCCCCGTGCACACAGCCAAAGTAGGACACAGCCAAGGCAGGGCCCCCCTCCGTAAGGAAGATCATGTAGGCAGTCAAGCTGCACACAGCCAGGGAAGACACAGTCTCAGCCATGGACCAGGCCACATGAGAGCACCTCATCTCTGGGATGCATCCATTGGGGAAGGGAACCAGCCCCAGCATCTCCGCATGCAGCCGGCAATCCCAAGCGCTCGCCTCATAACCGAAGTAGCAAAGACCAGAGCTCAGACTCGCATAAGCACCCGACTGGCTGTCCGGGTAGCCCAGGAGCACCTGCACAGCTGGGGTATGCCACAGGTCACACAGGGTTCAACAAAGGCTTTTTTTGCTCCCATCCTAAAAGAAGAGCGCTCTTGCTTCTGTGATAGTTACTTTTTCTAGCTTTTTGCTAGCTTCATGATTGCAATTGGCACCACTGTGGCTAAAAACCTTATTTCTTTACCTGGAAGCCCCTGGAAGTAGTTTGGTGGTTATTTTTCAATTAGAATTGTATTTGTAAAATGCAGGATTCTGATACTGATTTACCCCACTCCTGAAGAAGTTGCCTGATGTGCAATGAAACATTGTGGGAAGGGATCCTACAAGAATTTACAGATAATTTACAGATGTGTTTTATATAATATATGTTGTATCATCTTGTACATATGTAATCATCTGTGATTTGTATATTTATACGCTGTCACTGCTATTTGTCCTTCGTACATATATATCAGGTGTTTACTGTTGTTATTATTATGAATGCTTATAAAATTGGGTATATTTTTAAATCCTTGATTCCTCTACATATTTTGAAAATTTTGGACTTCATTTAAATAGGAGCTGGCTTCTAGAGCAGTCTCCCCTTTTTCATGGCACAGTTCACAAAGGGACATGGTCTCACGGAAGATCCAGCTCTGGGGGGCTCCATGGGGGCAAGGAAGCAGGAGCCCTGTGGAAGCACAACCAGCCGTGGGCCAGCGAGACAGGGAGAATAACACCATGGACGGGGGGCAAACTTTCCCTCCAGGCCTGGGGGCGGGCTCCGATGGGTCACAAGGACAAGCCAGGCGGCCACGGGCTACAACATTGTATAGCAACAGAGCGAGGCGTGGAGTGCGGACCCGGAACAGCTGCAGGAAACAAGCACCCAGACAGGACCACAAATCAGGACAGCAAGGACACGGTGTTGCAAACAGGCAGAAGGTATGCAACTGCACAAGGAACGTCCAGCCGCCCACACCCGTGCGTGCACTAGGTCCCATGCGAGGACAGCAGGTGCACCCAACTGCACGTCCACAGACACCAGCATCGCAGTGGGAGGCCCAGGCAGCTGTGGGCGGGGCCCCAGCCCACCCAGGTCATCACCGGGCCAGCATAACCATCCCCCAACCCCTTGGGTCTCCATCACCATGGAGCGGGACAGGGCATCCTCCTACTGGATGCACCTAGTGCTTTTTGCTGAGTGGAACCATGACTACACCGAGCAGCTGCGCATCCTTACCACCGAGTAGCACCTGGGCACCCGCCTACAGGTTGCCGTCACCTTGAGCGCTGTATGGTCCCGAAGGGCCCACCATGGGCGTAGGAGAGCCCTGACCCAGCTCAGGGCACAGAGGGTGTCCAGGGCAGATCAGCATGCCATGAGCCGGGGTCAAAGCCAGTCATCGGGGCTCCGTGAGGTGGCCAGATGCCTCCAATGGGGGAGGGATTCCATGCGCTGGGCAACCCTGCTCACTATGCCCATTGACAGGCAGATATGGGTCACGGAACAGGCACTGGGGTGGTGGGCCAGGGCGCTGGCCCAGTGGGACTAGACAGCCTGGAGGGACCACTTCAGGATGGACAATCTCACCTTGCTCTGGCTTACTGAGCTCCTCACACCCTGGCTGGAGCAACAGCACACCCCCATGAGGACCCCCATCCCCATGGTCCAGAGGGTGGCTATAGGGGTCTAGCAACGCTTGACTCCTGCTGGTCCGTCTCCCATCACTTCGGGATTGGCCTGAACACCGTTGCCTGTATCCTACGGGATGTCTGCGAGGCTGTGGAGGGTGTGTTCCTGGACAGAACGATTCAGCTGGTGGACCAGGGGGCTGTGATCACAGGATTCATAGCCAGAGGCTTCCCCAACTTCATGGGCGCTGTGGACGGCACCAACATTGAGATCCTCTGCCCCTCTGCAGGAAACAAGCACCCAGACAGGACCGCTAATCAGGCCAGCAAGGACACAGTGTTGCAAACAGGCAGAAGGTATGCAACTGCACAAGGAACATCCAGCCGTCCACACCTGGGTGCTGCTGGGGCACTCCGCTCCAGTGTGTGTCTGCAGAGTATGTCAGCAGGCACGGGTATCACTCCCTGCAGCTGCAGGCGGTTGTGGATCACTGGGGGCATTTCATAGACATCTACACGGGCAACCCCAGCCGCAGTCATGATGCCTGGATTATGACCATCCCCCCCTTCTATGCCCGGTGTTCTGGGGGACTTTGCTGACATGGGGATGACCTGGATCGAGGGGGTACCGATGCCCCCCTGTATCCTGGATGACCCAGCCTACCCCCTCACCCGGTGTCTAATGAAGGTGTACCTAGTCGCATGCAACCCTGTGGAGATGCTTTACAATACCCGCCTGTGTTCCAACAGAACTGTGGTGGAGCGAGCCTTTGGGGCCCTCAAGCAGTGCTGGAGGAGCCTCGCTGGCTGGATGGACTTCACCATGGAGACCTTGGCCCTGGTGATCAGTGCCTGCTGGGTGCTGCACAACATGTGCGAGACCGAGGGGTCAGCCCTGGAATACCCTGAGCCCATCCGACCCCCCGGCCCAGTGCCCCCGTACGTGAACGCTGAGAACCGGAGGGAGTACCATTATGCCAAGCACATCTGGGACGGCTTGGTGAGGCGTATCATCTGGGAGGCCGAGACGTGAGGTCTTCCACAACCCCTGCCCATGCCCGGGGGGTCCCTGGGCTGGTCCCTACATGGGAGCCGATCTGAACCCCCACCACCCCAGCCCTGTCACCCAATAATGGGCACGGGAGGCAATATAGGGCTAAAAAGCATTTATTTCACCCACGTGTACATTTGCACCCTCCCCCTCTCCCTCCACCCCTGCCGGGCCCCGCCCCCTACAGTGCCCCACACCTCACACTGCCCTCCCCCTTCCCCCCCTTCCCCCCATACCCCATATTGCCTGGGACACCCCCTTGAGCGCCCAGTGTTTGTCACTGAGCCCTGTGAGCTCCCCTCCCCCCCCCCCGCTGTCTGTGTCCCCAGCAGTGTCCTGGGCTTCCTCCTGGGCTGGCGGGACGGCTAGCGGTTGGGGGGAGGGGTGGCCCTGGATCTGGGGGAGCTGCCTGAGCGGCTGCACCCTCCAAAGGTCAGGGGGGAATGGGAGGCGGATGCGCGACCCCTGCAGACGTGGGGGCATCTGGGGCAATTGGGGAGGGGGTGGGGGTGCCAAGTGGCCTGGCATGGGGCCCTGGGCAGGCAGGGTGCCTGGAGGGGCAGCTGAAATCACATAGGCACATATGGTGCCCGCGTGCAGGAGCAGGGAGGTCCCAATATCATGGGAACTGTCAATTTTTGCAGAGTGCTCCCACACCATCCCTGTGATGGGCGGCCTGCTCCAGCCACCTGAGGGCTTCCACCTTCCTGCTGTGCTCCCAGAGCTCCTGCCTCCACTCCAGGAGCACTTCTGCCTGGAACCCCATGTCCCATGCCTCCAGCCGCTCCAGGGACCACTCGATGGCTGCCTCCATCCGGTCCACGGCCTCTATCATCCTCTCCCCCTGTTCCACCAAGGTTCAGATGATGTCCTCCACCTGGTTCTGCCTCCACTGGTGGACCCATGCTCAGTGCTCCCTCATGGATTGGGCTGGGGGCACGGACCCTGAAGACAGTAGCTGTTGGTGTTGCCCTGTAGGGTAGACGAAGGTGAGTTGTCTGCTGGCCCGGGAGTCCACCCCTGGCCCTGGGATTGGCCCAGGGTTCCGGGGCCCCCCAGGGGTGTCACCCGGCCCCTTCCCACCCACCCCTCCCCGGCCCCTCACACCACCTCCGAGTGTCCTGGGTCCCCCTCCCGGAGCCCCAGTGGGCCCTCCCACCCGGACCATGTGTCTCACCTGGTTCCTCCATCTGCTCCCTGGGCTCCTCGGCGCCAGCCTCCTTGTACACCCAGGTCTGGTGCCGGGGTGTTCTGTTCCCTGTGGGTGACGAGGAGGGGGTGTTGGTGTAGGGGTGTGCAGGTGGCTGGGCAGGTCCCGGGCCCCCTTCCTGCCTTTTCTGTGGGGGCTGGGTCCGACCTGTTCATCCCACCCTTGCCCTCTGCCCCCGGGGCCCCAGTCCCTCTCCCCTCCTGGTCACCCGCTTACCCTCAATGTCAGTCTCCTATCCTTCCAAGGCCGGCCCCGCAGTGTGGGATTGCTCCCCTTGGGACCACTGGCTGAGGGTGATGAGGGTGCCGGCCTCGGACTCTGCCTGTCTGGCCTGGGGGTGGGTGCTCTCCAGGCTGCTGTCTGGGGCGGGCTGCAGGTGCCGGAGGTCCTGGGACATTCCTCCTGGGGGTCCGGGGCCCTGGTGCATGTGCCTACCAGGGGGTGGTGAGGGGAGGGGGTACCTCAGCCCATTCCCTGCGCTGGACCACTGCGCTCCCCATGAGCCGTGGGGTGATTATCGACCCCTTCATGTGGAGAATGTGGTCCAGGGCATCATAGAAGGGGGCGGTCCAGGCTCTGTGTCCAGACTGCCTATTGTTGTCCCTTATGGCCTTGTACCCCCTCGTCAGCTCTTTGGCCTTAGAGCGGCACTATGCCACAGTTCGTGGTGCCCCACTGCCCCATTTCCCACACTATTTCCTGGTAGACATGCTCGTTCCTCTGGTTGAGCATGAGCTCCAACTGGTACTCCAGGGTCCCCCAGATCCATATTAAGTCCTGGGTCTCCTGCAACCCCCACTGGCCCCTCTGTGGTAGGGCTTTCTCTCCCGTCTCCCTTGTGGGTCCTCCTCCTCCTCCACCAGCTGGATCTCAGCGTCCAGGAGCACTCCCTCCACTACCTCGCAGATGTCTCGCAGGATACTGGTGACGGTGCTCACCCTGACACTGAAATGCTGTGAGACGGACCGGCAGGAGACGGGTGTTGCTAGTGCCCAGACCCCGATGGCCACCTGCTGGACCATGGGAATGGGGGTCTGCAGGGGTGTGTGCTGCCGCTCCAGTCAGGGTGTTAACAGCTCCTCGAGTCATAGTAGGGTGTGCTGTGCATGTCCATCCAAAAGTGCACTCTTCAGGTGGCCTCATCCTACTGAGCCAGTGCCCTTGCCCACCACCCCTGTGCCCACTCCATGACCCATAGCTGCCGGGCAATGGGCATAGCAAGCTGGGCAGCATGGCCCATGGTCTACCTCCGCCACTGGAGCTGGCCGGCCACCTCGCAGAGTGCTGAAGACCACTGCTGGGCACAGATGAGGGCCTGCCTGGCTGTTCCAGACACCTGCTGGGCCCTGAGCCAGGCCAGGGAGTGCCTGCAACTGTGGTGGGATCGCTGGGCTCTAGCAGAGTTCCAGGCCATGCTCAACTGCAGCCAGGCAACCAGGTGCACCTCTGAGGTCTGGATACCCATTATAGGCTGCGGCAACTGTTGCCACACCCCCTGCTCGCGACCTGCCTGCCGGCCAGGGAGCCCCAAATCACCTCTGCCCCCCCAGTCAGCTGGGTGGGCTACCACAGGGTGATGGGCGGGACAGCAGTGGGCACACCATTGTGCACACCTGTGGTCCCTGCACGCGTCCTGGAGCATGGTCCAGTCTGTGCCAGGGCATTTGTGGCCTGCAGCTGCATTCCTGCTGTCATCACCTCCCACCTCTCTGTGTTTTGGCTGCCTGTTGTCCTTGCCACCCTGAGCTGTGTGTAGGATGTCCTGTAAGTGTGCTCGGTGCCAGCAGCTGTGATGGGTCTGCACCCCACACCTTGCTCATTAGCCGGGCAATGCTGTGGCATGTTGCCTTATTGCTTGGCCTTGGAGCTCCCCTGCTTCCCCTAACATCCCTCCAGGGATTGTGGGGCCCCTCTCACCTTACATTTAGTATCAGGCACGTGCTGGATCATGGCTGACAGGGCTTCCCTGGTGCTCGCAGGCCCCTCCACCCCTGGCGTTCCCCATAACTGGACCTTCTGTGAGACCATGGCCCTGTATGACCTATGGAATTCCCCGGCCATGCAATTGCTCCTGAGCTGCCTGGACAGCCTCACCGGTGCCTATGAGAGTCTGAGCTCTAGGCTGCATTACTTTGGCTATGAGACGAGCGCTAGCGATTGCTGGCTGCACGCGAAGACGCTGGGCCTGCATCCATTTCCTGATGGGTGCATCCTGGAGATGAGGTGCACTGCTGACTAAGGCTTGTTGGAGCCCACCGGGGTGGAGCTGGCGGTGCTAGCTGGTGTGTGCTCCCATTCCAATGTGCAGGCGGGGCTCACCATGCAGGATCCCTTCAAGGCATACTACCTGGTCGCCCACCACATGGCAGCACTGGAATAGCATCAGGGCATGCTTCAGTGGTCCCACTTTGTGCACCTGGTGGGCCACCTGACCCCAGGCCCCTTTGTGGCCCCCTGCAGCTGACTGTGAGGCCCCCGTGCCTTCCAGGCCCCAATTTCTAGCCCCGCTGTGAGCTCCTGCCTCCGCCCTGATGCCGTGGGTTGCTGCCCACTCCCTCCATGATTTCCCAGCCTTGATCCTGCACTGCCTACCTCCTGGGGTTGCGCTGCCCCTGCCTGTGGCTCTGGGCCCCCTCCATGGGCCCCCACGTCCGCCCCTGCAACCGCTGTTCCCCTCCATGGATGCCTTCTCTAGTGGCTGTGTCCTGATCTCCGAGCCACCACCCAGCACCCTGGGGTGCTGCTGACCTTCCTAGTTCACCTGCAATCCCTCCTGTGCCTGTGGACCCCCCCTTGGGTGACTCTGTGACCGCAGAATATGTGGCCCCCAGAATGCACCTACTGGCATCCTCCCACGGGTGTGTGTGTATTTGGACTGGCTTCACGGCTCCGGCTCGCCTCCATTCCATCCATCGCACCCTTGCTGGTGCATGGGGTGACTGTCTGCCTCCTGGACCATTCCCAGGCCGCTCCCTGTCCATGTGGCCTCCCCCTGTATGTGTGCTCTGCCCCTGAGGGGTCCCCCTGTTCCAGGACTGCCTATGTAGCTGTGGGTGTGCCTGTGCAGGCTGTGCTGTTGATGGGGTTCCGGGTGCCCGTCCATGTGTCCTGTCCTGCCCCCAGGCCACTGCCCCCCTCTTCCCTGTCCCCCCCCTTCTCCCATTGTGCCATGGTTGGTGTCTCTCCTGCTGTGTTCCCCCTTCCCTTCCTTTCCCATGCGGGTGTGTATGCACCTGGGTGTGTGTTTGTGCTGTGTGTCCCACTGTGCCCTCATTGTCTCTGTGCCTGTTGTGTGTGCTGTCTCTGTGGCTTTTCTCCCTCCTCCCCCTCCCTTCCTGTTTCCCTTGTGTGGGTGTTTCCTTTTGGTGCTTCTGGCTTCGTTTGCCCTCAGTCATGTCATCCTCCCGCCCCTCCCCAGTGCCTTCTGGATGTTTTGATCATGTCCGGGAATCAACGTCACATCTGTTGCGCTCCCCCGGTCCATGGTCTCTCGGGTTGATTCCCTGCCATGGGCCCGCTCCTGTCACATCTGTTTGGGGCCTTCCTGGACCACAGGGGGTGGTTGTTTGGGTCACCACCACCGGGAATCCACTGTGGTGAATTGGGGGGCCGTAACATCTGAAATCACCCATAGTTTCTAAAAGGTCTTGAGTGCTGGCCTTATCGAAGCAGGCAGTGCTTTGAAATCACTGTACAGCAGCCGTTTTTGTTTTTGTTTTTGTTTTTGTTTTTGTTTTAAACATTTTGCTAAGCTGTCAAAAAATTTAAAGGGCACAGCATACTGGACTATGGGGAAGGGTTCTCTGTAACATTACCCCAACATTCCAATTAACTTGTTTGGTTTTTTTTCCAATTATTAAAAGCTAAAACAAAAAAAATTAGTTTGGAAGCAAGCTGCTTTGGCTGTTTGGTTCCTCTCTGTCTGTTAATTCTTAATTAGTCACAGCTGCACAGTTGTTACAGTGCTTCTATTGCAATAGCAAATTTTATTTTAACACTTATTAAACTAAATTTAACCTAATTCACTAAAACATTTACATTTTCCAGTGTAAAAAATATCAAACAAAAGCTTTACTTTTCCACTTTGCTAAATCTTTCTGTTGCTCCAACACACAAGCCACTCATCTCTCTCGCCTTGTCCCTACGCGGGGCAAACATGCCAACATTCCACTGCCATTTTATCTACGAGCTTTTTCCACCTAACGCAAGTCATTGGAAACTTTCTTTGAAGAATACTTAATTAACTCTGCTTTGCAAAAAGCAGTGTGAGCTGTTAAAATTATGGGTTTCTTTTGACTTTGTCACTTTATTCTTCTTAGGAGGATTGTTTATTATGGACCATTGGCCTTTCTTTGTTGGCAATCTGCAGCCAAATTTTGCAGCGTACATACTTTTGGACCTGAATTACTTATCCTTGGATATGTTTGGGTCATTGCTTTGCCAGCAGCTGCCAATTGCTCCAATATGTAGTTACTGGCATCAACATTTCCTTCTTTTCTAAGGGCCCACATTATTTTAGTATTTGTTTGCTGGGCCAAACGTACATATCCAGGGACTATACCATGACACAGGAACCAATAATTGTATATAAAAACATGTGTCCAAGGGCTATCTGAGCTTTGTCTTTGATCCTCCTCCCAAGAGACTGTGTGGGCCTCTATATAAAATGTTTCCTTCAGTCTGGGCAACCCTGAATCCAACCACTGATAGATCCACCAGTCTCTTGGGCTTTGTATTTTTTTCCTTCCAAACCTACTGGAACATCCAATAACCACTTGATCATTGGCCCGGGAGATATAATTGTGGAGTCACCACTAATTCTCCACTGTTCTGTACAAGTGCCACATCTAGACAGGACATATAGGGGTATAGTTTGCAAATTCAGAAAGGCTGAAGAGGAGCCCAAAAAAGGGCCTATGTATCTATTCCTGCCATGCTTTAATATCATGTCCTTATCCATGGTGCAATTCCAGATGACCAATTTTAAAAAGGCAACAAAAGCTTTTGACTTTCTTGGTCAATGGATGTTCTTCTAATTTTAGTTATAAATCTGTCAATGAGAACCATCAATATTTTACCATTAGTAAAAACATGTGCTCAGGTGTTACTGTTTAACCCTTTCAAAATCCTCATGATTGGAAACAACTATTTAAAATTTGTCCAGGCTCTGTCCAGGGCATGTTGTTTATCAGGCCTGGACTCTGTAATTGATATGAAAGGTGCATTGTCTTTTTAATGTAGATAATTGCCAGGGCCACACACTTTTAAAATTACAAAAGCTGTCAGTCATATTTAACTTTGCAAAAGCAAGGCAAGCTTTCCTTCAAATCATGTGCCCTTGACTCTTGGCACAGGAAAAGCTTCTGTATAGCAGCATACATAGTACACAAACAGAACACAAATACCAACAAACACACAGAAAGGCAATTTGTGGTAGCATTACATCATTCTGTTCCAACTGTGCACTGGAGGAACAGAAGGATATAAGCATGTTTATCAGGATTTGAATTTTGAATCCTGGTTTGTTTAACGTCACCTTTCTTTCACATGAACAAACACACAAACATACAACACAACTTTAAATAGCCATCAACCATGGCATGAACACAAAGCACATTCAAATCCACATTAAACTTTGAAAGTACTGAAAAGTACAAAAATCACAGGAGAATGGAGCAAATGACAAAATTAAAAAATCTTAAATTTTGAGCAAAACTCAGTGACGTACCAGCCTGTGCCTGCAAGGGAGCTGACACCACTGAAAATGCTCCATAGAGGAACCTGCACTTCCAGTGCCATCAGGAAGAATGGTTATCTGTATAAAACCCGATAGAGGTGGCAGTGCTGGAGCCTCCTGAAGCTGCAGGAGTTGGGTCACTCCAGCATTGTTTGGATGATAAACAGTAAACAGGCACTTCCAAGTATTTTAGGATGAAAGATAGGTGTATTACAAGGTGGTATAGTGATATTTTGTTTTTAAAAAAACCCACAATAGCTGGACAACTACCGTCTTTGCATTGAAAACTTTTAGGCAAAAGCCATCAAGATGTTAACTTAATTCCAACATGTTTTGTAATTTTGATTTGCTTCATTTACTCATCATGCTGAAATCATGAAAATGATGAAACAACCAAAACAGCAGGCAATACCTTGCTATGAATCCTTAACAAGTTACAACACACAATTATAACAAAAGGGACCAAATTGGCTCACTGCAAAATGAAAGGAATTACATCTTTTCAGGCTGCCCCAATATAAAGCAGAAAAAAAATGTCTAATGGTAATGGTGCCTGGACAGGAGCTGGTAATCTGGGCAAGAGAATGAGGTGGAAGAGTCAAATGTTCAGTCCAATAGGCCACATTGGATCAGACATCCGCTTCTCAACATTCTAGTTGGCCACAATAGTGGTAAGGGCCAGAAAGACCCATACTATAATTCACCTCCCCGTCCCCCCCTCCCCTCCCAGCAATGTTTTCTGATCAGACTAAGGTAGCAGCATGCTTTTCTTTAAAATGAAGTTACTGGGAGTCTTTAAAAATTCCTATTTAATTGTCTGCAGTTAAATAAGATTGTGCTCTGACTGTGGAATTTCCCTTTTAAAATTAAGCAAAGCTGTCCAAATGATAAGAGCCAATAAAAGCTAGTGAAGCCTGAAACAAGACCAAAAGCAACAGAGCCCATGGTAGAACTAACAGCATCAAAACTCAGTGACTTACCAGCCTGTGCCTGCAAGGGAGCTGACACCACTGAAAATGCTCCATAGAGGAATCTGCACTTCCAGTGCCATCAGGAAGAATGGTTATCTGTATAAAAGCCGATAGAGGTGGCAGTGCCAGAGCCTCCTGAAGCTGCTGAAGTTGGGGCACCCCAGCATTGTTTGGATGATAAGGTGGTAGAAATGCAGGGTTACAAAAATCTAATAAATCTTCAGAAGTTTCCTCATCACCCCTAAGCAACTTAAGCTGAGGATACAAAGGAACTGCTGGAACACCAAGTATACAGAACTAATCAGGTTTAAGATTACCTATTAACTGCTTTATTTGGGTTTTCAATTTGTCCCGAGAGTCAAAAAGAGACCTAACTCTAAATTCTTGCTTACATTTGGAAGCTTCATTATGCCAATCATAAAATGCCTCCCACTGAGTCAGAGGCACAACAGCCTTTTTACTTTAGGGCTACGCGGAGATGAACAATTTTATCTAAATCATAGGACCCAATCAAAGGAAACTGCAGTTCATGATGATTTTGGGTATACCTGTTTCACACATCTAAAAATCTGGCCACAATGAGTATACATATAACAAGCTGGGCTTCCTTTTGGCAGGATGGAGAGCTCCTTAGATCCCCCTGACCCCCATTTTTCTCATACACACAGGGTTTTCACACAAGGACAGATTATTAAGGCAGTTCTTTCAACTACAGGGAGCAAAGTCTGACAGCACAATACGCTGCAGTCTGAGCTCATTAACATTCCTTTCTTCACACAGACTCTCACTCAGTCACTCCCACAAACATCAATTCAACATACAAGCTTTCAGTCAGACTCTCAGTTAGACACTTCTAAAACTGGGAAAGGGAAATAAATCACAGTCACACTACTGAGTCACAGGATTCCACAGAGACCCATATCCGCAAAATTACCCACCCCGCCAGGTAGGTAACCAGCCCTATAGGTAATTAATCCTAATCGAGGCAGCTATCCCAATTCAAGGCAGCCTTGCGATGCAACACTCAGCTTAGTCCCAGACTCAGTCAGTGGTCACATATAAGGTACACATTCACAGTACATGCAAATGTCAAAAAAAAATCCCCCCTCTAGGCAGGATTGTTATCCATGTATTGAGAAATTCCCTCCCATGTCAGGATTTCCAAACCCCACTTAAGGCAGGATTTTACATATATATTTAAAATCCCCCTTCTTGGCAGGATTCTGGGGATCCACTAAATTTCTTCACTGACTAGTCTTTTTTCTACCTACATTACTTTCTATCTACACCACTAAGAATGTCTGACAGATCTGACCACTCAGATTCAGAAGGCATCTGCCCAATGGTCTGACTCCTAGAGCCCACGAGCAGCCCCTCATCCACACCTCCATAGGGATTTCAAAAGGCCCCTTTTCTTATCTGGCACCAGAAGGTGGGAGAGAGACTGTCCACAACCCCCCCCCCCCCAGGAACCAGACAGGCTAAGAGCCTTCCTGGCCAATGCACCAAACCGTCGAGGAAAAATTTATACGTACACTGTTGGTAAAATCTGTCAGAGTCTTTATTGATCTCAAAGTGCTGAGAGAGAGAGAGAGAGCAACACTACCTCCATGCAAGGGAGCAGGCTGGTCTAACTCCTCCCAGAATACATAGGTATTTTATAGGTTGCAATACAGGCAAAAAATACTGGCTTGTCAGTTAAAGACAACGTCATACAATAATGGGAGGTTACTGCAATTGTTTACCTACTAAGCAAATTATTTTTAAAACAATATAAGCTAGACTGTTTATAAAGTAAGGTGCCTAAACAAAGCTAATTAACTAGAACAACTGCAAAGCCATTTTCTACTATCTGCTATGGGAAGGTGTCCCACTGTCTAGATTTAAGGCCTGTGTGGAGCACTTTCCAAGGCCCTAGTTTGCTAAAACAAAATGCAGAAGCAACTATCTCTCTGTCTAGAGGGCAAAGGCATAGTTTCTACTAGGCAGTAGGTTTTACCCAAGATGCTTTGGGTTTCATCCATTTTGTGATACCTTCCTTTGGCTATGTGTAGCTTAATTCCATAGGGTTCCTTATAAAAATTCCTCCACAGTTTCTTATCTTGCAGCAAGTCCTCCATATTTTGGGGAGATAAAAAAACTCCCTTGCGTGAACATCTGCTGCATTCTCCTTATACTCCTTTTTTCAAGAATATTTCTTAAAGTGGGAGCTATTCCTTGTTCCTGAACCTGTATTGAGTCTATAGCAGTATATGGGGAGAGCCCCCTTTTTATCCCCAATTTCCCCCACCCCATTTTGCCCAAGTCTTCAGGAGCATGCCTGCAAAAGGGTGGGGTTTTTTTAAGTTCCATGCCAATGGACCCTTGGTCTACAATTAAATTTTTATGTGATTTCACTTGCAGGGTATCCCTCTCCACTAATGCCCACTCAGGTGCCTGTAATTCGTGATACCTCTCTGGCAACGATCCCATGGTTGCCGCCAAGTCCGGCAAGTTAATCCCACCCTTATCCTATGTCCTCATTAATGTTAGTTTTTTAATCTTCGGCTTCTTCCCATTCCACACAATGTCTTTCAGGAGTGCATTGTTTAGTTTAAAGAACAAATTTGGTAAATGAATGGGTAAGCTTATAAATTTATATAAAATTTTTGGGAGGACAGTCATCTTATATAAGTTAATCTTCCCTAACCATGACACCATCAACTTCTGCCATGGTTTTATTTCTTCCTTCAGTTTCCGCATTAAAGGGATAAAATTTGCAGAGTATAAGTCCTTTAAATTTTTTGTTATTGTTACTCCTAAGTATTTTAGACCTGAGTCAACAATTGGAAATGGTGACATTTTCCTTAGTCGCTCTTCTTGCTGTTTATCCTGTCCAAAAACTATCGCCTATGACTTGTCCCTATTGATGGAGTACCCCGAGATCTTGCCAAATTGATCTATAATTTTAAGAAGCCCCGTCACTGACTCTTCCAGATTCCCCACATACAGAAGCAGGTCATCTGCATATACTGAGAGTTTGTACACTTGATCCCCTAATCTAACCCCGTCAATCTTACCATTTTGACTGATAGCACATGCCAATGCTTCCAACACCAGGTTGAATAGTGACAGCGGGCACCCCTGCCTAGTTCCCCACCATAAAGAAAAGGCATCTGTAAGGTTGCCATTTATCTGTAACCTGGATTGAGGTTTTTTTTATAAATTGCTCTTATTCAACTCACATAATTACCTTCAAAACCCATCCTCTTCAGACAGCAAAAAGACATTCTGGCTCAACAAAATCAAAAGCCTTCACCAACTGTCACGGGTTGGAGGTCTGCACACACACTTTGCCAGGTTTGAGTGACTCAGTTTGCCTCGTGTACAGCCCACTTCGATCAGTTTTCTCTCTCTGGCTGATTCAAGCCTGCCACAGGGACAACCCCTTTGTCACTCAAGGGCCTGATCCTTCCCGTTTACAGACTTTTTACTCTCTGGGTTCGTAAGAGATTGAAAACTCTTGTTGCTCACTTGTGTTCCAATGTTAGACACAGACACTTCTTCATAAAGATAAGAAGTTAGTTTATTGATTTCATAAGCAAGATTGTTGATACAGAGTGGTTACTAGAAATCAAAGGTAAATATAACACATGCCTGATCTATACTGGTTGAGTTTCTAAATAAGCATCTTGCCCTACAAAGGTCCATAAGTTCCTCTCAGTCCTTGATGTAAGCGACTGGGCCTTCAATCTTAGGCTTTCTGTAGAGCAAAGTCCTGTCTCTCAGTTCATGGTTTCCAGCCTTGCTGGCTGCAAGATGGTGAGTGAGTTCCTGATAGTCCCTGCCCCCTCTGGGGTACAACTCCTTATATTTCCAGGAGTAAACTCCTCGTATCTTCTCGAGGCTTCTAGAATTCCTTTTGTTCCCTTTATCAGCTTTTCTGTGTCTTGCATGTAGGCAATGGCTGCCGGCATTAGCATTTTTAATGTCTCTGTCTGGGCAAATCAACAAACTGTCTTCCCATTTCCTGGGTCTTGGTCACGTGTCACAGCTCTGATTTGGGTTTTACAGTTCTCAATTGTAACATTACATACATGTGGAACCTTTTGCTTTACATATTTACCACACTTGTAGTCTACATGTAAGCCCGTGTTACACATGTGTGACCCTATGTTCCTCCGTGACAGACTCTTCCAGATTCCCCACATATAGAAGCAAGTCATCTGCATATACTGAGAGTTTGTATACTTGATCCCCTAATCTAACCCCGTCAATCTTACCATTTTGCCTGATAGCACATGCCAATGCTTCCAACACCAGGTTGAATAGTGACAGCGGGCACCCCTGCCTAGTTCCCCACCATAAAGAAAAGGGATCTGTAAAGTTGCCATTTATCTGTAACCTGGATTGAGTTTTTTTATAAATTGCTCCTATCCAACTCACATAATTACCTTCAAATCCTATCCTCTCCAGACAGCAAAAAGACATTCTGGCTCAACAAAATCAATAGCCTTCTCATTGTCCGCTGATATGATCATGGCCGGCCTTTTCTGCTTGTGTAGGGCATAAATTATATTAATAGTTTTTCTGATATTGTCCTTCCCCTGTCTTCCAGGAATGAACCCTGACTGATTGCTGTGAATGATCTCTCCCACTATTGATCTTAATCTAGTTACCAGAATTTTAGAAAAGAATTTAAAATCTGCATTCAACAATGATATAGGTCGGTAGCTACGACATTGGTCTGGGGTTCTTCCCTGTTTTAGTAATAGTGTTATTGATGCTTCGTAAAAAAATTGTGGCATTTCCCCCTCTAATAATATGTTGTTGTAAACCGTGGTAAGGTGTGGCACCACTATTGCCGTGTACGTTTTATAGAACTCATTCGGGAAGCCATCCAGACCACTCACCTTGTTAATTTTGGAGGCCACTATAGCCTCCTGTACCTCTAGTTCTGAAATCGGGGCATTTAAGAAATTTCTTTGAGCTTCATTGATCTTAGGCATTTGGATTCCGTCCAGAAAAGCAAGGATCTCTGTCCTCTCTGGCCCCCGCGATCTACATATTTCTTTATAGAAGCTCAAAAAGGCCTCCTGTATATGAGGAACTTTGGTACACCTTTCCCCATCTCTGTTATAAATCCAATGTATGTAAGGCTTCCTTTGCTTAATTTTAACTAACCTCACCAGAGTTTTTCCAGATTTATTACTGTTTTCATAAAAGTGGAATCTGGTTTTTTGGAGTTGACATTTAGTCTTCTCTACTTCCAGAATATTAATAATTTCTTTGTTTTTAATTATCTCTTATTTTAAAAGGGTGGAGGGTGCTGTTTTATTTAGTGCTTCTAGTCTTTGTAATGTTGCATAAATATCTTTAGTCTGCGTTCTTCTTTTTCTTAATAGTGTGGTTTGAAGCGCAATTATTTTGCCCCTAGCTACCGCCTTTGCTGCTTCCCAAAGAACTGCTGGAGATTTAACCGAGTTTGTATTTAGCTCAAAGTATTCTAGTAAGTCCTTCTGGACCTTTTTCCTACTGCATCTGTTGCTAATTACGTTCCTATTCAGCTGCCAATTAAACTGATGACCCTTCCCTGAACCATTGTTTTAAAAAATAGTACTAATTACTGTGTTGTGATCAGACAAGACTAATGGGAGAATATAACATTTGTGGCATTTATGGGCTTCAGTTTTAGCTGTGAAAACATGGTCAATCCAAGTGTAACTGTTATGTACTATTGAATAATAGGTATAATCCCTCTGATCCCCATTTAAATGTCTCCATACATCTATCCAGCTGAAGGTTTCCAGAAGTTTAACTATTTTTTTTTTAATCACTTCTGGGTTCTCCTTGCCTTGAGTTATCCAGATTGGTTAAAGTAGAATTAAAGTCCCCTTGTATGGTTATCCACCCTTTTGCATTTTCTGCCACTTTTTAAAGATAAGTTTCAAAATAAATTAATTTCCCTTCATTAGGGGCATAAGTATTTACAAAAGTCAACTGTTTCCCTCCAGTTTTCCAATAATGCACAAAAACCTGCCCATTCTATGCTTAATAATTTTTTTCAGAATAAATTATTTGTTATTACTAAACCCTATTAGGACCCGTGCTTTTTTCTGTTTGCACAGGATGAATACAGGTCTCCCATTCTTTGTTTGAAAATATCTCCCCCCCTCCCCTTGCTCTCCCTCCCCCTGCTTGGACCTCCATTTCAAGTCCAAGCCTTCCCCTTTTCCCCATCCTATGAGGATCTGCTGGGTGGTATGGTCGTCTGTTTGTGAGACACCTCCACGTGTCCACCTCCCCCGCAGCCCCGCACTCCAAAAACTAAACAATACATGAACCTACATAACATACCAAGCCGGCTTTTTTAACAATTAACCCGTACCTCAGGGACCACCTCGCCCTCCGCGCTCCAGAGAGGCTCCTTTGGTCTGCTGGGGGTGCCTTCCTGGAGGTCCCCCGCGTAAAGCAGGGGGCCACAATGGAGAGGGTATTCTCGGTGGCTGGCCGCACCTTTGGAACTCCCTTCCGGAGGAAGCTCGCCTGGCCCCAAGCCTGTTGACATTTCGGCGGTGTTGTAAAACCTGGCTGTTCACCCAGGCCTCTGGGGTGGGTGGGAGGGTGGGTTAGGGTTTGTTATCTCCCCTAACCTGTTTATTGTTTTTATGCTAAATTGTATCCCGGGGCCCTGTTTTAAAACATTTAAATTGTTTTGATTTGTTTTAAATTGTTTTATATCTGTTTTTATATGTATTTTTTATTATTGTTGGATGCCGCCGCGAGCTGTATTCAGGAGGGGCAGGATATAAATTTAGTAAATAAAATAAAATAAACCCCTTAAATGTAATGACCACTAATGTCAAAAAAGGATATAGTGCAGAGAGAACCTTACAAGAAAGACCCCCCCATAACCAACAACTTTCCAGTTATTCTAATTCACTATCCTTTATGTCTTTGAGGCAGGAACTGGTCCACTAAACCACACTACTCAACCTCTTCATGCTGGGAGCATGGGACTGTTGGTAGGGACACCAGAAATTATTCCAAGTTCCCTGTGCTTTCAAAAAGATTCCTGTTTCCCCTCCATGAGATCATCATTCTTGCAGGAAAAAGTAGCCGTGGCTTCAGATTTTTATCAATGAGTGTTCCAAATTATTTATTCCATTTCATTCCTTTTCTTACAGTTTCTGCTGCATAGTCAGGGAATAGCTTCACAGGCTGTTGTTGAAATGACAGCTTCCTCTTAATTCTAGCCTTCTTTAATATCTATTCTTTTATCTGGAAGCTTATAAATGTAACCAAGATAGGGCGGGGGAAGTCCACATATACACACACACACACACCCGCCTTGGGCGCCCCATTCTATGGGCCCTATCTATTCCTGCTTGATGGAACTGTGAATCCTCAGGAAAATTCTCCTTCAACTATGCCCAGACCAGCTTTGTGACTTCTTCCGCCCCCGCTGTCTCTCTCACTCCATTGTTGTGCAGATTACCTCTGCGGGAGCGATTTTCTAAGTCCTCATATTTGTTTTGCAATAAGTCTGTCTCGCCTTTCAGGTGATTCAATTGCTCCTCGGCTGTAAGGGTCTGATCCTCCAGCAGGGCAATCCTTCCTTCAGCCACATCCATTGTTCTTACCACCGTCTCCAGCTTCTTGTTCCCCTCCTCTATTGAGGTGTGGATTTTTTTCATTTCATTCTTTAGTTCCTTTTTCATTTGCAGTAGGAGCCTGTGCAGGGAACTATGCTTCCCATCCTCCTGGTCCGTTTCCAATGAGGCCTGCTCCTCCTCCATTTTGCGCCCTTCAGGCGCCATCTTTGCTCTGCATCCATTGCTCTCTGCCTCTCTAGGCCCCGCAGCACTTTGTCTGTGGCAGAAACATTATAGGGCATTGCTTTGTGAGATCTTCTGCCTACTTTTGTTTCTACCAGCCATCTCTGACACACAGTGTGGGCTTATTTCTATTTTTATGTAGTTACCGGCTTGCTTCTGGAGTGGGGAGAGTGGAGCTAAGACGAGACCCAGCTACTCGCGCTGATGCATGCGCAGATCCCCCCAAAGTGTTTTTTTTAATTATTATTTTTAATAAATCAAAAACATAAAAAGAAAAACAAATGAAATCAAATTAATGTTGTTTGCTTCTTCATTTCATAGTTCAGATTCCCAGCTTGATGGGCTTTCCTGTTGATTTGGGAACTGCTGATTTCGATTCAGTCAGGGACATACTTATTCACTTCTCCTAGTGTGAGCCATTTATAGTCCCAGTGGGAGGTGTGGTCAGGGAAAGGTTGCTGACTCTTAAAGTGCTAACACAGCAGACTTTTGATACTCCACAAGATCTCATTCATTTTTTACACTCAGAATTGCCCTGCATAAAGACACACCTATTGTACTGCAGTGCTCTTGTCTACATCTGAAACAGATAGCAATCAATCAATCAATCAATCAATCAATCAATCAATCAATCAATCAATCTTTAGTTAATAGCTGGTATTCCAGATACTTGGAGGCTATTCAGTAACTATCTGGTAACCCTGGAGGTTAACAACCAAACCGTAATATCAGTTATTACCACTTACTACATTACCATTTAATTGTAGTTTACTGCGTTATATTTTCCACATAACCAAACCAGTCTAGTTAGAAAGAAAGAAAGAAAGAAAGAAAGAAAGAAAGAAAGAAAGAAAGAATGGTACTATTCTAGTCAGCCAGATCCTAAATCGGATACATTTACATACAGTAGCCAACCACATACTGATACCTCAGGTACGATATCAGGCCAGATGCCGGATAGTAGAGGATATTTGTTTCAGCTTTCTTTTTGTTGATGTGACACATGTACACACAAGATATCCATTTACATATCTTTCTTTTTCTCAGTGAGTTTATAGTTTTTCATGTAGTATTCCTTTTACATCAATTTGATCATTGGTTTTCACTCTGTCAAGCTTCCAGATTGTTTTGTGTATTTTGCTTTGTTTTACTAAAAGTGATAAGTTTTGTTTTGTTTTAGTGAAAGTTTTACTGAAAGTGGTTTTTTTGGTTAATACTGCTTGCTAGGGATGGGTGAACAGATCGCGGTTCGGGTTCGTCCGTTCGATTTGGCTGTGTTCGGTTCATTCTTCGGTTCGGCCGTTCGGCTAGTTCACCAGGTTCGGCCATTCAGTTCGGGTTCGGCCATTCGAGAAATGTTTTGTTATGCTTTTTTTAAAAAAATAATTATTATTATTTTTTTGTTTTATATGGGGTTTTTTGGTTTTTTATTTGGTTTCTTTTATATGGGTTTTTTAAATTTAATTTTTTAATCTAATATTATATCTATCTATCTACACTAAATCTAACTGTTGTTAACTATTCTAAATGCTATGAACTAAATGGGTTATCTAATAAGTACACAGGCCTACTCCTGCAAACACTAAAACTAAATCACTAATGCTATCTCTATCACTAAGCTAACTCCTACAACTGTCTACTATCTCTAACCTCTCTCTAACCTCTCTCTCTCTCTCTCTCTCTCTCTCTCTCTCTCTATCTATATATCTATCTATATATCTATCTATGGGATGGGGGAAATCACAAACAGCACAAGGTTGCAGTTTATGGTTTGAGTTTCATGTCAGTACAAAACTGAAATGAAACTTAAAGCAATCTAATAATCCTACTCTAAATGAAAAAAAACAGGGGATGGGGATCTGGGATAGAATATATGGGAGAGGGAAAGGATTCAATGGAGGGGGGAGGGAGGAAGGAAGATTGAACACAGGGAGGGGTAAAAACAAAAAATAACCACTATATCTATCTAAGCTAAGCTAAATAAATGAATGAGAATATGGGGGTAGATGGGTTGGATGGGTGAAATGGGAGGAGGATTGCAATGGATTGGGGAGCTGGGAAATGCTG
>QEPC01012094.1:65050-76308 GCA_003113815.1 Sphenodon punctatus | reverse complement strand
TCTGGGACCCCCAGACTGGCCCTCCCGGCTTCCTGGACCATTTCCGGACCATTCCCTGTTCCGAGAGTGCTCCCACTGTGCCTTGGTCCTGAGCTCCTGGGGCCCCCCATTCCGGGACTGCCTGTGTTGCTGTGGGGGTGCCAGTATGGACAGTTCAACTGTGGGGGTTGTGGTTGCCTTTGCCTGGGTCCTGCCCTGCCCCCGTGCTGTCCCCCCCTCTTCCCTGTTCCGAGCCCCCCTATCCAAAGTGTGCTTTGTGTGCTGTCCTGGTGCCAATGTCCCCCCTTCCCCTCCCTTCCCTTCCATTCTGTGTGTGTGTGTGTGTGTGTGCCTCGGCGTGTGCTTGTGCTGTGTGTTCCACTATGCCCCCATTGTCTGTGTGCCTGTCATTTGTGGTACCTGGCCGGCTCTTCTCCCTCTTCCCCCTCATTTCCCATTTCCCTTTTGTGGGCATTCCCTTTTGTCCCTTGTGGCTTCATTTGTCCTCAGGTGGCCATGTCTGTGTCCCATCCCACCCACCTTGTGGGTGTTTTGACCATGGCCAGGAATCGGCGTCACGTCTGTTGCACTGCCCCGGCCCGTGATCTGCCGGCCTGATTCCCTGCTATGGTCCCGGTCCCGTCACATCTGTTTGGGGCTTTCTTTGGCCATGGGGGGTGGTTGTTTGATTCACCTCCACTGGGAATCCACTGTGGTGAACCGGTCACCCCTAACATCTGAAATCACCCATGTTAGCATATGCCCTGACACAACTTTTAGCAGGAGAGCGCCACCAAAAGCTATTAAGTAAAATGGGCTTAGTAGGTTAACTTCTGTCTGTTGAGAAGGGATGTTGGTATAGGCAACATCCATAAGTTAATGCCTGCTGTATTAAGAACAGTAATTGACTATAGAGCCATCAAATGGTGCTGCTAAGTTTATGTGTACACAGAAGGGAGATGGGGTTTTACAGTTGAATTCCTTTGTGTAACCACTCCTTCTTCCCTTCTCTCTCATTGTGTGTGTCTCCAGTCTCCATTTTGTCTTCTTACTAGTTAGATGTAACTAAGGATCTGTGCCTGAGAAAGCTTAAGTAAAGTTCTGTTTTTAAACCTTCAGCTGCATTTGTCCTTACTGATTGCGAATCAGTTATTACTCGGCAACAGTGTAGAGATGGTTGGCGTGCGGGTGCACACTCACCTCCACCCACTGTGGGAACACACCCATTCTCCCCCGCATCACAGCCCATTTGAAAGGACCTGAGTGGCCTCCAATTCCTAAAAGATATTTGTCCACATCAGTGGTTTTCAATCTAGGGTTCACGAACAGAGCAACTGCAACATTCTTTTCCTTAGGTTGTTAACAAACAACATGATTGCCCCTTATGAGTGAGGTTTTTCTTGGTCAGGATCACCCAACACTAAACAAACACTCACCCAGGAACCATGTCTCTCACTGTCACAGATAAAGCACCTCTTCTTGTCCCTTTTCTTTGAGCTAAAAGCTGCAATCTGGTCTGTAGATGTTTGCTTTGTTTCTCTGATAAAATGCTCATTTAGCCTACTGGAGAGATATTTTAAGTCAATTGTTGCATCAGATACTTCAATTGCAATTTTTAAAGGTTTGTACGAAGGAGGCAAAGAATTCAAAATGAATGCCACAATTCTATTTTCTCCTAAGTCTATTCCTGAATCTTTCAGCCTTTTTGCAAGAGACTGTAACTGGCTTACATGCTCTGTGGAATCTTCATTCTCTTTTAGTCTCATATTACAGAGCCTTTGAATGATAAAAGTTGCTTCGCTGGAACTTTTACAGTTATAAAGTTCTTTCAGCTTCTTCCAGACTTCACTGGCCAATTCCACACCCTCAAAGTGAATAAATAGCTTTGGACTTACATGCATCCCAAGGATTCCAAGGGCTTTGTCGTTCTGTTTGTCCCAATGGTCTCGGTCAACTCCTGCAGCTGTAGGTCTCTCTGTTATTAGCACATTATAAAGACTTTGACTTTTCAAGCAAGATTTCATAAGGAAATACCAAACCTTGAAATCTGCTCCTTCCAGCTTTGGAATGTTGAGGCTGCCTTGGGCTGTGTCCATGTTGTCTCTTTTGTTCCAAAAAACAAAATCAGATAAAAAAAAATAAGCTGTGCTTTTCTCATTCGAGATTCAATTTGAGATCCAAAAAATCTTGTAGGATTTTCGGGAGGATCCTGGACCCATAACCCTATGTTGAGATTTTATTAGTGATCAAAAACCTAAAAACCAAAGTTTCACTGCCTACTGTGCCAGGACCTGTTAGAGCTCTGGCTAGGCATCAGCAGAGTTTACACATAGCAAAAGAAAACAGCTTGAATTCTTGGTAGCAACAACTTAGAAGTAATCAACACCTTGGAGATTGTTTCTAGATTAAAATAATCTACTTTATTGAGAAATACATCGTGATAGGAAAGGCCTATCCCTAGATCTTACTATCTAGCTGCCACCAGCATGGTGGCCAGTCATGTTGAAGGTCAGAGAAAGAAGAAAGGAATGGAGAAAGGTCAGGAAGAAGGAGGAACCTCCAGTAGGAGGTTCCTGGGCACATCCCAGGAAGGGGGAAAGGGGGCTTAGAATCAGAGATCAGAAAGATTAAAGTGACACACACACTAACTCACTATCTCTACTCCCTATGCCCCTAGTGGTCATTAGAGTCTGTTGGTGCAAAAGTTTGATGTCATCTGGAGCTTTTTCTCCAACAGCTGTTATACATCACACTGGTTTACATTGGCTAGCTCAATAATATCTGAAACTGAAACGGGTACTCACATATCCAGATTTTTGGCTATTCCATTTGCTTTTTTGGTTTGATTATCTTGGTATTTCAGTCACTATTTTATTTTAGTTACATCATTTTTGGAAATTCCACATGCTCAGTAATGTGTATTGAGTAATATTGCTGAACTAGCAGAAATACCCAAATGACTTAAATACCTAAACAGCCTAATAAAATATCGCCCTAGAAACAGGAAAAAAAACAACAAACCCAACCCAAAATAAGCAAAATGGCTACCCGATATAGTGTAAACATATGTTGGTTATTACCAGAGCAGCTGTTTTCATTTTGGGTAGAGGTTATGCAATGGGTTTATTGGCATTTCAGCTCTAAATACTGCCAATCGAGTCTGAAATGGCAGGGAGAACTGCATACTCTGTCTCTTCCCAGTCATTGTGAAGACACAAGTCTGAAAGTGATAATGGTGACTGTCATGATTTCCAGCACAACATCTAATGCCAATCTCTCTCCCTTGAAAGCTGAAAGGCGTCAACTTCGCCCGTAGAAAAATCACAATGTACAACTGCACTGGATATTATATCAGAAGGGCATAACATTGCTCTGGCCCAAGGGATGCCAGAATGTCATCCTTTCAGTCTATAACAGGGTGGGGAACCCCAGGCTCATGGGCCAAATGAAGCCCTTGGCAAGATTTTTTGTGGTCCCTTTCCAGTGCGTGGATCTGGCCCCTGGATCCTGCCTCTACCCCACAATTATTATTATTATTATTATAAACATTTATATAGTGCCGGTCATGTACCCAGCGCTGTACAGAACATAGACATAGGCGTGGTCCCTGCCTGCCACAAGCACTGAAAATCTGAGCTCAGGATAATGGGGCAGAGAGGAGGGCATGGACACAAGTGTAGGGGACAGATCCACAGCAGAGATCCATGATCTTGGCCCTTCTTTTCTTGAATACACCAGTTAAGTACCCCCTCCCCCAAACTGTATGCAGCCCTTGGAACTTGAACTGATTTTCAATGTGGCCTCTGGAGCAGAAAGGTTTCCCCACCCCGGGTCTATAATATCATTAGGAGAAGAGGAGTCAACTGCTGGGGTTTCCATATGTGGAATTTGTGCCAGTACAAAGGAAATGGCAGCAATGTCTCTCATATCCTACCATCACACAGACTTAGACCGGATGCACACCTAACGGCATCGCAGAGAGGGCACTCCTGTGAGCCAAAGACACGGCAGGGGAAGAAGGCAGAGACTGGCATAACTTCCGGTGTGAACAGGGTTTCGCCACGACAATACTCGCAAATGACAGGGCTGGATTATGAGCCCTGTCACTCACATGTATTGTTGTGGCAATACCTTGTTCACACCAGAAAATATGCCGACCTCCACCTCCTTCCCCCACAGAATCTTTGGCTTGCAGGAGTGATGCTACTATGTTGCCGTAAGGCGTCAATGTGGTATCAGATAGAGGTGAGGTACCGAGTATCTGGGTCCTTTCAGCCTTTGCATATGTGACTCCGAGAATTTTTGCACCCTTTCCCCTTTGTGCCCAACACACAATGAGCAGACCAGTTTGTGTTCATGAGACATGCTCCTGTCTCTTCCAAACACCTTCAAATAAGGTATTGCGGTAGCAAAAATTCCTGAAAAAAATGTGTGGCCTCAGGAAGGACATGTTGAATGAGAAGAAAAGCTAAATGGATGTGCCCCTGATCTTTATTCCTGAAGCAATGCACATAAAATCATAATGCTTGCTGACAACTGTGAAAGCCCTGAAATCCAGAAAGGGCTTCCAATCCACGACGGTCCTGTCAAGCAATGACATATGCAAGCCCTTGTGTGATCCCTCAAGGTGAAATGCTCCCATGCAGAAGTAACCTCCTAGATTACCAGTAGCAGAGGGAAACTTGTACAGCTTCCAAACAAAACAAAAAAAGTGTTCTGAGATATCCCTAGGAGAATAGTAAGCATTAGCTCAGTATGGTTGTCAAGACAGGGTTGTCCAGGATACGTCTTGGACAACTCTGCCTTAACAACCACTGAGCTAATGCTTACTATTCTCCTAAGGATCTCTCAAAACAAAAGCAGGTTTGCATCTAGATGGAGGAGTTGGAAAGCAAAGCAGAGTAGGAGCAAGCAGGTTCAGGTCAGATTAGATTTTAGGAAGAGTTGGAACAGCACAGGATCAGGAAAAAAGCAACGCTCTACCAAATTTCCTGTGACGACTCAGCAGCCTAATATCTTGCGCTGGAGACAATTATCACGGGGTGTATGTGTTTGTATTACATTGGTAGAGCACAGGGCCATCAGATAGGCTCTTCACCAGGGCTAAGACATGAGCGTGGCCCTGTCTAGGCAGAGTGGGCTAACTGGGCAGGAACGTGTCCCTGCCTGGCTCCTACCAGTCAGGGGACACCCTTCCCTCCCCAGGTTGGGACAGACATCACATGGTGACATCTGTTAACGCCCAAAGCTAAAAACCCTGTATCCAGAGCCTGTTGGGAGTCAGAGAGTAGCCCTTATCCTGTAAATACTTACCAGAGAAGGGCCTATTACCTACATTTTCCTTCATGGAAAAGATGCCCTGTAACCTCCACAGTGCTTGGAAAATAATTCAATTTTATTGAAATCTTCTGAACAACAGCTTTTGAGTCAGTTTTCTTAAAAATTAACTTAATCTGACCTTTCACAACATACCATTTTATTCTCCCCTCCTGAGATAAGCCACCATCTTAGGTAAAAAAAACATTTGTTATTCTGAAGCACCATCCTCAGTAAGCAACGACGAGATTCTTTTTCACAGTCGCTTTCTATTTTTCATTCGTATCATATCATTAAACTTATTTATTTATTTATTTATTTATTTAATAAATTATAGAAGTGTTATTGTTAAACTGTAACCCTCAGGAAAAAAAACGAGAGTTCTTAACTTGTAAATTTCTTCTTCCAAAATGTTTTGTGATGAAGTGAATAAGCTTATTGTGTTTTGCACTGTTAGAACATTTTGGTGGGTAATAAAAGGACATGATGAAACGTATTAAGAACGTTAATAAGATAGAATCCCTTTCTCCAAGAGCACATTCATACCTGCTGGTCCATGTAGATTTTGGCTCTGGGAGAGAATCCAGAAGTCTAAACATACGCAAAGTTTGTGCAGTGCGAACGTGTCCCTCCTCGCCCCCTGCACACGGCTTTTCTGACTATCATCGAGAAGAATTCAGAGCAGGGAAATTCAGCTCTGTACTCTTCCAGCCGATCACTGGCAAAGCCGTTTCAGGGGGCTTTCTCACCAAACAAACCCCGCACATGTTTTGGCTTCTAGATTCTCACCTGAAGCCAAAATCTGCATGGATCAGCAAGTGTGAATGTGGTCCAAGATTTAAGAAGTAATCGTACTGCTGCACTCAACAATGGTTCAGACTCAGCTGGAGGTTTGTGTTTTGCTTTGGTCCATTGTTTTAAGAAGGATGTGAATAAACTGAAGAAAATTCAGAGGAGAGTAATGAAGATGATAAAACAAAGATTCCCTGATTGAATCATGACCCCGAGTTGAGTCATCATGCCATCTGTGGATGGTACTCAATCCAACTGATATTATTTTCTATATTTCCATGTCTTTGTTGCTGTCTAGGGTCATGGAATTTTATTAAGTGTCAAAATGAGGTCAAACAACATTTTTAGGTAGTGTTTCAATTACTGTAAGCAAATTATATTCCTATTTTAAAACTACACCTTTGCCACAGCTCTAATTACCCTTATTAACACTATCATTACGTATAGCCAGAAAAAAGCCTGAATAGACTCAAAAATTTCAAGTATGAATTGGAACCCGATTTTGACCGAGTTCAGGTATCCAGGGTCCTAGAATGTCCCAGAAAATCTACTTCTGGTCCCAGAACATGGACTTCCAAGACCCGATTTTTCAGTTTTCCAATCCAAATTGTTGGTTTTCTTTACTGATGTTTTCATCTGTAACTGGAAAAATCAGTAAATTGTCATAAGAAATTACCAATTTTTCCGGTATTCAGGTAATCAGTAGGTGATCAGATAACCTGTTGAATACTTGAAACAGTACTAAAAAATGCAGGTATTACCCATGGGTAACAAAATATTTACTTGTTTCAGCACTAGTTGGCAGGACTCTGCCCTGAGGGACTTATGCTCCAGGATGGACAAAGGACCGAGACAAGGATCCAATTAAGACCTTGATATGTTGTGGGTGCATGTATTGAGGATAGATAAAAGGGAAAGAGGGAGATTTGGAGGATGGTACAGTATAAGGAGAAGTATCAGTAACCAATATGTGGAGAGAGAAACAAAGGAAAATCTGCTAGAAGAAGGTTTTTAGGAAGGACTTGAACGTCAGAAATAAGGGAGCAGAGCAAATGGGTTTAGTGAGGATGTTCCAGGCATAAGAGGCCAAAATTGGAGAATGGGTGAAGATGGTTATGGGAGATTTTAAGGAAGATGAGAGTGATGGCAAAAGAGGAGTACCGCATATATCCTCTAAAGTAGACGTCTGGTGTAGTGTGTGTTAATTTAACGGCCTATGCCTGAGCCATTAGCTCATCCTTTCTTTCTAGATAGCAAGTGTTTTACATTCATGTTGTTCACGTTGCACTCAACTTCCGCTGGCATGAAATAAAGTACAAAGAGAGGGAAAAGCAGACCTTCCCATTCATTTCTTTAAATAATAATAATAATAATAATAATTAATGTTTGTCTGGAGGTCACTGTGGTCAATATAATAAAGGACAAACCCAAGCAAAGGGACTCAAGAAGCACCTAGCCCCACTTGCAAACTAAAAAGAGTAATAAAACGATCATTATTGGGAACCAATGACTTGGAAGGACCTAATGAAATTAGCTAAGAAAACTTCCCCGCTAACTAGATAATATGCAAGGACTGTAGTCAGCCGTGGCCTGGTTAACTGTGTGTGGTTTACGTTTTCTCAAAATGAGAGGACTAGAATATTTTTGGAACATGATCATTGGACATATCCCAAAATGAACTGACAATTCGTAATGATCTGAGTACGTCTTTACAATTCTTTTGGACCCTGGCTGTTTTTGAGACCTGCTCCTGGACTCTCAGCCTGCTGGCTATCTGTACTCAGACACCATCCACAGTTTAGGATCCCACCATTTTGCGTTAAGTCAGCAGGTGATTGGGCCTTTGCTGTGGCAGGCCCCTTAGTGTGGAACTCACTCCGTATGGATATTCATCTCGGTTAACCTCCCTTCTTGCCTTCAAAAAGCACCTCAAGACTTTGTGATTCCCCCAGTTGTTCTTAGAGGATCCACTGCTGGTCACTCATAATGTATTTTTTCAACCCCCTTTACCTTCATGGATTTTAAGTGTTTTTATGTATTTTACATGGATTTTAAGTGTTTTTTATGTATTTTATTGTACAAATGTGTTGAAGTGACCTGAGCGACATTTTCACCAAAAAATTCAACAAAATTGACAGCCTAACCTCAAGACCATGTTTGGTCTTCTAACGTACTGGAATGATATCCCATCCAATCAGAAGGGTCAAAAGATGAAGTACCTTTAAGCATACACAAGGGACAATGCTTGTATTGCATAAACATCTCTTCTTGCATTGAAATGTGCCCACTACTGACTCTCTCCTTTGTGCTGGGAGATTCACATTGGTGAAGAAAATCTAGCAAACTGTGCTTTGTAGATTAGCCATACACACAGCTGTGGACTAGGTAAGGCCTCCAAACAACCATGTGATAATATTAACCTTTAGTCACTGCTGAGCTGGATCTGGATGAAATCCAAACTAACCTCTTCAGAGATATATTAGGTGAAGTTCTTGCTCTGCTACATTCAATGGTAAATATTGCTTTGAATTTGAGGGAGTCAGATTTTTTTCTGCATGGTCTTGATGAGGTCCTGCATATTTATAACAGACAGACTCTGTCTTCTAGAGATTACATACTTCACGATTTCCTTTAAAATTTAATTACAACACATTAATAATAATAATAATAATAATAATAATAATATACACAAAATATACAATTTAAAATTCATTAAAATTATACAAAAAGGGCAGAACCCACCCACCCCTCCCCAACCCACCCTCCCCATCTCCCTCCAAAGGCCTGGCATAACAGCCAGGTCTTACACTGTCTTTGGAAAGAGGGGAGGTCCGGGGCCAAGCGGGCCTCCATCGGGAGGGAATTCCACAGCCTGGGAGCGGTCACCAAGAACACCCTACCCATCATCGCCACCTGGGAAACCCAGGGGAATTCGTGTTGGGCATCCCTGGCCAATCACAGGGACCGCATTATGATCCGGGGTCTGAGGCAGTCCAGAAGCCCATTCTCTTGCTCTCACAGTTGGCAACTGAACTAGGGATCACTCAATGGGGCCGATCTCATGCTCCATGTGCTCTGTGCACAACTCACGCGAGTGCATGTGCGAACAACCTGTGTGCATGTCCAATGAGAATACATTATGCCACACAGGTCCCGCATGGAGGGGTTTGGGGATTGTGGCCATTGACCCTCACCCAAACATCTTTAAAATCCTATTGGGACTAGATAAAAAACAAATAGCATATTTTCAGTTTGCAAATAGCATTCCCAACTGAACAGATGAATAGCCACCTGAATAGACATCCACCTCCAAAATAGATTTTCCACATATTTGTACATTTATGCTAGTCACCTATTCGTTTTGTTTATTTGGCTACTCGAGTGTTTGTTTTGACTATTTGTTTGTTCATTTTGACTAGTAAGATTCCTCCTCTCTGGGGTAGTGTGGGGATTTAGGGAAGAGGACGGTAGGGAATACAGCTATGCCCTCGCGACAGTCGTTGCTCATCTTTAAAAATCCCTCAGGATTGTATATGGCTTATGGGATGTACACCCCCAGCCTGGATCATCATAGGGAGACAGCACGCAATGCCTGAACCCTATACACAGCGTGCTACAGTCTTGCACACAGGGACCAGGACCAAGGGAACGGGTGTGCAAAGGGAAGTGATAGGGAAGGGTGTCCAGAGTCTGAAGGGGTAGGAGAAGGGGGATAGGATGGGCACACAAGGATGGGGGACCCGGTAACCAGGGTGGGGCACTAGGACACTAGGGCACTAGGGCAACAGATGCACACAAATGTTTCCACTCACCAGTCTTGCACATGAGTCTCTCTCTCTCTCTCCTTCTCTCTCTCTCAGTCAGGGTAGGGGTTTGTTCACAACACAAGTACAATAAGCTAGGGGGGCAGTCTCACAGGCTCAAGGCACTGATCACTGGCAGGAGCTGGAAGTCAGGGAGCTCCTTTTACAACCTGCTTCCTGCAGGCACGCTGGCGCAGACGCTCTGAGCGTCGGGGCTGTGGTGCGAGGGGAGTGGCTAGGCGCGTCATGCCTGGGCAGGGCTGAACGCCGGCAACTGTGCTGCTCTGCTCTGCCACCGCTTGTTGCGGTGGTGGCGTGTTTACCTTCCCCGCTTCTCCTAGCCCTGAAGGGGGCTTTGTCGATGGTACCGCCGGGATTTTGAGCACAGGGGCGTGCAGGGGGTCTGCTGCTTCCACTCCCCCCAGTACTGCCACAGGTATGGGTGCGCTGCTGGACCCTGGAAAGGACCCTACCCCAAATCCTCAGGCCCCGCTGCCAGGACCTGACAGGTAATTAGCTTTATATGGCATGTATGACCACTGAAACAAAGGGTAAAAACAGATATGCTGGTGGCCTCTTTAGGCCCGATTTGGCCTGCTGTGGCCCAGGCATCACCAAAACGTCTCTTGTAGTGCTGCTAGTGTTGGCCCGCTTCTGCCCTGGGATGAGTAGGTAGCTAGCCCAGGCTGTGTGCTTGGAAAATCTCTGAGGTTGCAGCCCAGTCTAAGGGATTCCCATGCAGGTCAACATGGGCCAACATGAGCTAGCATGTTTGTGTGGCCCCCGCTGCACCCTCACCTAGTCAGGGGCTGCCATGGCTGTCCATCATGGCGTGGGAGTGGGGAGCAGAACACACCTGCCCACAAGTTTGTTATACACCCTGCCCTACTTGGGACAGATGGATGGTGGGATGGCACTCCAGCCATGGGCACATTAGTTCTATGCCCATCTCTGACGTGGACAGTGTCACCATTATTTTTCACCCCGGGGTGGGCTACAGGCACCCCCTCCACTTGCACGTCTGTTTTTCCCCAAAGTAACCAAACCTTCAAAAAATTGATTAAACAAAACAAACTACATATTCAAAGTGGTTACATGATTAAAGTGTGGAAAATATCCACTCTTCCAGATTTTGTTAGGAGCATCTGAATTCAGCAGATATATTTGCACTGAATATTCGTTTCACCACTAGTTGGGACTCTCCATTAGTAGTCTTGGGACCCCGGGGTAAATACCGGATACCGGATTTACCAGTTTCCGGTTCTCAAAGAACCGGATTCCTGGATTAAATCCGGTATACCGGTACCGGTTTTATTTCATTGAGTTCAATGGGGCACTGTGTCCCCATTGAAATCAATGAAATAAATA
>QEPC01012094.1:5402-45250 GCA_003113815.1 Sphenodon punctatus | reverse complement strand
CCCCCCCCCCCCCCCCCCCCGCCCGCCAGTAACAAAACCAAAACCTTTCTTTTTCTCATTTGTTTTTAAAGCAAACCGTCTAAGGTTTAAATTGCAACCATCTAAATATATTTCAGCTAAATATGCAAATCTCACATAAAACAACTACCATGTAAGAAAATATTATCACCTTTCATGTTGTTTCTAAAGGATTAAGGGAATAAAAGTCATCAAAGAGACACAAAGCAAGCTCTGATGCTCAGTTGTAGAAGGGGAGTATACACATGAATGGCATTGCTCCAATGTCTGGAATAATAATACATGATGAAATATTAATTGGATGGAGAACTAACATTAACTGCCAGATTAACCTTTACAATGACTGAAATTAGTCATAGCTACTCACCATTTTAAAGTCACGGCAAGCTTGTTCCTAAGTGGTAATGAAGTAAAGATATTCATCTTCATGTCCCTTTCATAAATCATCAACAAATGTACATCTACAAGTCTTCCAGATGAGCCATTTAGGAGTTAAAATTAAGTTGAAAAGGGATATGGAGAATGGGTTGCACTAAAGAAAAGATGACATTATCCTTTATTATGTATTTCTTTTGTATATACTAGGGCTGGTGAGGAGGAAATATTTCATTCCTGTCAGAAGCTGAAATAGATATCTGAAATGAATGAAGAGCCAAAGACCCTCGGTATAACAAACATCAAAGTCAGGAACTAACAAAGTAATGAAATTTCAAATACTGAAGAAATGAAACCAAACAATGAATTTATAAGAGCTGAAACAAGTATCCCAAATTTGATAAGCTCTTAGCAGAACTTGCAAACCGACAGAAGCCTATATAACGATTGGTAAAGGGTTTGGAGTGTGGCAGGTGCAGCTAATGGCCTTAAACTAGGCTATTCTGAAGGCAAAAGAGGATCCTTGCCATGAATGCTTTGCATGTATGTGAAATGTACTCTGTGGCCGTTCTTCCCATGCAAAGCCATTTTCCAAGATGGAGCTGTCTTCATCGGTGCTGTTTTGGGAAAGGGCAGTTTGTCTGCACATGCACAGAACTGGCTGCCCTTTTCCAAAACAATGTCGATGTGGCCCACACCTTCTTGGGAAAGGGGCTGCGCATGAGGTAGCATTTGTGCATGTGCAGAGCTTTTTTAATAATTGTTTTTAGAATCTGGCAAAAATGACGATGAGAATGGGCATTCTGGATCTCAAAGAATCTCAACAGGAGCCAGATGAGATTTTCAAGTTACGTGAGATCGAGTTTTAGCCCTAGTAGTATTGTACATGCACAATTGTCAAAAATATTGTTACTGAAGAGACTGAACTACCCACCAAACAAAAATGAATACCCAACAAAAGCTGATAGATGAGTACCTGTTTCGATCAGCTAACTGAAAATGCAAATAATAAACGTGAATAAGCAGCACACTGCCCCATTCCAGTTCTAGAATTAATAAAGCAATGAGCCATTAAATATAGAAAGATGAATTTTCACAACAGCTATGAATTGGAAATTAAAATTTAGTTTAGAAGTTCTGGGCTAATTTTTTCCCCCCAGATCTATTCCTACCCCACTAATATAGGCCACTTTTACACAGATGCCATCCACCCACGAACGCCCAGAAACACCCATCAGATGAGTAGGAGAGCGTCCGTGTAAAAGTCTATGAGTGGGTGTGGGCGCGTGCAAGACCCACTCGCCAACATCCGCCAAAACCCACGGAGCAGCCCTGAGGAAGTCGGCACCCCCCATGGGTGGAGATGGGTGGAGATGGGTGTCCAACACCTGAGCGTCCATGTAAAAACCAAAACACCCACACCCACGCGGACAGGACCAGCGGACCCCCACTGCACCAGTGCTGTGGGGCATGCTCACACTTCCACGCAGACACACCCATGGGGGTGATGCCGGATGTCCGGCCAAGAGGCCGTAAAGGAGGGCGGAACCATGACCCATGATGGCGACCAGGAAGGCCCAAGAGAAGGCCACATGAGCCGACACTGCCCCATGCGCGGAAAGGGGTCATGTGAGCACGGGGACCCAGGAGTGCCAGGGGGGGAAAGCCCTGGCAAGGTGGTGCAGGGGGGATGGATGCGTCCCAGGCAGAAGGCACAAGGGGGGGAGCCTGGACTGCCTGTACGGGGGGGCAGACGGGAGGTACAAGGGGGGGATGCTCAGGCTGGGAGGGACGAGGGGGGCGCCCTGGTAGGGGGGAAAGTGGGGGGAATGTGCCAGGATGTAATGCAGCACACGTGTCCCGGCACAGGGCAGAGGGGCTGCATTGACAGCCCCCCCGGTTGATGACCCCCAGCCCGGCACTTCCCAGGGGCATGGCCTGAGTAGCAGCAGCAAAAGTGAGGTGAGAGCGAGGGAACCACCACCAAGCCTGGCACCATGGGCCGGGGAACACAGGGCAGGGGTAGCCACATAACCCAGTCCCCCATCCACGCAGGACAGCTCCCAGACAATGGAGCACCACACCACCGGGACGACGGCTGAGGAGGGCCCTCCAGACAGCCAGGTGAGCAGGGGGAAACCCCAGGGGGGAAAGGGGAGACTGGCCTCACGGGTGCGTGGAGGGGGATAGCAGGACCTGGAGTAACCCTGGATGAACTAACCCCAACAGGACATGAGAACCACCATGGCTGCCACATCCAAAGGGCAGGCCCCATGCCACCATACTGGTCAGCCCTACACACGCAGGTCCCAGAAGGGGGAGCCCTGGTCCAAGCAGGAGATCAGAGATTTCATCCATGTGTGGGGGTCCAAAAGGGTCCAGCATGACCTGGTGTGCAGCTACAAGACCAGACAGGTCTATGAAGCCATCGCTCAGGAGATACAGCAGCAGGGGTACAATAGGGATGTCACCCAGTGCATGCAGCAGGCAAAGGACTTGAGGTCCAGATATAAACATATCAAGGACAACAATCTCAAGTCCGGCCAGGCCATGCACACAGCTTAGTTCCAGGAGGAGCTTGACAGGTTCCTCTGCATGGATGGAGAAATTGTGGCCTCTTGCACACACGGCAGCGCCTTCACCAGGGGCAGGCACAGTGCCAACACGCAACCCCCCCTGACAGACCCCATGGAGCAGGGTGAGGGAAGTGCCCCTGACAAGGCGGGAGGGGACAGCCCCATCCCACAGGGGAAGGAGGTGCCCTGGGGATCTGAGCACTGGACCACCACAGTCCGCGCACCCCAAAACCCACATGCCTACCAGCCACGGGGACAGGGGGCATGTGCAGAGTGAGCGGAGACCTGGGACAGCCCCCAGTAAGCGGAGGAACCGAATCCAGGTATAATCACGCCAGTGGGGCTGGGCGGGGGTTGGGGTGGGGAACAGCTCGGACGGAGGTGCAGTGGCCGGGGCCAGGGGCCGGCAAATACTAACAGTACCCCTTCCCATTGCAGCACAAGGCAGCCTGGAGGTGCACGAGGTGGAGGTTGCAGAGGAAGAGGAGGAGGAGGACCAGGGGGACCAGGCAGCTCCCCCACCACTAGGTGGGCAACCCTCCATGGCAGAGCACACAGGCCACGGGGCCATGGGGGGGCCGGGTGCAGAGGGTGCGGAGGTACAGGGTGGGGGTGGGGCACATGGGGGTGGAAAACCACAACAAGCAGGGGTGGGAGGTGTGGAGGGGTAGGTGGGCCCACAGCAGCTCCCATGGCACACCCGACCATCAAGGGTCCCTCTCGTGGTGATCAGAAGCCGGGGGACATCCCACTACAGGACAGGGTTGGGGGACCCAACAGGGGAGGGCTGAGGGGAGACTTCACAATATGGGGGCCGCCCCACCAGGCACCCCGGGTCAGGCGGTAGCGGCCAGTGGGGCACCAAAGCCAGAAGCACTAACATTGTGTCAAAACTCCCATTCACAGACCAGATGCCCCATTGCACGAGGGGAGCAGCTGCCAGCAGCATGGAGCAGAACCGGGAAATGCAGGCCAGGAACTGGCGCCGGAGGGAGGATCTCGGCAGGGAGCTGCTGGAGGAATCGCAATGGTTAGCCGAGGTGCACTCCAGGGAGCTTGCTCTTACCAGGGAGCTCATAATTTTAATGGGGCTGTGGACCTCGCATGCATCACGGAGACCTGGCTGGATGATCTGGCTGGTCCAACTTTGGTGGATCTGGTTTCAGCTGGGTATGCCATGCAGCATCAGCCCCGCATGGGCGGCCGGGGAGGGGGTGTAGCTATTGTTTTTAGGGAAGACTGGCCTGTTAGGAGGTATCCAGTGCGGGAGATTATGGGTGTAGAGGCTCTGCACGTGGTGGTCGATTTGGCGGGGGGAAAGCTAGGGGTGCTGCTGGTGTACCGGGCCCCTTCCTGCCCGGCGGCATCCCTTACCGCTCTAGCGGAGCTGGCCTCGGAGGTGGTGTTGGGCTCCCCCAGGACTTTGGTTCTGGGGGACTTCAACGTCCACGCCGATGCCGGCCTTGTTGGGGCGGAGCGGGAGTTCATGGCCGCCATGGCAACTATGAACTTGTCCCAGGAGGTGATCTGCCCGACCCACGTGGGGGGACATATCCTCGACCTGATCTTCGGCTCTGGCCTTGAGGCGGGGGGTCCGGTTGTGGGGGAGGTGACAGCGGTGCCCTTGTCGTGGACGGACCATTACCTCCTTCAGGCCGGTCTTTTAGCGCGCCCCCTCCAGAAGGGGAAGGGACCAGTTAGGATGGTCCGCCCTCGGAGGCTGATGGAACCCCAGCGGTTCCAGGAGGTCCTGAGGGAGCTTACCCTGGATGTGGACGGTCACTCTGTGGATGAGCTGGTCCGGCATTGGAACATCTTGCTGGAGGAGGCCATTGACAGGGTGGCTCCGAGGCGCCTTCTGCCTCGGTCTCGTCACCGCAGGACCCCTTGGTTTACTGAGGGGCTGCGGTGTATGAAGCGTGTGGGCAGGAGGCTAGAGCGACGCTGGCGTCGGACTCGGTCTGTCTCCGATCGTCTTCTCCATAGGGCCCATTTGCGGTCCTATGTGGAGGCTGTGAGGACGGCGAGGAAGGAATTCCTCGCCGTCCTCATAGCGTCTGCGAAGTCGCGTCCAGCGGAGCTGTTTCGGGTGGTGCGGGGGCTGGTGAGTCCGGCCTCCCTCCGCCTGGATGGGGACTTGTCCCGGGCCCGCTGTGAGGAGTTTGTCATCTACTTCGCAGACAAGATCGCTCGGATTCAGGCCGATTTCGACGCTGGGTTGATAGCAGTAGGGGAAGAGCGCGGGGGGGCGGAGGGTCCGTCTGGTCCATCTTTATGGGGTGAGTTTCAGGAAGTGACGCCAGCCGATGTGGTGGATGTCCTGGGGTCTGTGAGGGCCACGTGTTGTCAACTAGATCCATGCCCGTCCTGGTTAATAAAAGCTTCCGGGGAGACGTTGGGGACGGTGCTGGCGAGGGTGGTGAATGCGTCCCTTCGGCAGGGGAGGTTGTCGCCTTGCTTAAAAGAGGCTGTGGTGCGCCCCCTGCTGAAAAAACCATCGTTGGACGTAGACGCGCTCGCCAGCTACCGACCTGTCTCTAACCTTCCCTTTTTAGGGAAGGTTATTGAGCGGGCAGTGGCGCTCCAGCTCCAGGGTCATCTAGATAATATCGGGCTCCTTGACCCGTTTCAATCTGGGTTCCGCCCCGGCTATGGCACCGAGACGGCGTTGGTGGCCTTGGTGGACGACCTCCGCCGGGAGATGGATGCGGGATGTTCGACATTTCTCATCCTGCTCGATCTCTCGGCCGCTTTTGACACCGTGGACCATGGGCTGCTGTTGAGACGACTGCGTGACCGGGGGGGTCTGGACGGGACTGTTCTTGAATGGTTCCGTTCATTCCTCTCGGGGAGGAGCCAGCGGGTGGTGTTGGGGGAGGAAACATCGAGCCCCCGCGCCTTACCGTGTGGCGTTCCGCAGGGATCGATCTTGTCTCCATTATTATTTAACATCTATATGCAGCCCTTGGGGGAGGTCGTGAGAGGGTTCGGGGTGCGATGTCACCAGTATGCTGATGATACTCAGCTGTACCTCTCGTTTTCTACCGACCCAGACCCTGCTGTCTCGGTGCTATCCCAATGTTTGGAGGCCGTGGCGGATTGGATGCGGCGGAGCAGACTGAAGCTCAACCCAGATAAGACGGAGGTGATGGTGGTGGGGAGGGCGAAGGGGGTGGTGGCCCCCCTGATTGGGGGGGTTTGCCCCCCTGTAGCTCAGCAGGTCCGGAGTCTGGGGGTCATATTGGACGCAGACCTGCGGCTGGAGCGGCAGGTGGAGGCAGTCGCTAAGGCTGCCTTCCGCCAGCTTTATCTGGTACGTAGGCTGCGTCCGTATGTCTCTGGCCCGGACCTGGCCTCCCTCATCCATGCCTTCGTCACCTCGCGGCTCGACTACTGTAACGCGCTCTACGTGGGGCTTCCCTTGTTCTTGGCCCGGAGGCTGCAGCTGGTGCAGAATGCGGCGGCCCGTCTTCTTACGGGGACGGGTCGCCGGGAGCACATTACACCGGTGCTCCGAGCGCTGCACTGGCTGCCGATAGTGTGCCGGGCCAAGTTCAAGGTCCTAGTAATGATCTATAAAGCCCTATACGGCCTTGGCCCCTCTTACCTTAGGGACCGCCTCGCCCTTCGCGCCCCGGAACGACTCCTGCGGTCTGCCGGGGGTGCCCTCCTGGAGGTCCCCCGTGTTAAGCGGGGGGCCACGATGGAGCGGGCATTCTCGGTGGTAGGGCCGCGGCTGTGGAACTCCCTTCCGGAGGAAGCTCGCCTGGCCCCAAGCCTTTTGACATTTCGGCGGAACTGTAAGACCTGGCTGTTTGCCCAGGCTTTTGGGAGGGAGGGTGGGGGGGATGATTTTAGTCCCCCGCCCATTTATTTATTTGTTATTTTCTAGCCCTGTTTTATATGATACATTTTATATTTAATATTTGATATTTTAAAAGAAATTTTATTGTTTTTATTTGTTGTTGGAAGCCGCCCCGAGCTGCGTTGCAGGAGGGGGCGGGGTATAAATTTGAAAAATAAATAAAATAAATAAATTTCCCTAAGATTGTGCTTCAGTTGAAGTACCATTTTTGTGCTTACTCATTTCAGCTCTTCTTTGATTCCAAGTCAATTGATCCATCAATTGGCATGTCAGGCTGTGATAGGTTTGAGGTAGTTATTGTCTTTATACGTTTATGAAGACTGTGTCATTGTCTATGTCAAGTGTTCTTTTTTGTATCAAAATAGTTATTTTGGTATAAGCAGTGATACATTTGAATGAGGGACATATTTGTATGCCTGAAAGTCAACCCACACTTAATATTAAGTATACCAGAAGGGAGAGCCATACTGTTAGCTATTTAGTGCCCTATTTCGAAAGAAATTGCAGCTTTGGGGATTTCCAATTTCTTGCTTTTGCTTTTGAAATTCCTGGTAACAATAGAAAGACTTTCTCCCCCAACCCCTCTCCTTTATTTCCATAAAAAAGAATCACAAGTTGGCACTCGCTCCAAGTACAGCTCTGTTTTCTTTGCTTTGAATGGCAAAGGTCAGAGTGAAATGTTTGCTACATGCAGATGGAATTTCTGTGCCACATTACATATTTGAAATCCCTGCTGTTAGGGTGAAAGGACAAGATTCTGGGTTTTATTTTTGTGGTTTTTCTGATGAAAATTACTATTATGTATAGAGAGAAGAGCACTTGCCGAGAACTCAGACAGGATATAGAACTGCTGGGGACTTCTGCTGATCCTCACAGTATGCAACCAGCACCGGAATTGAGGGGGTTTGGAGAGAGTATCTGGAAATAACTTCTGAAACGTTTTTATCATTTTAAAACAAGTCAGCAACACTGGTTTACTTTTCTCCTACTCACAATGCAGCTGTTGTCAGAGTGCCACCAAAGTAGATCTAAGATGCTGGCTTTTAATTTACATTTGAGAAAAGGAGGGATATGATTAGATCTGAAACAGACACCTACCTTGGTATCCACAGGCAATACTTGCATTTTTGAATACCATGTTGGGTATTCAATGGACTACCTAATCACCAATCATTTACCCAGATGCCCAAAGAATCAATAATTTCTGGGGAAAACATTTCTGGTTAACGATTGGTAAAGTGGTATAGAAAATGGAAAAATTAGGACCGGTTGTTGACATTCTGGAACCAGAAGTTGACATTCTGGGACACTGGGTACCTGAATCAGGTCTAAATTGGGTACCAATTTGTACCTGGAAATTTGACAGGGATACCTGTTTTTGCCTGATATGTTTACCTGATATGTGTCACCGGGGGGGGGGAAGAACACGAAGGGGGTTTCACACACTCTTCTCATACGCTGGGTATCTTTAACAGCGGCTCTCTCAGCGTGGCAACAGCGGGGTGTTTCTATGCCCGTCAGGATAGTGTGTTGGCCGTTACCTCTAATGAAAGAGAACAGGCCGCTATCATCATAGGGCGCCTGGATTGAGAGAGCCCGCTCGATACCCCCACACTCCCTAGGACACACACTCAGGAGACAAAGGACGGGTTGGAGCAAACGGCGGTGAGAAGCCCGTGAGGGGGAAGGGCCCGTACCCAGAGTTGCAAGGGAGGAGGCAGGGTCACGCATACACAGTGCTCCCCAGGGTGGGGACCTACCCCGGGCCTGGGGTGGAAGGGAAGGGGACTCCCACACCTCTCACACTCACCACGCACCCTGCACTCGCTTCAGGCACACCAGGGAAAATTCAATGAAGGAAGTCACGCAGTCTGAAGGTTCCAGAAGGGTTCTAGTCAGCAAGCTCTTGCAATCTCCACACTCTTCGCTCAAGCACAAGGGGGCCGGTTTCTAACAATCACCAGCGTCGCTCTAACTGCGGCGCTGGTTTTTATACAACAGGCCCCGCCCCCGTGCGTGCCCGCAGACGCTCTGAGCGTCGCGGCAACGACGGGGGCGTGGCCAAGGGCGTGCCCTGCTCTGCAAGGAGAATCCTTGGAACGGCCTCTGGGGGCGTGGCCATGGCCTCTGCGTCAGCGGCTGGTGCGCCGCTCGTGAGGGGCGTGTCCCGCAGCCCGTCCTGCGTCCCTGCACTCTGGGAGCCCTGCTGGGCTGGGGAACGCTGCGGCAGGCGGTGGCGGCGGCTGACAATATGTTTGTAATTCATATCATTTAAATTATTTGTTTAAATGGCTTCACTCAGGCATGCTACCAGAACTGAATTGGAAATGCGTGGGATTGAATTTGGGACCGTATACATACAAAGCATGGTCTCTACCACCTGAGCCATGGCCCATATATTCATGGCCCATCTTCATTTCAGCTCTCGAATTTACCAAAGATAACCCACACTACCTGGCTTTCTGTTTCTGCAGGGAATTAATTAAATGGAATTGTACTAGTTTGCTACAGTCATGGCAGGCTAGTTTACAGTTAAATCTACACTATTGACAATCCACTCAAGGACTTCATGTTACTTGCCATAAGAAAAGTCCCCCTCCATGGACAGGACACCATGTAATAGTTAAATTGATATGCACTTAAAGCTTGAAAAATTCCTCTTCTCCCGCCACCCCCATGTGAAAGGTAAAAGCCTCTTGTTAAAATGAAGACTTTTCCAGGCTTAAAAGCTGCTTTATCCAATGCATAGGCCTGATGGAAGCTTTGAGGTTAAACACCCTATAATTTTCGAGCATTTGGTCACAGCAGGCAGCTGAAGTGAACTGTTGGGAATGAGGCAATTAGCAGGATATAGGCATGGGAAGGATTTCTTTCTGTATTATTATTCTGAAGTCCAATGATGTGAGGTTCTGCAACTTCACCTTCTTTAAGTTGAAATTTGGAAGGAGCCTCTCAGACCGCTTTTAAATGAGTGACCAGGGAGGCGCGTTCTTCAACGCATCAGTAAGAAAAGCCACATGGGGTGCATTTTCACACACCAGAAGTGGCCACCCATCATAGGAATCGGCGGTGCCCGTGGCCTCCCACAACTTCTTTGAAGATGCATTCTGGAAACCCCGATGTCAAGGTTTCCAGAATGCATCTTCAAGGAGGCCGTGTGCGCTGCCAATTCCAATGGCGGGTGTCCGCTTCCTGTGCATGTAAACACACTCTGCGTGGATTTTCCTACTGGCATGTTGCAGAATGCTCTTCCCTGGCCACTCATCTAAAAGCGACCTCGGAATCTTAAATTGGTAACCAGTAAAGCATTGTCATTGCTAAGTTTAATAGGGCCCTGGTGCAAGTCAAATTATTGGGTCCCTTACCAACCAGAATGATGGGACAAAGGGGAAAAAAGAAACAGGAAATGAGAGGGCATGAAGACAGGGGGAGGCTGGGGCATGGAAAGGAAGTGAGGTATATTGGGGCACTCAACAGGTGGGGGAGTGAAGCACCATAGCAGATGAGTACATGGTGAGTTTTTGTTATACAGGAGGTCAAGCACTGGGTGTGGGGGAAAGAAGAAAGGTATGAGGTGCCCAAGCAGTGGGGTGTGTTGTATCAGGACAGGAGGGCATGAAGCATGGGGGCAGAGGTGGTGGGGAGGTGATGTTCTGGGGATGGGGCGGCAGCCACTGACTGGCATGGCACTAGCTCTGGGGCTCACTGGAGAAGACAGCTCCGGCAGAGATGAAAAAGGACATTTTGATGGGGCTTTCTGGCCCTATGAGTCTACCCTGAAAGCCTGTGGTCATAGAATAGAATCATATATTTGGAAGTGACCTCAGAGTTCATCTAGTCCAATCCTCTGCTCAATGCAGAAAATCCACAGCTACAACATTGCTGACAGAAGGTCATCCAGCCTCTAATGGGAAACCTCCAGTGAAGGAGGACTGTGGGAGAGTGGCTGAGTTTGTTCTGCTGGTAGCTACTCCCCTGCCATTAAAGAAGGGATATCACAATCTAACAAAATAAGTTCTAACCTAAGAAGCCAAATGTTTGCTGAATAGATGGGTTGCTTGGTTGGTCGGTCGGCCGGTTGGTTTTTTAATGACTGGAAAATCTTTGATAACTTCTTCAATCCTTACACAGAGGGTATTAAGGGAGGATTAATTACAGGGAGATAGAATTTTAGAATGTGAATGTGTTTGGTTCAAATTCAGCAATGATATTGGTATTCAATTTAAAAAAACAAACAAACCAAATAGCATCACCAAAATGAATGAAGTGCTGAATACTGACAAACCAACTAACTAAAGCACTGAACTTGGAAATGATAGAATCATAGGGATGCAAGATGCAAGGGATCAAAATTCATTGGCCCTTTATACAGGATTACACGGACCTCACCCATCATGAAGATGCAGAAATCTGCATGTTCATGAGTGGGTACGATCTGCGTGAAGGATGTGGCGCGTGTGTGCATGGTGAATGGGGGTGCATGCACGTTCCCACCTAATATGCATCCCCACTCACTTCCCACTCATCCCCATGAATGGAGTAACTGGGGAAAATGGAAGTTGCTCCATGTGTGGGGATGAGTGGGGGGCGAGTGGGGATGTGTGTGCAGCTGTGTGCACACCCCGCCCACCCATAGCGCATGTACCAGCGCACCCAGGCACCCCCCACCTGGTGGTGCCATGTAAAAACAGCCATTAAGTTCAGTCCCTTAGTTGGTGCAAGATTGTTTATACATATACCATCCCAGAGATGATGATGATGATGACGATGATGATTAGAATTAGCATTAGCATTAGCATTAGCATTAGCATTAGCATTAGCATTTGTATAGCACCAGCTGTGTACCTGGTGCTTTACAGAACAATAAAATCGATGCGGTCCCTGCCTATGGCTTACAATCTAATAGCTTGTCTCTATGTGCTGCGTGGGGAGAAGAAGACTATTTTCCTCATTTATAACGAAACCGTGTTCCGCGAGGACCTGCAGGGTGGACTGCACTGCTGCTACCTCCTGGGACCGGGAAGGAGCTCGTACCAGGATATCGTTCAGATAAGAATGGTGAGTGATGCCCCACACTCAAAGGCTGGTGATGAGGAGAATTAGAACCTTGGTAAAGGTTCAGGGAGCCATGGAAAGGTGGAAGGGCAGAACCCGGAACTGTCAGTGCTGAGAGGCAAACTGGAAGCGGAGCCACTTATGATGAAGTGGCCGGATGGGGATGTGTAACTAAGTGTCGCGCACATCCACAGATGCGAACCATTCCCCCTGCTGAATGGCCTTGGTAATGGATACCAAAGTCTCCATTTTGGACCTCTTTAGTTGGAGAAACTTGTTTAAGGTCTTAAGGTCTAGGACCGCTCGCCATTGGCCTGACTTTTTTAAGACCAAGAACAAGATGGAGTATAGGCCTTTGGCCTCTCTATGGCCCGTATGTCTTCTAGACGGCAGATCTCTGTTTCCATGGCGACCTGCTTCAATCTGTCTCATATGGGCGGGGGGGGGAGATACCCGGTAGAGCTGCCTGAAAGGGTAACGGAATTCTATTGCATACCCTCGAGATACAGTCTTGATCACCCAAGAGTCCGCAGTGGTGTTGTGCCAGAAAGGGGAAAACGCCAATAGGCACGCACCTACCGGAGTCTGGGCATCAACCGCATGCGGCTCGGGACAGGGGTGGTCAGGAATCCTGTTTAGCTTGATGAGACGAAGGGGTGGTCCTGGACAACCGTTGACCCAAGAAAAAACCTACCTGCCCTGAGGCCTCGGCCTCTGGGTCCCCTGCCTCAGGAGGTCCAGGAAGGATTGGACCAGGGTGTATCATCTCTCCCTGGAAGGGGGGAATAAAAAGATCTGTTAAAGCCACAGGGACGCCTGGGGCTAGAGAATTGCTGGAGCTACAATCTAATATCATCCCAAAATATGCACCTCCACCCATCACCCCATCACAGAGCAACCGGTTAAAATGCAGGTCCTTTCATGCATCGGAATGCGTGGGCAGCCCTTGGTCCGTGATGGTTACCCAGGATCTTCTAGAGTACACATCCTGGGTCAGTCACCAACCCACTCCATGGTGTACTCAGCCCAACATTTATTTATTTTATTTATTTATTTGTAAATTTTTACCCCGCCCCTCCTGCCATGCAGCTCGGGGTGGCTTCCATACATTAAAACAATAAAATCAATTAAAATCAGCATAAATATTATAAAATATTAAAACAGGGCTAGATACAGTAATAAAACCAAAATTAGGTGGGGGAACTAAAAAAACCCCACCCTACTCACCCTCCCTCCCAAAGGCATGGACGAACAGCCAGGTCTTACAATTTTACTGGAATATTAACAGGCTAGGGGCCAGGCGAGCTTCCTCCAGAAGGGAGTTCCATAGCTGCGGCCCCACTACCAAGAATGCCCTCTCCATTGTGGCCCCCCGTTTAACATGGGGGACCTCCAGGAAGGCACCCCCAGAAGACCGCAGGAGCCGCTCTGGGGCGCGGAGGGTGTTGCGGTCCCTAAGGTATGAGGGGCCAAGACCGTATAGGGCTTTATAGCATCTGGTGGCATGGGAACACACAAGCAGGTGAGTCCCAAACCTGGGAGGGCCATAGTGGGCCAATGCAGGTCATTGTCTCAACTGTTTTCATTCATTGTTTCTTTCTTCTGCACCCTCTTCAACTTTTCTACGTCCTTCTTTAAATGAGGTGCCGAAAACTGAAGACAGTAGTCCAACTGGAGTATATTTTAACCAGAGCTCAGTAGAGTGGCACAATGACTTCCAGTATTTTGCATACATTGGGTATTTTCAGACATGACATCACCGTCCATGGCCACGCTTACCCCAGTGTGGCCACAGGGGCTGGTGTCACATCTGCTCCCACCTTGCCAGATGTTCATCACTGGTAGTGATAGCAGAAGTATCCCCGGACAGTAGCAGGGCTAACCTGGCATGTGCGCTGGGTTCTCTGCCAGCGTACAGCCCGGGATAAGCCTTGCCACAATCTGGGGTAGACTTCCTTGTACCGTGGTAGAGTGGTCCATCATGTCTGATGGCCCACTCCACCTAATCCTGGTTGGTGGCTGGAGCAGTTGCAGGTGGGTGCGACGGCCTGATAGGCCATTGCACCTGCACATCAGAGAGGAGGTGGGGCTGCGCTGAGGAGAGTGGGAAGTGAGGCCGTGTGGATACACGTCTTCACGTCCTCCTCCCGAGCCCCGGCTGCCAGAACTTTTGTTCAGTGGCGTAGCAGACCCCTGCCCGGGGTGAGGGCTCTCACCCCAGGAAGGGTTTAAGCTTGGCAGCTCACTGAGCCATCACGTCTGAAAATACCCACTGCGTCTGTTGATGCAGCCTCCAATGGCATTAGCCTTTTTTGCATAAACCTTCTTTTCACATAATTGCAAATAGCAAAACAAAGATTCAAAACTACACACAAAAATGGAGGCAAACATCGCTTCACGTCCAGTATTTCTGCTCTGGATATTTGTTTTAGCTCTAGGTAGAAGCTGCTACCTAAAAGTAAGAGTGTGCAGAACTTGCCCCTTTCATTTTCCCTTTAGTTTTCATTTTCGGGGTAACCCCCCCCAAGCCGTTCTTTTAAGTTGATTATTTCATTTTTTAAAATAGTAAAAAAAAAATAATATTTAAATGATTGCACATGCCCCAAATGGTCACCGTATTATTCTGTGCATCTTCATCCTCATGGGGACTGTTTTAAAATGTTTTTATGATGTTGTTTTTTAAATATTGGGTGATTTCAGATGTTACGGTGGGCCCCATTCACCACGGGCCATGGGATGGTTCGGACAATGGCCCATGGTGAAGGGGCACACAAACAGATGTGCGTCGCTTCTTCTCAGGCCACGGGGACCAGTGAACCACGGCCCGTCTGTCGCGGCCCCGCGGATTGCGAAGGGGGTGGGGCTGAGTGGTCCAGTGTGCTGCCGCACAGCACCGCCCCCTGTGTTTCCCACTGGCCCTCCCCCTGCCGGACGGGCAGCAAGAGCAGCCAATTCGGCCGCACCGCCACCGCGGTCAGGGGGAATAGCTTCCACCACTGGCAGGGGTAAGTTAACAGATGTGATGATTCAGTCACCCCTGCCGTGGTGGCCATTCACCACACTTCTGGACCTGCTCGCATCCTCGGGTCCAGAAGTGTGGTGAATGCAAACGCGGCCTGCGTTTGACTGTGGTGAACATCTGGCGGGTAGCAAACAGACGTGCACCACAGTCAAACGCGGCGCGCGTTTGAGCGTGGTTCTGGCGTGGTGAATCTTGGATTCATCATGTCTGAAGTCACCCATTGGTTTATGGATTTTATTGTTATTGTTGTAAGGCATCCTGAGATGCCGTAGGCATGAGGGGGCAGCTAAAAAATATTTATCAATCAATCAATCAATGAATAAATCCTCTTTTAAGATGGCAACATCAGCATCAATGGGCAGCAGTGGCAGCCATTTTGCGCATGCACTGACCAGCTCTTCCAAAAGAGCGGCGGCACTGGCATGTGCAGAATGGCATGGGCGCACATTTCATGCATGTGCAATTTAAAAAATAAATTAAAAAAAAATGAATGAAATCAAACATGATGCAGTTTGCTTGTTCATTCATTTCCGGGGCTCTAGTTACTAAGATGAATCGGGTACCATTCCTTTTAGCAAATCATAAAAAAGAAACAAATGTCACACCCCTCTCTAAAAGCCCAATCCAAAGCCCATTGAAGGGAATGGGAATCTCTCTGTTGACCTTAATGAGCTCTGAATCAAATTCTAAGCGAAGTTGTTTATGTTTTGTCAAATGCAGGTGAAGAAGCTTGAAATTTGATGACACTAGCATGTATGTGTGAGTTCGCTGCATTGTAAGCTGAGGAACTCAAATAGGAAAGTCGTTAGTGAAGGGAGAGCACAAAAGGTTGGTTTAAGGAATTCATATAGAACTTCCTCCCATACTGCAGATTTCTATGGACATTGCCCAATACTGTTTGCGTACATAAACGATTTCTTGAGTTCAAACTCCCATATGTTGTACCTGAGTCATGATATTGGATTGGTTTTGTTAACAAGGCTGCTTTAATTTCTTACTTAAATTTCATTTATTTATTTGCGTGTGTGTATAGAGGAGTTAATCCTTCTCTGTTTGGGGCATATTTTGATTTCTGTATATTCCAGCATTTTTTATACTGGAGCTTTTTAATACTTGTATTATTTAATACTTGTATTATTATATCTTCGTTTGAGATTTATTGTTTACTATTGTTTACTGCTTTTTGGCTATAACTGATGGTCACGCCTAATAAAATTTGATTTGATTTGATTTGATTTGATTTGAATAGAACCTCCGGTGAGATAATTTGTTTATTTGTATTAATAAGGTGACTGTTTTGTTGTTGTTTTGGGGGTTGGGTATTTTTGCTATTAGACAAAACAGCACCATGATTCTTTTTAATAGGTTTTTCAAAACATCTGTTATGATGCCCAAAGAGGTGCTTAATCATAAATGACACAGTGCTTTCCATTTAGAACGCAATCTGCAAAATGAATACTAATCCCTTGGTAAAGAATATGACACCTTTCCTTTATTTATTGCAGGAATATCAGCCTTAATCTTACAAGTGATGCGGAATCGCTGCAAAATAATATGGGAGCTTGTTTGTTCTTGTAGTGTAATCAAGCCATATTCCTTTGGATTATTACAGCATGTTGAGGTAAACAACTGCTCCCCAAAACAATCTTTATCTCTCGATGGATTGGTAGTTTTAGAAAACAGTCGTCTTTATTTATATTTGTAGTTAAGCTGAAACATTTGTAAGCTGCCTTTCTTATAACTTGGGGTATTTTCAGACATGATGCTAACCCCTCTTTAATCACACTTGAACATTTCTTATGCATGTTGCAGGGCTGCATAAAGCACTAATACAGTCCTGCAACATGCATAAGAAACATTCAAGTGTGGTTAAACTGGGGTTAGCGTCATGTCTGAAAACACCCTTGGAGTTGGTCTGGAAGGGTGAAGCTGATTTAAAAGTATTCAAGGTATATCTTTAATGACCATTAGCTGGCTTGCACTTACAAGCAGAGCTGGAACAGGTATCTAATTTAGTATCCATGGGTAATACTAGGGCTAAAACGAGAATGAATTTCATTCTTACAATGGTCTTGTGAGAATCTCACAACCCCGTCAAGATCTCGGGAGAATTTGCGAAATTCTCGAGAGTTTTGCAAGAATCACGAGAATCTAAAAACAAAACCAAAGTGGCCGGTGCATGTGCAAAAGAACCGTGCATGTGGATAACGACCATGGTGGCCATTTTTGCGCCTGTGCAGACCTTTTGGGGACAATTTTGACGTTCTCAAAAATCTTTCAAGTATCTCTCAAGAACACCCGATTTTCACAAGATTCTCAAAATGAGAAAATCTCGCTGAGAAGTCTATTCTCAATGAGATTTTTGAGGCGGGTGAAATCTTGTTTCAGCTGTAGGTAATACCCGTATTTTCAAGTACCGTGTCAGATATCTGAGGGGCTAGCTGGGCTGGAGACCTGAATACTCCCCCATCAGTAATTTCAGATACTGATTTACCAATTTTCCAGTTACCATTCAGTAAATCTGTATGGAAAATAAACAAATAAGGAGCATAAGTTGGTATGCCAGGACATTGGGTACTAAAATCATGCACAAATAGGGTACTAATTAGAAATTCAACAGGTACACCTGTTTTTGCGGGTACCAGTTTCAGTCCTACCCACAAACTCAAATGTAAGGAGTTCAATGTTCCCCAGATAGAAATGAGACCTTGCTCTGAGTTTTGATAACTGTATAAATTAGAATTGCCACAAGGGTTCTGTTTCACCCCCACACATAACTCCTGTCTCGTAGACTTTCAGACCTGGCCCGAGCACTGTCTTCTGTTTCCCCTGCTCTCTCCTCGACCCTGTCCTCGCCCACCCCCACTGCCTGCTCTCATTTTTTTTCCTTTGAGTGTACTCTCAATATCTGCTTCCTTTCAGACTAGCAACACATTAAAAAACTTGAAAAATGCTACTGACAGGGATGGGTTGTCGTGAGCATATAACACCTGTGTTCCATTTGTTGCACCGGCTGCCTATAGTCTTCCAGTTCCGGTTCAAGGTGTTGGTATTGACCTATAAAGCCCTACATGGTCTGGGCCCCACCTACCTGTGGGACCGCCTCACACACCCCCCCCGCATTGTGAATCGGTCCCTGCAGTCAGCTGGAGGCGCATTCCTCGAGGTCCCCCAAGTGTCTCGGGTCGTGACAATGGGAGTAGCATTCTCGGTGGCTGGTCTGCAGCTGTGGAACTCCTCCCAGTGACAATTCATCTGGCCCCGGATCTCCCCTCCTTCCAATGACAATGTAAGACCTGGCTGTTCTACCAGGCTTTTGAGGGGGGATGGGTAGTGGGTGGGAGGGTTGGATTGGGGATTGGGTTATAACTCCTTTTTGGCCCTTTTCACACAGACACTAACACTGAGAAAATGGGTGTTACATTTTATAATACATGTTGCAGGGCTGCAGGTGTGCTCCATGGGTGCCCTGTAACATGTATAATAAAATGTAACACCCATTTTATCAGTGTTAAGAGTGTCTGTGTGAAAAGGGCCTTAGTGGTATTTTTAATATATTTATAATGTTTTAAATTATATAATGTTATATTTTATTGGTTTGGGTGCTGCTTTTTTATGTTGTATGCTGCCCCAAACTGTCTATGTGCTGGAGGGTGTAGGGTATTAAATCCATGTAATCAATAATAAATAACATCAAATCCATGTAACAAACAAACAAACAAATAAGCAACTATACACCAGAAGAACGGTTTAAATGTATTAGTTGTTCCACAATAGCTAACTTTAATTGAAAAATCTCATAAGGAAAAAAAAAAACCTTAGGGTTGAAACTCATTCTCAACTCAGATTCCCACAATCAGCCTGCCAGGCAGCCCCTTGGGAAGCCGGCTTTGCAAAGCATTACTCAGCTCTAGGCAGAGTGACCCCTTGTAAAGCTGCAAGCAACTGCCCAGTCAATTTCAGTGTTAAAACTAACCAGGCAGCCTCTTGAAGACTTTGCAAGGGACTGTGATGGACAAGAGACCTTCCTTGTGGGTCCCAGCTTTCCAGACCAGGGCAGCCCCTTGCAAAGCCAGGTCAGTGCGTTCCCCGTCTCGTTAAACAGATGTGGGGGAGGGGGGCTGGGGGGAGTTGAGCTTGAAATCTCACCAAGATCTCAAACCAGGTGTTGAGATCCCAATGAGATCCCGAGCCTGGCTCTCGTTCTCGCAAAAAATCTTGCAAGAATTGTTTTCTTTCTTGTTCTCCCTACTCTCCCTTTGATATTGGGCATTGGATTCTACTCTATAAAGTACCATCTTTTTTCTCCTGGCTCTGCCCCTAATCCAGTAGTGTAACAAGGGGTATTTTCAGACATTACGAGATCACAGTTAACCACGGTGAATACCCACCTGTGGTCACCGTGCCTCGAACGTCTGTTTGGTGGCCGCCAGATGTTCACCACGGTCAATACCCACACGGGGTCATTTTCAACCATGCTTCCCAGGCGAGCCTTGGCCGTGGGAATTTCCCGGGAAGCGTGGTGAAAGTGATCCCCGGCGGGGACCAAAAAAAATCACGTCTGGTCGGGTGCCACGGTCCGGGATCACTGCCGGGATCCCGGGCCATGGTGATTTCGGCCAGACGCTGCAGCCGCATTGGCCCTGCCGCCCGCCCATCTCCCTAGAGGGCAAGCAGTGGGGAGCGTGGAGGGGGCGGGGCCATGCGGCCGCATGTTGCGCCGTGCAGCCCCACCCCCTCCCAGATTCCCCACCAGGATCCCCCGGCACATCTGATATGGCGTGATGGGGTCATCCCGGCGGGGGATGATTTGGTTGTTTTCGGTACAGGGCCAAGCTGCCCCATAACACCTGAAAACACCCAAGGTTGTGGTGGGTCCTCTCAATTATACCCCTCCACCCCAAAGACAAGGGAGCATGGTCTCCAGGGTTGGGACGGGAGCAGGGTTTACCCATGAAGGAGATGCTGTCCCCAACTCCCAGAATGCTCACCTCCTGGAGCAGCAGAAACCTCACCAGGAAGAATGTTTTTTTAAGAGTGGGTGTCACCAGCACTCCACCTCTATCCATTCTGAAAACTTCCTTGGCCTTAGAATCATGAGGAAGGTTTCAGAGTGGGTGTCAGTGGTGTGATGGCCCTGCTTCCTCGTCTTCTAGGCATTTCCTAGCAGCTCACTTTCAAAGGCCCCCATCGGAGTTTTGAGTCTGAGCTCAACTGAACCCCCTCTCTTCATGGTAGCTGCACCCCTGCCTTCATCTTTCCTGTATGTTGATAGCCCTACATTCTAAGGGGTGTGGACTTGGTTTCTGTTTCCCTAATAACAAAAACAGAATTTCCCAATTTCGCTAAGGAAACACACACAAAATTTAGTGGAAGATGAATTCCGTTTGCTAATTTCAATTTTGTTTTGCCTCTCAAGCTGGCTGACATGTACTTGAGAAGCAAAATAATCTTGCAAAAATCCAGAGGGGAGGAAGGGAGAGGGTGGTAGAGGGAAAAGGAGGGGAGGGGGGAGCTCCTCCCCCTCCAGCACTTCACAGCTGTGAGGCATTGGGGGGGGGAGGGGGGGGAATGGTACCAGGCCTTTCAAAGTGACAGGGAGCCAGCCCAACATTTTACATAAAAACAAAATTCAAATGAGATGAAAAAACATAATTATTTTGTTTTCTTTTTTACAAGGAAACTAAACTAAAGTGAAAATGAAATTGTGCCCTCCTGTACCTAGCTTTTCTCCGGAAGGTGTGTGCTGAGGCAGATGGTTTCGTTATAGTGGCTGGCTGCCCTACATTTGAAGAAAGTGGGATCTCTTCCGTATTTCTCAACTTTATTTTTTTTATTTATTTTTTTACAAATTATACATATTCCACCCTGCTCCAAAAGAAATCACAGATGCTTACAAAAAAGATTAAAACCAAAACGTTATTTATTTATTTATTTATTTATATTTATATAAAAAATCTTATTACCCGGGCCCTCCTGCCACAGGCATACTCCTGTGTTGTTCCAGAGGAAACATGCTCAGTTATTAGAGCTGAGACAGGTACTAAATTTAGTAGCCGTACCTGGCAGTTTACCTGGTCACCGATCAGGCACCTAAATTCCTGAAACATTGGGTTCCGATTTTTCAATCTGATTAGTATATCGATATACCCGTCAGTATATCGACTGGGAAAATGGAAAAATGTGTATGATTTTTTAAGTGACCAGATGTAAGTTTGTGGGACCAGAAATTGACTTTCCAGGACAGGAAAGTTCATTTTCTTGGAGGGAAATCCATAAATAAGTGTTTTAAGATGAAAAATGGAAAACAAATGCTTTAAAAAGTGGAATAGAAAGTAATTTTCCAGAATCAAAAGTTGCTGAAAAGTTGTCGGAACTTGACCGAAACCTAATCAATAGATAACAGGAGTTGGTATATCAACAAAAATGTCCAAAACATTGGTACTGGAAGCCAACATTTCAGGACATCAGGTCCCCGACTGAGTTGTAATTGGGTACTGCATGGTACCCGATGACTACCAGGTCTAATCGAGGACTGGAAATTCAATGGGTTACCCAGTTTTGCAAGTACTCTCTTTCACCTCTAGTCCATTCAGATGTACTAAAAAACAGATCTGCTCTTCAGTAAGGACAACTTTCTCTGGTAGGCTTCTGGTTGTGCTCTGGACAGTTTACATCTGGTGTAGATGTACCCTATGTCTCCCATATTCCATTAATATTTTCCTGTCAATGGGCTACTTTGGAAAATAGAATAAAATCCATGGGCTGGAGGTTCTCAAGACCCATGGCGAATTGTGATCACCATTCTTGCTGTAGGCCATTGCCCTTCTGTTATTGTGCATGTGGTTAATATTAATTAATTATGGTTTATTGCATTCTCAGGTAGCATTTTTTGTTTTTGTTTTTAATCATTATAACATTTTTATTAAACTTGAGAGATTGTTGATTTTGAGGTATAGGTTATTTAACATCTACCTTGAGGTCTAGTAACTTACCTCACCAGCTGTCTCTCTGATATCTCTACCTGGATGTCTCAACATCCGCTCAAACTCAACATGGTTAAAACTGAACTCCTTATCTTCTCCCCATCCTTCCTCTTCCTCCTCCCTGCTGATCCTTATTGATAGGGTCACAATCCTTCCCATCCCCCAAGCTCATAGTTTAGGCTTGATCTTTGACTCACCCCCTTTCTTTTAAACCCTACATTGACTCTGTTGCCAAATCCTGTCTCCCTCCATAACATTGCTAAGAATCGCCCTTTTCTCTCTGTCTCCTCTGCCAAAACACTTGTTCATGCCCTGGTCATCTCTCACCTCGATTACTGAAACCTCCTTCTCACTGGCCTCCCTCACTCTCCCCTTTCTCCCCTTATCTCTGTCTAAAACTCTGCTGCCAGGGTCATCCACCTTGCCCATTGCTTCGACCATGTGCATCCCCTCCTCTCCTCTCTTCACTGGCTCCCACTTCCTGAACGAATCCTACACAAGCTCCTAGTCTTCACCTATAAAGCTCTTCAAAACCTTGCTCCCCCCTACTTCTCTGCACTAATTTCCCTCTGTACTCCAGTCCATGAACTCTGCTCCTTCTCTGTCCCCTCTCTCACCCTCCCACACTTAGAGAACTTCCCTAACCACCTTCGTCCCTTCTCCCTAGCTGCCCTCCATGCCTGGAACTCCCTCCCAGCCCACATCCACCTCAGCCCCTCCATTCATACTTTCAAATCCCTCCTCAAAACCCACCTCTTCTGCTCTGCCCTCCCTGACTCCTCGCTCCCCTCTCCTAATGCTTGTTGTCATTGTTGATGTGACCAAGCCAAGTGCATGTGCCTGAGACCTCACATCTTTGTGAATGTTACACTCCTTTTCTCTCCCTCTGTTCCCCTTTCTTCATCCCACCCCCACCCCCATCTCTCAGATTGTAAGCCCTAGGGCATGGACTGTGTCTATTCCATTACTTTGTAAAGGACCAGGTACATTGCTGGCACTATATAAATGCTTGCTAATAATAATAGTAGGGTTCCAGCTTTATTGGGGTCCCAGATTAACATCTTAAAAGAGGAAGTTCCACATTGAGGGTCTTGCCACAGCAAAGTACTGAATCACTGCCAACTTAAGGTGTGATGGTAGGATCCCCAAACAGGTGGTTTTTGAGCTCAGATAACCATCTGGGAAAGGCCACGGGAGCAAGTCTCAGGATCTGTTGCAAAAATAAAACCTTGTCTGATTTCCACTGGATCATCACTGCACATCTCTGGTTTGGCTTCAATCTTGTCACTGCTGCTCCTCGGCAAAAGCTCATGTACGGCTGGATGAAGTCTGATGAGGGCTGGGGGCTGATGCTGCAACTGAACAGCTGTTCTGTGACAAAACGTGTTCACTGCTCAACAGCTGATGAGTGGTGATGGTAGCTCCCTCCCCATCAATGCACAGAAACACAAGCTTTATCCTCAGCTCCGGTCTCTCCCCAGTCAGCATTGGAGCTAGGGTTGATGTGGATGAGCTGGAAGAGCGATGCTCCCACCACTACTGTATGTGAACCCGTGACTTCTCAGCTTCATGAATGCATCTGTCTCCCTCACGTGTGCCCCTCTCCCTGGGTGTTTTAAAAGGAGCAAGGCTGAGAGGTGGGGGTCTATGGCCACTGAGCGTCACTGCCATGGAGCACTGACTAAGGTAGAGTGCGTGGACAGGTATTCTAATAGGTGGCTCCCGGTGTGGCTACTGCATCAGCTGAAACACACTCCCCTTGTCACGAATGAGGGAGAGGAGAGTAAGCCAGGTTACCCTTTGCAATTGACATGTTCCCCAGAATAACCGCTGGTTCAAATACAGGTTCACATACAGTAGCGGTGGGAGCATCGCTCTTCCAGCTCATCCACATCAACCCTAGCTCCAATCCTGTCTGGGGAGAGACCGGAGCTCCCCAGCGCTCCCGGTCAGTTCTTGTGATTTGCAACAGCTGTGTCCTCAGCCCACAGTGCCTATGAGCGGGGTACCTGTCTGTTGACATGACTGGCAACCCCAGTTCATACAGGCAGGATCTGTCTAGCTGCCAACTGCCCCGCACCTTTCTGGCTTGCCCCGCACAGAGTTCTCTGGATTTCTCGGCAATGGTCCGTGGCTGGCCATGAGTGAGTGCTGCATGGCCCACAGGAGCAGACATCCACTTGCTCCACCTTCACACAAGCACTGGAGTGAGTGGCTCCTGGGTGACCATGTGGGGTAGCATCTTGTTTTAAAACACTATTTCCCTCCCTTGCCATTCTAGGCTATAAGTCCCTTGGGACAGAGATCTCTCTCTACACATGACAGCTCAGCAACAGAGACTTTGGGTATTTTCAGACGTTACGAGATCATGCTCAACCACAGTCCATTCCCTGTGGTGGGGAATGCCTTTGTAATGTCTGTTGGAGAACCGGAAGTTCCCCCCCAGATGTTAGCCATGCTCAATCCCTGACAGGAATCTCATTCACCACACGATCGGCTGAACCCACGGGGCCGGCGCCGATCGCGTGGTGAATGAGATTCCCGGCGGGGATGAAGGGGCCCATCACGTCTGGATGGCAATCACCGCCCAGAATCCCCGCCGGGATTCCGGGCCGTGGTCATTTTGGGCAGGCGCTGCAGTTGCATTGGCTGCGGCGCCCTCCCATCTTCCCAGAGGGCGGGCAGTGGGGGGAGCGTGGAGGGAGCATGCGGCCCCACGTTGTGGCATGCGGCCCCGCTCCCTCCCTGATTCCCCGCTGGGATCCCCCGGCATGTCTGTTGGCCATGCCAGCATGATCCCGGCAGGGAATCCAAGGGTTGTTTCCGTGACGGGGCGAATGCCATCCCGTCGCATCTGAAAATACCCTTTGATGGCATGATGTTCATCTATGGGTGATTTCAGATGTTACGGGGCCCGTTGGCCCTGTACCAAAATCACCCAATTCATTCCCCAGCAGGATCACCCCGTCACACTGTATCAGACGTGCCGGGGGGATCCTGGTGGAGAATCTGGGAGGGGGCGGGGCCGCATGGCACAACGTGCGGCTGCACGGCCCCGCCCCCTCCATGCTCCCCGCTGCCTGCCCTCTGGGGAGACGGGCAGGCGGCGGGGCCAATGAGGCCGCCGCATCGGGCCAGATTCGCCACGGCCCAGGATCCCGCCGGTGATCCCGGGCCGTGGCGCCCGACCAGACGAGACGCTGGGGTTCACCCCGGCGTGGAATTACATTCAACACGTGGCGGCCGCCTGTCCCTCCGCTTCGGCCGCTCGCGTGGTGAATGTAATTCCATGCCGTGGTAACATCTGGGGGGAAACATCCGTTTCCCCCAACAGACGTTAGGAGATCACAGCCACCACACGGAATTGAGCGTGGTTGACTGTGATCTCGTAACGTCTGAAAATACCCTTTGTCTCCGTATTAATAATTATCAATTATCAATCAATCATCAATCATCGTATCTCTGTCCCATGGGCTGACAGTCTAGAATGGCAAAGGGATGGAAAATAAGGGGTGTTTTTAAACAAGGTGCTACCCAGGACCCACTCACCCCAAAGCCCTTGTGAAGGTGGAGTGGCTGGATGTGTGCTCCTGTATTAGTAGTAATAATAATAATTAATAAATAATAAATAGCTGATAGGTGGCAGAAGTTCTACCACCACCTCTGGAACGCCCTCATGCTTGCAGGTTCAAGAGGTGGGACTGGAGGTGAAAAAATTGCTTGTGTTTATGTTTGTTTGTTTTGCACGTCAAGCAGGTTTTAGTCGACCAGAACAACAGTCATCAAACTGAGCAATCAGTTTTTCATAATTTGAGTTCGTTCATTTAGTTCTGTTCATTTATTTTTGTCTGTTGCTGGTTTTCCATTTGTTTGGGTTTTTTTCCCCAATGCAAATGAGTGGTGAAAACTGGAAATGGATGAAATGAACAAATCAAGCGAGCCGAACCAAACAAACTGAAAATGCAAAAATGGAGAAATGATGCAAGATCGGACACCAACAGTGTTTTCTGTTCAGTTTGATCCTTTCAGGTCTGATCATTTGTATTTGATGGGTTTGCTCATTTGGACTTCTGTGGCAGTCTTGAGCCCTGGCACTTTTATTTTTATAGAGAGAGATAAATTAAGCCCTAGCAAATACTGCTTTAGCAAAGTGCAATTCCATGCAGCCGCCAATATCACACTGTGTGTACATAGAGGCTTGCCCCATCTTAGTGCTACATTTAACTTTACCATTGATGTTTTCATGCCTTATTACTCCCTGTCCCATCCAATACTTGTGGGATCCAGCATCTAACATGTTGTAAGTGGCAGAAGATGTTCCGCTCTTTGCATTTCAGGATAGTTTGCTATTTTCGCAGGCACACCCGTCTTCTACAGAAAAGCCTCACTAAATGGTTTAGTGAGTGCTCAGATTTGCAGATAATTTCCTGCTTGTGGCTCTTACGGCAGCCTAAATCACTTAGATCATGACACCACTATCGAAAATGCAAAATGTAATGCACAGCTATTTTCTGTCTAACTAGTCACTTTTTCCAGGAGATTGGCACAAGATATTATAGTAACTCTCAGCAAAAGTCTAGAAGGTGCAGGGTAATTCAAAATTTCCAGCAGAGCTAAATTATTTTTATGTGCGTCTCAACTGTAATTGCACTAAGGAGAATGGAGGAGGAGACAGAATCAAAAGTGGTAACAGAATAAGTGAGCTGTGAGCCAATGAAATGTAAGATGATTTCCTCTCAGAAAGAAACTGCAAAAAACCAGAGAGTTTTGCCATCAAACATGAGTGAGAAACCTACTTCTCCAAGGGTACAATCTTGCCCGCTGGATAGGAATTGAAGGTTGATGGGCCTTACCAAAATACCAATGAACACAACTTTACCCTTCAAGCATCACCAAGTTACTGTTTTCTGTCTTTTGTCATTTCTGTTTAGGTGTGGATGAAAAAGCAAAGCTGCATCAAGCAGATATGAATCAGGCATCCAATGGGAAACTAAGTTAAAACTGAAACCAACTTTTAGGAGGGTAAATAGGACATTTATCATGGGCAATGGAACTTGCTAGTAACAGAACGGAAAAAGGGAACGTGGAAACATGGTAAATGACACAAAGCAGGGCATAAACTCGATTCTCGTTTCTCGATGCAAATTGTGATGACAATCACAATTCTCGTCTCATTCTTGCAAACGAGAAAGAGATGAGAATCAGCTGGATGCTCACCAAGAAAACAGAGAGTCTCAAAAAACAGAATACCAAGTGCTGATGGGGGGAGGGAGGGAGAGAGGAAGGGAGAAGGAAGGCAAGTTGCTCTCTGCCCAGCTTCCTTTCTTTGTCTGGGGCTGGCATCTGTCTCAGTGGGGAAAGCTTTTGGAAGTCAATTTTTCAGGAATGGGAGGGGGGAGAGCAGGTGGGAGGGGCAGACTCAGCCAATATCTTAGCATTCTACTAGCTAGCAGGAGTTGGCAGCCAATAGAACACTGAAGAACTGTGCTGAGCCCGCCTCTTCCCTTCAGCTCTCCTCCCTCCCATCTGGAAGTCCTTTCCAGATGGGAGGAGGAGAAGCATGAAGAATAGGCTGATATTGAGCCTTCTATTGGGTAGTAGGAGTCTGAGCACCCAACAGAATGCACAGAAGCTGTGCTGAGCCTGCCTCTTCCCTTCATCTCCCCCCTCCCATCTGTGTCAAGGTCCAGACAAGATAAATGGGCCAGTGGTGGGTGGGTGTTCACCCATGTAAACATCACAGGTGCTGGGTGTTTGTACATGTGTGCTCCCGGCACACACCCTTCTCCACCCACATGGCCAACCGGAAAACCGGAGGAGGCCCCGTGGGTGGAGATGGGTGGAAGTGGGTGTGTGTCCATATAAAAGGACACCTACCCACCTTCACCCACTGCATGAGCACACCTATCCCCCCCGTCCCCATCCGTGTAAAAATGACCACGGGTAAGTATGTGAAAATCAACTATAGTGCTCCTCCCTGTTTCCAGATGGGATTTGGGAACTGAAGGAAGGGGTATTCTTAGATCACATTCACACCTTCGGCAGCTAGCCTGTCCACAAAGCTTTTGGCTCTGAGAGAGAACCCGGAAGCCAAAATCTGCACGGGGTTCAGCCAGTAAGAAAGTTGCCGGCAATCACCCGGAAGAGTACAGAGCAAGGAAATCCAGCTCTGTACACTCCCGGGTGTTTGCCAGAAAAGTCGCGTGGGGGGCTTTCACACAGGCTGAACCCCATGCAGATTTTGGCTCTCCTGGAGCCAAAATCTGCATCGACAGGCCGACCTCTGAAGGTGTGAATGCAGTCCTAGTTATTGCCTCAGTGTTGCGGAACCCCCTTCCTCAGGACGCCTACCCGAGTACAGGCCTGAGCATATTCTGGCAGTGATGTAAGACCTAGGGATGGGCGAACGCGGTTCGGATGTTCGGAGTTCAGACCGAACTCGGTCTGTTTGGAGGTCCGAACCGAACGTCCAAACCGAACTCTCGAACGACCGAACAGTTCGGTCATGTTCGGATGAGTTCAGATGAGTTTTGGGGCAGGAAAAATGTCTTTTCACGGCCGAAATTAGGTTTCGGTTTTGATTTCGTTTCGGTTTTGCTATTTTTGAATGTTCAACCAAGTTCGGCCAAACTGAACTCGGCTGAACCGAACCATCGAACCCGAACTTGGGTTTTGAACCGAACGACTGAACATTCGAACATCCGAACCGCGTTCTGTTCGCCCATCCCTAGTAAGACCTTTCTTCTTGGTAAAGCATTTGGCAAGCAGGCATTGGGGTTGAGTGAGGGGTTTTTAGGGTTGAGGGTGTTTTTGTTTTTGTTTTAAAAAAAGGACTTTAATGTATTTTATGTTTTCATATTGTAAGTTGCCTTAATCCTTAAGGGAAGGGCAGAGTAACAAATTTAAATTTAAAGAAATAAATTTAAAGAAATAAATAACTACATCCCATAGATATTAAAAGGATAAGTAGCTAAGAATACCTGGCCTCTTTGACCTGTGAGAAAGGCATTTTAGGGGTGGCTCGTGGGGGAAATAGGGCTCTGCCCTGCCTCCTATGGAGTCACCTTACCTTTCCCTCATTCCTTTCCCCTCTGCCTGAATCACAACTGAGCTGGCGGCGGCTGCTGCATCACACTGCCAGCTAATGCACAAAACCATGCGTTGCTTTTACTGTGCACGGTCCCTCAGCTGCCCTGGGAGCATTTGCCAGTAAAGGCAAGGAGAGGGATTGGAGGTGAGGGCTGTAATTCCCAATGCATGGAGACCCCCAATCAGCACTGCCCTAGTCAGTGATCCATACTGCCCAGAGGCCAATTGCAGCCTAGCATAGGGGAGGGGAGGGTGGTGTGGTATGTTCCTAGCTGCTGTTGGGAGTCACACCTCCTCTTTCCAGAGAACCAAGATGTCTTCCGGAATCTGCAGCCAGGACAAGGATTGCTGATAAGTACCCTCCCTGACTCAGCTGGCACCCCACCCTTCTGTCATTTAGACGTTTATGTAAGACCTGGCTGTTCCGTCAGGCCTTTGACGAGGGGTAGGGGTAGGGTGGGGAGGGTTTTATGATTTGTATTAAAATGTGTTGATTTGTTTTTGAATGTTTTATTGTTAAATTTTGGTGTGTTGTTCACCGCCCCAAGCTGCCTTTTGGCACGACGGGCAGGATACAAGTCTTAAATAAATAATAATACAAAATAATCTCCCCCAGCTTCCATTTCTACTCCTGCCCTGCCTTTCCCCACCCTCCATTCCTCTCTCTCTCTCTCTCTCTCTCTCTTAGGGGTGTGCATATCATTTTTGTTTTGTTATACTAATAATGAAAATGAAATTTGTCATTTGTTATTGTTACAGTAACGAAAATGACAAAAAAGAATAAAAAAATCAATAATGATAATGAAAGTCGTTATTGATTTTGCTATTGCCTAGCAACCTGGCAGGTGTGTTTTGGAAGGAAATGTGGCGAGCGGAGGAGGGAGAAAACATCTCGGAGCCAGGAACAGTTTTAAACTCTTGAACTGGATCTGTGATGGGAGGGGAAGGACTTGATGTAATAGCTGGCCAATGAGCAGCACAAGCAGGTCCCAGGCAGTTGAATGGCACCCTGTGATTGTTCAATGTCTCCTGCCTCCCAGAACCAATCAGGAGAGCTCTGGGGGAGGGCACTGAAACCCTTTATACTTCAGGACTGGGCTACTGGACTCTGGTTCTGTGTTAGCTATTGCTCGGTCAGGGTGCATTTGCAGAATCTGCTAGTACTTCACTTCAAATTCTGTCTCTCCTCCCTTACTTCTCCTATCTCCCATGCTAGAGAGAATTACTATGCCTCCTGCATTGAGTCATGTTCTCGGGACCCTCGCCTCCTGTTCTCCACCTTTGACTCCCTCCTCAAGCCCCCCTTTCTTCCTCCTCTCTCTTCTCTTTCTGCTCAGGATCTTACTTTCTTCTTCACCTCCAAGATAGACAAGATCTGCCACGACATTGCTTCCTGCTCCTCTCCTCTTCCTACTCCCTCCCCTCTCCCTCCTTCTCTCCTGTCCTCCATCCCTCCCACCTCCCTTGAGGAAATCTCCTCCCTGCTCTCCTCCTCCAACCCTTACACATGCCCCCTTGACCCCATCCCCTCCTGCCTCCTGACCTCCATTGCTTCCACTGTCGCCTTTTCCCTCCTGCACATCATCAATCTCTCCCTTTCTATTGGCTCCTTCCCCTCCACCTTCAAGCACCCAACTGTCTCTCCTATCCTCAAAAAGTTCACTCTTGACCCCTCTGACACTTCTAGCTACCATCCTGTTTCACTCCTTCCTTTTGCTTCCAAACTTCTTGAACGTGTTGTCTACTCCTGCTNAGCAGAGTTTTGGACAGAGATGAGGGGAGAAAGGTGAGACCGGAGAAGGCCAGAGAGAAGGAGGTTACAGTAATCGAGGCGAGAGATGACCAGAGTATGAACAAGAGTTTTGGCAGACGAGACAGTTTTATAATATTGTATGGTGCCCTGAGATGCCATTGGCATGAGGGGGCGGCTAACAAATGTAATTAAATAAATAAAATAAATAATTTTGCCCAACAGGTGCATGGCTTTTGCTTGAAAGTTACGCTGCCCTCCAGCTACCAAAGGCCTTGGAAGCTGCCCCAGCTCCTCCATGGTGGACTGATGCTGCTGGCGAGGCTCCTGCTGCTGTTCTTCCCCCCTAGCAGGGATACTGCTCCTGCTGCTAGAGGAAGCTGTTGGTGCAGGACGCTTGCCCGCTGAAGGAGGCAGATGACTGGCTAGCGTGGCCGCTGCAGTCGGGAACCCGCTGGCATCCACTTGCCCTGCCTGCCCGCTTAGCAGCAGAGCACTGTGGCATGCCTAGATGTGCCTCGCCATGGCAGTTGTCCCAAGTCCGGTGAGCACCTGCCCACGCTTCACCATCTTATTGCAAACAGTGCACTGCACCTCCCTCGGATCATCCGCCTGCACCAACTTGAAATTTGCCAAGACAGAAGATTTTTTGCCCCCTCCTGCCTTCTGGCCTGCACCGAGTGACGCACCGCTGCCAGCGCTGCTGGGAGGGGCAGAACTTGGTGGCAACACAGCTCTGGGAGGGACAGCCATCACTTCAGCTCCAGACATCTCCTCCTTGGGACTAGTGTCTTCTTCTGCCTCACTGTCCCCAATCACGGTGATGTCCTGCAAAGGGGAGTACTGGGACCCTGAGACTTGAATGCCCACCATGCTGCTGCCACTCTCCTTGTGCCCCCCAATAGCTGCTGCTGCTCCTCTCCCTGCTGCCATTGCCCAGGGATCAGGCCCTGCCTCTAGCAGCCAGGGTGGGATCCACCATCCCTGGACTACTGGGGATCACCAAAACAATGGGGGACATAGGTGGCCCTGGAGGAACATCGGAAGCACCTGCTCCATCAGCAGAAACAGCCGCAGCCTCATGTCCTTCAGGCCTTCCAGTGCCCTGCATGGCAGTGGAGGACACTGGCAGGAGGCACCGCTGACCTCCCCCCCCCCTAGATTAGTGCCACTGCTGGGAGTCTTTGAACCCTGTCTCCCCAAATCAGACCTGCGAAGCTTGGGGCGTGGTGATAAGCTCTGGATGCTACTGCATGCTGCCACTCCTCTGGCATGACCCCTACCACCCCTTCCAGATGCCCCTTTGCCCGCCTTACGGGCAGCAGACTAGCCTCTCCTACTTCCCTTCTCCATGTCTTCCAACTCAAAGAATGCACACAAAGATATATATATATATATATATATATATATATATATATATATATATATATATATATTTTTTTATTCCATTTTTTATCATATTTTCTACACTAANGATTATACAATAGGAATATTTTGTATTATACATAGGTTAGGTTTAGCTTATATTCTGTATATATTATACACATACACATTATATAAATAAAATTAGATAGTGTGTGTATACAGATACCAAAAACAAAATCTTCATTTGAAATTGGTACCGATACCGATAATGACAACGATAATGAAAAATGACATTTTGTTACTGACAAAAACAAAATTGACACATTTTAATAATGAAAATGATAATGAAAAATGACATGAGGCCCTTCTGCACACCCCTACTCTCTCTGTATTTCCCCATCTCAGTTTCTACCTCTCCCCACCTCCCATGCCATCCCCTAATCCACCTCTCATTTCTACTATTCCTTCCTCCTTCCTCTCTATTTTTTCTTCCACCCTTCATTTCTATCCCTCCCTGCCTCCCCTACCCTCTGTTTCTGCCCCCTCTCTCCCTTTCCCTCTCCCTGTCTTCCTCTCCACCACCTCATTTCTGTCCCTCCCTCCCTGCCTTCCTTCATGTCGCCTTTCCACCCCACCCAGTCCTTCCTGATATTCACCCACCCACCATTTCAATCTCTTTCCTCCTCCCTGACTTCCCCAAAGCCACTCCCCCAATCTATTCCTCCTTCCTCTCCTCCTTCTTGTCTCCCCCTACCCCCAGTCTTCTGTTTCTGCCTCTCACTGTCCCTGATGTCCCTTTCATCCATCTCCCCCTCCCTCCTGTTTTCTACCTCTCTTTCCTTCCACCCACACACAACCTGTTTCTACCATGCCTCCTTGCCCTCCACTGTCCCCTCATGACTGAAAGTTGTGGCCTGGTGCCTGACAAGTGACAAATGGGACCTATGTGTCCCTGTCACGCCCAGGTTGAGTCAGGAATGTCTTCTGTCAAACCCTTCAGACTCAAGCTAAGCCAGGTTCTCCTGATGCTCTTCAGGGGATGGAGCTTCATCAGAAAGGATGTCTTCCTCTACCTCTTTTTAATGTGACCATGCCCATTCTGGAGATTCATGATGTCACAGTGCTAAAAAAAATGGGTGGCGTTGTTTTAGAAAGGGGGGGATTCCCTCTTTGCACTGTCTCTTGCCAATGTGGTACTGCCTCCTGCATGGAACATTGTGATGTCATGGCGCTCAGCAGGAGGGGTGGGATCTGCCCTATATGAAACTGAAAGGTGCCAGGCCAGGCCAGAAGAGCTCAGCCACATTGGACCAGGTTTGGACTGGGCTTCATGTGGTTGGATTCAGTCCTCACTTGGAAAAAAAAATCCAGGCAAACCCAGTAAAAACCCCATCAAAAAATCCAGACGAACCCCATCAATAAAAGGATACATCACACCCATTGCCTTACCCACTAGCATCATCTCCATCTTGTTGGGATTCAGTTTCAGTGGGCTCGCCCTCATCCAGTCCCCACAACTGCCAAGCATCAGGTAAGCACTGAGACTGCAGGATCTGGGTCAGATGAAAATGAGAGGCAGAGCTCTCCCCCTCCACCCCCATCTCTCTTGTTCTAGTGGGGAGTCTCTCTCTCTCTCCCCTGCTCTCTCTCTCTGGCCATATAGTGCAGGTGACAGCATGGGTGGCATCGTGTCTGTCTCTCCTTCTAGCAGTGGGGAGTCTCTCTCTCTCTCTCTCTCTCTCTCTCTCTCTCCGGGTTAGCAGGATGCTAACCCGTAAAGAAGGTGTCATTCCACCGTAAAAAAGGTGGAATGACAACTCCCCGTGAGCGGAATGACAGGGCTCCAGAGAACTCTGAGGGTGGGTCCTGGAGCTAGAGTGGCAGTTTCTGGATATTGGAAAGTCCTCCCTGCCAGTAATGTAGGCCCCAGAACCCTGATGGCGGGTCCTGGGGCTGGAGTGGCTGCAGTTGAAAAAGGCTCTCTGCAAGCAGAATGACAGGCCCAAGAACCCTGAGGGTGGGTCCTGGGGCTAGATAGGCAGCTTCTAGATATTGGACAGCCCTACCTTCCAGTAATGTAGGCCCCAGAACCCAGACGGTGGATCCTGGGGCTGGAGTGGCTGCTTCTTTAGACGGTGGAATGACAGTGCCCTGTGAGCAGAATGACAGGCCCAAGAACCCTGAGGATAGGTCCTGGGACATGAGTGGAAGCTTCTAGATATTGGACAGCCCTCCGTGCCTGTAATGTAGGCCTCAGAACCCTGATGGTGGGTCCTGGGGCTGGAGGGTCCAGAGACAGCATTGGCACAACAGCAGCAGCAGACATTGGATTGACAGGACACAGAATGCATGAAACAGCAGAGACAGTAGCAGCAGCAGGATTTGCCAGTGCGCAGCACCCATGGGGCCAGGATGGTAGGATTTGCCAGGGAAGAGCTCCCATACAGCAGTAGACAACAGCAGCACGATTGCATGGGCACATTTGGATTATCCAGGGCAGACCACCCACGGACCATCAGACAGCAGCGGCAGGATTACCAGTCCAGTGGGGCACATCACCCAGGTTTTCCAGGGCAGGCAGACAGGCACAATGGCATAAGAGGCAGGCAGGCCGGGGAAGGGTTTCAGCTTTGCCCACACGGAGGGCAGTTCAGGCAGCATGGCATGAGAGGCAGACAGACTGAGGAAGGCTTTGATCTAGGCCACCTGGGTGGGCAGGCAGAGAGGCAGCGTGGCATGAGCAGACGGCAGGCAGACTGAGGCAGTCTAGGCTTTGATCAAGGCCACCCAGGGTCCATTGGTGGGTGGGCAGACAGGCAGCATGGCATGAGAAGAAGGCAGGCAGACTGAGACAGGCTTTGATCTAGGCAACCTGGGCGGGCAGGCAGACAGGCAGCATGGTATGAGAGGCAGCAGGGAAGGCAGGCTGGGACCTTGGCAGGGTATTCAATAGGCTGGTGAAGACTGCAGTGAGAGAAAGACACAGTCAGATAGGCGGGCCGAGATCGTCTAGCCAGAGGCTGGTTGTCAGGCTTACAGTTTCCCAATGCCACCCTGAGTCATGAGGTCAGGCTGGCACCAGTCACTGGGAGAGAGGGACAGCACCTCAGCACAGCAGCAGTAGCCCTAGCCCAGATTGAGGAGGAGCCCCATTCCAAGACTTCCCCTGGAATAGGATGGTGTGTGCCACTGCACCATCACTCCATGTCCAGGGGCAGCTCAGGGAATCCCAGCAGTGAAAGGTTCACCTTGATGAACAACAACAGCTCCACCAACTTAACCACCAGTCTCAGGTGGTGCGGCGAGAAAATGTCCCCCACCATGGAGAACACCCGCTCACTGGGGACACTGGTTGCTGGGCAGGACAATATACTCTTGGCCACTTTCAACAGGGCCGGCCACATGTTGGCCTTGCTAACCTAGTAGACCAAGGGATTGCTACTGGGATTGATGCATGGCTCCTCCTCCAGGTAGCTCTCTACTGCTGCTGAGGCACCATCATAATCCCTCAGGTAACTCTGCCTGGGCACCACCTCCACCACTGCCCTCAGCCATGCTGCTTGCCCTATTGTGGAGGACCCCTTGCTCCCCAGTGTGACCTGCACATAGGAGCTGCTTCTGCTGCTGGCAATAGGGGTGCTGCTGCTGCTGCTGCTNCACCAAACAACACAGGAGGGGTACAAACTGAAATGACACCTAAATCAATCTAATCCTACTCTAAATAAATCCAAAAACAGGGGAAGGGAAGTAGGGATGGAATATATTAGGGAGAAGGGGAGGATTCAATGGAGGGGAGGGAGAAAGAACACAGGGAGGGTCTAAAAATAAAAATAACACCTAAATATATCTAATCTAATCTAAATAAATGATACTAGGGAGGTAAATGTGTGGGATGGGTAGGGATGTGCGAACAGATCATGGTTTGGTTGTTCAGTCATTCAGTCGTTCGGTTAGGGAGCCGAGTTTGGGTTTGGTCGTTTGGTTCGGTGGCCGGGTTCGCGTTCGGTCATTCGGTTTGGTGGTGTTCAGTTCGGCCATTCATAAATCGGTTTTGGTTTCAGTCTAGGTATCATGTTGTTGGTCCCGTGATCGCGTCGGAAACCGGAAACCGGAAATTCGAGTGCGTGCAGAGCTTGTGTGGAGAGAGAGTGTGTGTGGTGTTGCTGGCTGGCTGTGTGGTGTTGTTTGGTGTGTTTTCTGGTTTGGCTGTGTTGGTTTGGCTGGTTGGTTGTGTGAGTTGGTGGGTATTTTGTTTGTTTGTGTGTGGTGGTCAAAAAAAAATAAAAAAATGAAGAGGGTGAAGCTCAACAGGGGGGAGTAGAAGAAGGTCAAGGTGGTGGAGCCGGTGGAGGAGGTGGAGGAGGTTGATGCTCCTGGACTTTTGCTGGTGGAGGTCAGCTCCTCAGAGGAGCAAGAGCTGGGCACAGGAGGTGCTGTCAGGTTTGTAAACTTTTTTTTTACTTTGAGGACAAGAAGAATACTGTCCTTTAGAGCGAGCTCACTGACATGCGAGTGGGTAGGTTGGTTGGTGGTGGGAAGCCAGGCACAAACAGTGGGCATCAGTGTGTGGCAGCGGATGTCTGACACAAAGAGAGAGGGTGTGGGCGGCTCTTCCAGCAGTCAGGCATGAGTCGAAGGAAGCACCCACACAAACACGTGCCAGACCATCCCTAGCAAGGGTCTCCCATTGCCATCCCTTTCACCCCAAGAAAGGCAGGATTTGCATGTGCCATCCATGGTCTCCATTGCCATTCCTCCCTAGCACCCAAAGAAGGGCAGGATTTGCACGTGCCAGTCAGGGTCTTTCTAGTTGCCATCCCTAGTGCCCCAAAGGAGGGCAGGATTTGCACGTGCCAGCCAGGGTCTCGCCATTGCCATCCCTAGCATCCAAATATGGGAAGGATTTGCATGTGCCAGCAAGGGTCTCCAGCGCTTGCACCCCAAGAAGGGCAGAATTTGCATGTGCCAGAAAGGGTCTCTCCATTTGTCATCCCTAGCATAGCACCCCAAGGAGGTAGGACTAGAGGCATCATTAAATGCATGATATTATTTACTTAGGTGATGTTTATGTGTTCCTGTTTCAGAGAGAGTGAGGATGCCTCCCCCCCTGCTGGTGCCTGCCGGACCACCAGAACCCCATTGAGTCGGAGGTCACCACTGCCAGACAGCGGGCGCATGAGGTCTGATGTCTGGCAGTGGTTTAAGAAGCAGAATGGATTCGCTGTCTGCACGGTAAGGCACAGGGACTGGAACAACAGGGAATGGATTGCCCTATGACCTGTTAGGAAGTCCCCTGCAGAGAGAGGTTGGCCACCCACCCAATTGTGGAGACAGAACGCAGGCAGGGCTTGACACAGACCATTGGTCTGACACAGTATGGCACTTCATATGTTTCTATCTTTTTATGTTCTTTAGATATGCGGTAAAACATTTTAAAGGGCCAGCCAGGGGACCACATCAGGGCTCATAGCCCATATTGAAAAACTCCACGGGGAGACGGTGACTAGGCGGCAGGACTCTGGCGTGGCCATGGTGGAGCATCATTGCCAGAAGAAGGAGGGGAAAGGCAACCCAAAAGTGCTGCCATTAAAGCCCTTCCCCCTCCTCCATCTCTGCTGAGGAGTCCCCCTGGCCCTGGGAGTCTGAAGCGGCAAGGGCCTTTTGGGCCAAAGTGGACGCCTGATGGAAAAGTTCCAGGAGCTTGAGGTGGAGACAAAGAAGGTTGACGCGTACTCCCAGTACGTCTCCACCGAGATGGACAACCTGGAACTGTACCAGCATTCGGTCTCCAGGTGAAATGCAGCCGTGGCAGGGTCCATGGAGTTCACCTTGACCCAGGGCTACAAAATGCCGGAGCACAGGGTGCCCGCCCCTTGCTCCTATGCTGCGCCCCGGCTTTTGCCTTTCCCCTAAGTTCCGGGGGACATGCCCAAATAGACCCCTAAGTTAAAAGTTTCATTTATTTTTATATATGTTTGGTTTTGGTTTTATAATGTTGTTTTTGTTGTTTAAAAAGTGTTCATAAAAGTTATATTTGTTGTTACGAGCTTTGTTTGACCTGCCAATCTTTTATCCCTCTCTGCTGAAGTTCTGGCAGGTGGCAGAATCTCATACAGCTTGTCAATCCCTACAAGCAGCACCTGGCACCACATGTAGCATAGCAGGTATTAACCCAAATATGTGCCAGCAGCAGGGTCTCAACTTTCAGACATCCCCACCTCCAGGAGGGGCAGGGCTTGTGTCTGTGTGGGTGTGCCAGAGAGGAAGAGAGACAGGCTCCTTGGCAGCAGGCAGCAGGNAAGCTTCTAGATATTGGACAGCCCTCCGTGCCTGTAATGTAGGCCTCAGAACCCTGATGGTGGGTCCTGGGGCTGGAGGGTCCAGAGACAGCATTGGCACAACAGCAGCAGCAGACATTGGATTGACAGGACACAGAATGCATGAAACAGCAGAGACAGTAGCAGCAGCAGGATTTGCCAGTGCGCAGCACCCATGGGGCCAGGATGGTAGGATTTGCCAGGGAAGAGCTCCCATACAGCAGTAGACAACAACAGCACGATTGCATGGGCACATTTGGATTATCCAGGGCAGACCACCCACGGACCATCAGACAGCAGCGGCAGGATTACCAGTCCAGTGGGGCACATCACCCAGGTTTTCCAGGGCAGGCAGACAGGCACAATGGCATAAGAGGCAGGCAGGCCGGGGAAGGGTTTCAGCTTTGCCCACACGGAGGGCAGTTCAGGCAGCATGGCATGAGAGGCAGACAGACTGAGGAAGGCTTTGATCTAGGCCACCTGGGTGGGCAGGCAGAGAGGCAGCGTGGCATGAGCAGACGGCAGGCAGACTGAGGCAGTCTAGGCTTTGATCAAGGCCACCCAGGGTCCATTGGTGCGTGGGCAGACAGGCAGCATGGCATGAGAAGAAGGCAGGCAGACTGAGACAGGCTTTGATCTAGGCAACCTGGGCGGGCAGGCAGACAGGCAGCATGGTATGAGAGGCAGCAGGGAAGGCAGGCTGGGACCTTGGCAGGGTATTCAATAGGCTGGTGAAGACTGCAGTGAGAGAAAGACACAGTCAGATAGGCGGGCCGAGATCGTCTAGCCAGAGGCTGGTTGTCAGGCTTACAGTTTCCCAATGCCACCCTGAGTCATGAGGTCAGGCTGGCACCAGTCACTGGGAGAGAGGGACAGCACCTCAGCACAGCAGCAGTAGCCCTAGCCCAGATTGAGGAGGAGCCCCATTCCAAGACTTCCCCTGGAATAGGATGGTGTGTGCCACTGCACCATCACTCCATGTCCAGGGGCAGCTCAGGGAATCCCAGCAGTGAAAGGTTCACCTTGATGAACAACAACAGCTCCACCAACTTAACCACCAGTCTCAGGTGGTGCGGCGAGAAAATGTCCCCCACCATGGAGAACACCCGCTCACTGGGGACACTGGTTGCTGGGCAGGACAATATACTCTTGGCCACTTTCAACAGGGCCGGCCACATGTTGGCCTTGCTAACCTAGTAGACCAAGGGATTGCTACTGGGATTGATGCATGGCTCCTCCTCCAGGTAGCTCTCTACTGCTGCTGAGGCACCATCATAATCCCTCAGGTAACTCTGCCTGGGCACCACCTCCACCACTGCCCTCAGCCATGCTGCTTGCCCTATTGTGGAGGACCCCTTGCTCCCCAGTGTGACCTGCACATAGGAGCTGCTTCTGCTGCTGGCAATAGGGGTGCTGCTGCTGCTGCTGCT
>QEPC01012093.1:524475-579210 GCA_003113815.1 Sphenodon punctatus | reverse complement strand
AGCCATCCCTTTTAGCTGTAAATATTGAAAAAGATTAACTTTCTCATCCATCAGATCCTTCAATTTTTGTGGAGATATAAATTCCCCTCCCCTGTATAATTGTTCCATTCTAGTTATACCCCTTTTCCTTAGCGCAGCTCTGATCTCCGAGGCTATACTCCATTCTTTTATTTGTTTAGAGTCAATTGGTGTAAAGGGAGATAGTTCCCCTGTCAGCCCCATTTTTTTCCTTATACTTTCCCAGTTCCTAATCAGATTCCCTATAAAAGGATGGTCTACTTTTATCTCTCTGGGAACCTTACCCTGATCTACTATTAGGTCCTTTAACGTCTTCACCCCCAAGATTTCCTTTTCCAATGTAGCCCACTCAGGCGCCTTTGCATCATGGTACCACTCATAAAGTCCCACCAGCGATGCAGCCATATGGTATATCTTTATGTCAGGGACGTTTAAGACCCCTTTCTCTTTTAATTGTACCAACACCTGTTTCTTGATTCTGGGCTTTTTCCCATTCCACACTATATCTTGCAGTAGCTCGTCACTTAATTTAAAGAAGGAAGTTGGGAGCTGAATCGGGATAGCCATCAGTCTATATAACAGTTTGGGGAGCACAATCATTTTGTATAAATTGATCTTCCCTAACCACGACACCATCAGATTTTTCCATGGTTGTACCTCCTCTTTCAGTTTTTTAAGTAAAGGCAGAAAATTAGCAGAATATAGGTTTTTTGTGTTTTTGGTTAGAGTTACCCCTAAATATTTCAAGCCTGACTCACTTATTTGGAATGGTGACTTTTTTTTAATTGTACCTCCTGTTCAGTCCCCTCTCCAAACACAATCACAAAGGATTTTTCTTTGTTGATTGAGTACCCAGAAATTTTCCCAAATTCTTCCATCACCCTCATCAGTTCCGGCAGTGTCTCCTTAGGGTTCGTTATGTATTCCAGTAAATTGTCCACGTACAGTGACAGCTTTGTTTCTTGTCCCCCAATTTTTACCCCTTCTATTTTCTCGTTCTGTCTAATTGCTGCCACCAACACTTCCAGGACCGTGTTGAACAGCAAGGGCGACAGAGGGCACCCCTGTCTAGTCTCTCTCTGCAGCCGAAAAGGCTTTGAGAGCTCCCCATTAATTAGTAGACTGGATTGCAGTTTCTTGTAGATAGTCCTAAGCCACTTCAGAAAATTGCCTTCAACTCCCATCTTCCCCAGGGTTTCAAATAAAAACTTTGGCTGCACAAAATCAAATACCTTCTCCGCATCAGCTGAGATTACCATGGCAGGCTTTTGCTGTTTGTTTAAAGCATAAATCACATTGATTGCCTTCCGAATGTTATCTCTTCCCTGCCTTCCCGGAATGAATCCCATTTGATTTATATGGGTAATTTCTCCACTTATTGCTTTAAGTCTATCTGCTAATATTTTAGAGAAGACCTTAAAATCCGCATTCAGCAGGGAGATGGGACGATAACTGCCGTACTGATCCGGGTCTCTGCCTGGCTTAGGGATCAACGTGATTGTCGCATTATAAAAGTTATGTGGCATCTCCATTTCTGATAGAATGTTATTATATACTATTGTGAGGTGTGGCCCTAAAATTTTTGCAAAGGTTTTGTAAAACTCGTTCGGGAATCCATCTGGTTCTGAGACCTAATTGTTTTTTGAAGCTATTATTGCCTCCTGGACTTCTTTTTGCATAATGGGCACATTCAGGAAAGCTACTTGGTCTGTATTTAGTTTTGGTAACTCTACTCCCTCTAGAAATTTCCTAATTTCTATCTCATTCGGATTTTGTGTGGAATAAATCTCTTTATAGTAATCTAAAAATGTGTGTTTTATCTGGGGGAGTTCAGTACAGCATTTGTTATTTTTATCAACCACCCTAGCTATATGTGCTTTCCTTTGTTTTGCTTTTACAAGTTTAGCCAGGGCTTTGCCTGCCCTGTTGCTGTTTACGTAGAAATGAAATTTTATTCTACTGAGTTGTACTTTTGTCCATTCTAGTTCCATAGCATTTATCAATTCCCTATTTTTCACTATTTCTAACCTTAATGCTTGTGTGTGGGAGATTTTATTTTGCGCCTCCAGCCTTTGTAGTTTAGCATAAGTTTCCTTCATTTTCTGCCTTTTTTCCTTAACAATTTTTGCTTGTGATCAGATTGCCTCTGATCACCACCTTTGCTGCCTCCCAAAGTATTGCAGGAGATTGAACAGAGTTGGTATTTATTGCAAAGAATTCTGCAATATTTTCCTGTATCTGGGCTATGTTTCCCTCCCCCTTCAGCAAATTCCTATTTAGATTCCAATTAAATGACTTAGAGCCTTGACTACCTGGATCTTTAAATACTGTCACCACCGCATTATGATCTGCTAATACAACTGGAGTTATATAACATTTTTTCCCTCTATGTGCTTCTGTTTTACTGGTCAGCACGTGGTCAATTTGTGTGTAATTATTATGTATCATAGAGAAATATGTATAGTCCCTCTCAGTCCCATTTAGGAGTCTCCACAAGTCTACCCAACCATATTTTACCATCAGCCTGGGAATTTCCTTACTCTCCCTTTTTTCATCCCTCCTGCGGGAATGGTCTAGCTCATTTATGGTAGCATTGAAATCCCCCTGAATTGTAATCCATCCCTTGGCTACTTCTGCTATTCTCTTGAAGGTTTCTCTAAAGAAGACTGTTTTGCCCACATTGGGCGCATATATATTTGCAATTGTCATCCACTTTCCCTGCAGCTTTCCCGTTATGCAAATGAATCTCCCCTCTTTATCTTTAATACATTTTTCCACCTAAAATTGTTCCTTTTGGTAAATCCTATCATAACCCCCGCTTTTTTTTTTCTGGCGCAAGATGCAGATAGACCCCCTATCTTAAAGTTACCAAATCTGGGGACGTCTTTGTCTAATAGATGTGTTTCTTGTATTAGGAAAATATCTGCCCCCTGTTCTTCCATGAAATTCCTCACTCTCTTCCTCTTCTGCAGTGAATTTAAACCTCTAACATTTATTGTGACTGTTTTAATACTAGCCATACTTTTTTTCCAAGTTATTTATGGGTTTTTGCCCCTTTCTTAGCCGATTACAGTTCTGAACACCTCTTTCCTCTTTGATTATGTCCAGTAGATTAGCTGCCTCATATTCCAGGTCCTCTGTGCAGTGCCACACCTCCAGAGAAAAATCACTCCTTTGTACTAACCATACTTCGTTATAGGAACCCCTGCTTTCCCCAGTCTCATCCCTTTTACTTTGAACCCCTTGCCCACTATTACTCTTACCTGCCCCCCTTTCCCTGATTCCCATCCCTTCCACTCATCATCCTTCCCCTAATTGTGGTAGGGATCCACTGAGAGCCTACACCTGGTTCAAAAGCTCCAAGTGTGCCCTTCTCCCCTCCCCCAGCTCAATTCATCATACTTGTTTTATACATTCTTTTTGTGACTTTTAGCCAAACACACATCCAACATAATTACATTACACCCCCTTTTTTACTTAAAGCTCCTGCCCAAGATTTTGAGCATTGCCTCTAAACCATACTACATTTAAACATTCTTTGCAGCTCCCTTGATCAGCCTTTGCTCTCATCCCTCTCCTTTACTTGTTCTTTTTTACTTTGAGCTCTTGATGCTCTGTAGAGATTCAAGAAGACAGCTTTCAACTTTGTTCTCTTGCCAGAGCTCCCGCCGGCTGGGCTGCCAGAAAGATCTCCAAATCCTTGGTGGTATCAAAGTTTTTTTTTTCCATTTACAAAAATCATCATTTTCGCAGGGAACAATAATCTTGGTCTCAAATTTCTTTCATTTAGTTCCCCAAAGTATTTGCTCCACTTCAATTTCTTCTTCACTGTTTCAGCAGCATAATCAGAAAACACTCTAATAGCTTGCTGTTGAAAGCACAATTTCTTCTTGGCCCTGGCAGCTCTTAGAATCTCCTCCTTAATGTTATACCTCATGAATTTAACCAGTATTGGGAGAGGTGGGTCTGTGGCCTTTTGTGGAGGGCATCCAGTTCTATGGGCCCTGTCTATTGTAGCAGCATGGAAGTGCCCCTCCTCTGGAAAATTTTCCTTCAGTAAAGCCCATATTGTTTCATTTATCTTTTCTGCCCCTCCTGCCTCTTTTACCCCATTAATCCTCAGATTCCCTCTGTGTGAACAATTCTCCAGATCTTTGCACTTTGCTAGTAAAAAGGCAGTCTCCCCTTTCCATTTATTTAACTGTTCTTGAGTGGTTAAAGAGTGATCCTCAAGTTCAGAAATTCTTTCTTCAGCTGCCTCAACCCTCTTTGCCATCCCCTCCATTTTTTAATTGCCTGCTTCCACTGCCTCCCTAATCTGCCGCATTTCATTCTTGAGCTCCTCTTTCATTTGTTTAAGGAGTTTTTTTTAGTGTACCTGATCCCTCTCCTTCTTCTCCTTCTGAGCTTGAAGAGGCCTGGTCTCTTTCAGATTCCCGTGCTGCTGTTGCTGCCATTTTTTTTCCACCGGTGCAGGTCTCTCCCGCTAGCTTCGACTCCACGGCCTGGCTCTTTTGGCAAAATCGCTCGAGAGCGTTTGCCTGCGTTATTTTCTGCCGGGGCTAATTCTTGCCGGCCATCACCGGTCAGTTTGGGGTGTTTTTTCTTTCTATTTTCAGCGTTTGGCTTGTTTTTAGAGCCAGGGAGAGCAGAGCCCAGGCGACTCCCAGCTGCTAGCTATGTTGCATGCACAGATCCCCTGAAATGGGATCTTTAGGTGTGTGTTCACAATGCTGGAAATGGGATGCTGGAAATGGGATCTTTAGGTGTGTGTTCACAATGCTGGAAATGGGATGCTTTTTAAATCCTGAGATGTAACTGTGAGTCTGGAGATCTTTAGGTGTGTGTTCACAATGCTGGAAACGGGATGCATTTTAAATCCTGAGATGTAACTGTGAGTCTGGTGATTCATGGGTCTTGAAATCCCACCCCCCCCAACACACATACACACGCAGCAGAGGGCAAGAATACTGCTTCAGAAGGGACTTCTGAAGCAGGGATTGGGGTCCCTCCAACGTACATGCAGCAAGTCCCTTCTTTCTGAAGCAGCGTTCTTAACCTCTGCTGCGTGTGTGTGTGTGTGTGTCTTTGCTAAAACTACTTGTAAGTGAGGTTTGAGGTTGTCTGCCTGCTTTTAAACCTGGCAGAGGAGGTGATTATAACCTGCCTAACCTAACTGAAATTGCTTGATTAAGTAATGTAATGTCCATCCAACATTAACCCTTGGAACTCCTTGCTGCTGGGTTATGCCGCCCACCGTTGCCCACTGGCCTTACTGCCCCTCCAACCGCAAGACCCACCAGCTGCCCCTGGAGAACAGTATGTACATTGAGCTGCCGCCGCTGTCTGCTTTAAAAATAAATGCTCCACTAGAATTCTTTATTTCAGGCCATGGAGAAAAATACATAGATCTAAACAACACGCTGCTGTACGTGTGCTGCAAGATTGTGAAAGCTGACAGAACAAATATTGAGCAAGGGGCCAAGGTCGCCTTAACAAATTACCCCATAGTGTCACTTTTTAATCAGGTGGATGTGACTTTAGGGGATCAACTTATTAGTCAGAACAACAGCTGTTACCCTTACAGGGTTATGATAGCACTGATTCTTAACTATGGTAGCGATACTTTAAGGATTTTATAAAGATAAAGGGAGGCCTCATGAGCGAACTGCTTTGACAGATGTGGCTAGTCTCTTTTTCAGACTCAGAACTGGCCTCACTGCACAGAGCAGGAAGGTGGATTTGTTAGGATCTTTACACTGCAATTTGTTTTTTCAAGAAAAATTGCTTCTTAATGATGTGGATGTAAAAATCAAACTCACGTGTAGCAAAGGGGCCTTTTGCCTGATGAGCGGCGATGCCAATGAAAATTACAAAGTGCATATTCTTTCAGCCTCTCTGTTTGTGAAAAGGGTGAAAATCACACCGGGCCATTTTGAAGCGCTTATGACAGCAAACGTCAAGTACCCTATTGACCACGTGGGGATGAAAGTGTTTAGCATATCAGCTGGTAGCAGAGTCTGTAATCTAGAAAATCTGTTTTTGGGACAAATCCCCACACAGCTTGTTTTGTGGCTACAGACGCACAGAATGGGAGATACACTAAAAATCCTTTAAATTTTAAACACAACTACACTAATTTTGTGGCCCTTTACGTAGATGGTGAGCAAGTTCCCTCTAAACCTTTGCAGTGGACATTTTGTGAGGGAGTACATGCAACTGGTGCAGATGACTGGAAAAAACATGAAAGATCGCCCATTTTTATTTGGTCGTGAGGATTTTAACAGCAGCTATACGCTGTATGCCTTCAATCTAATCCCTGACCAGGAATGTGCGGATCATTACTCCCTAGTTAGAACCAGAAACCTGAGAGTGGAGATTCACTTTGCCAGCGCCCTCAAAGCTACAATTAATATGATCGTGTATGTGGTGTTTGATAATGTGATCGAGATTAATCATACGAGAAGTGTGCTTTTTGATTATATGTAATGATGAACACGGACCAGATAACACGTGCGTTGTCAAAGAACTCATCCTTCTTATGCGTTTTCTCCAGCGACCTGCTTCCAAAGCAACCCAGATCCAGACGCTCCTTGGGGATAGTGGTTAACACCCACCCTCGCACCGTCCCAGGTGAATATTGACTGGCTTTTTACCTTCCAAGGCACGTCCCTGAAGAATTTTTTTACTCCTATGGCTTTCCATCAGACAGCCCTGTATTTCCTAAATCTATCGAGAATTTTTTACATTGCAATGCAGATGAAATCCCCTTCCACCACAGACAGTTAAAAGTCCCTGAGGCTATGACCTGTGGCTATCGCTGTGTAGTTTTCTTAGAAAATAGGATTAAAGGACTATCTTTTAAGCAGATATTAGACCTGTATACCCCTGATTTAGCAGCAAATGACCGTATGGTGGTGCGATCTGTAAAAAGGAAAAAGAATAAGTGCATATTCGGGCAGATCCTGAACACGTTTTGGCATGCCCAGACCTGTTTTACTTGTGTAGAATTTTACCATCTACATCAATAAAAATGGCTTCAAAGAAAAAACAAACAAACAATTGGTGATTTTTTAACTCTATAATGTTTTTTATTTAACTATTATACAAAGGTATCCAGTCATGGATGGCAAACAAACTTCTTCTTTTAGGAGAGGTGTGCCTCGCAGGGGTTTGGAGTGATTCAAGTGCCACTTTTTGTAGAGTGGAAGCTCCTGCATCATCTTTTTCAACACCCTTTTTAGCTTTGAGATTTTCTAAAAGTTCTCTGTGAGCCGCATGCCCCACCACGGATGTAGGAATGTTCAACTCTACCATAGCTTTCATAAAATGTTCCCAGCCTTTAGACATTCGCTTATTAGAAGGATCGTGAGTCTGCATTGCCCTTTTGACTAGATCCAGAATATTAGACCCTGGCATGACCTGCCCTCGGTACACAAAGGTCCTGCTATCATCCCATGAACTCAGCTCTTTGTGCTGCTTCAGTTTATGGATCAAAAGTTCAGCATTTTTCTTAAAGCGGGGACCCACCACAGTCATGACATCCTGAATGATAGATGGGGGATGTGTTTCTGGGGGCAACGGGGGTTGCTCAGGGGGATGATTGGGTGATGGTTCTGGGAAATAGAGCTTTAGTTTGCCCCCGTCTGCTTCGGCTTGTTTGAAAAACACCAGATATTTCTGCAACACACCTTCATGAAGTTTAGCTTTTTCATAATAGGTTAAATCTTTCCTTTGGATAATGTCTTTAATTTCAGAGTCCAGCAGCCAGGTGTTCACCATTATGGAGGTTTCTTCATTACCCCTCAGCTGATCCATCTGATGACTTGGAACTAGATACATTTTTTCAGTATACTCCATAGTCATTTAATTAACAGGCTCACCAGTAGGGATGTGTGAACGTGGTTCAGATGTTCGGTGTTCGGGCCGAGCTCGGCATGTTTGGTCGACCAAACCAAACATCCAAAGCGAACATTTGAATGACTGAACAGTTCGGATGAGTTCGGTTGAGTTCAGTGGCATTCAGATGGGGAAAACGTGGTAAACAAGCCCAGAGAGGAGGGGGGCAACCCGAGGAGAAGACTTCCTGGTGTCAGGGGTGGAGAGGCTTGGAATAGAAGCCTGCCTTCCCAATCACAAGCCCTCTTTGTCTCAGACCACTAGCTTGGCAGACTTTCATTGGCTATGGGCTAGACTGCATGGAGCCAATGGGGATTGTGGAAAGGCAGCACAGCAAGTAACAAAAGTCATTGCCCTCCCCCCTTCCAATTCCTTCTGAGTTAGCCACTGATCCTGTCAGCAGGCATTTTCAGAAGTTTCCCTCTCCCAGCGGTTTGTGTTCCTAATCCATTGTGATCCTCCTCCTATTTCACCCATTTCCACACATTTACCTCATAGTTCATTTATTTAGATTAGATTAGATAGATTTAGGTGTTATTTTTATTTTTTAACCCTTCCTCTGTTCTTTCTCCCTACCCTCCATTGAATACTTCCCTCCTCCCTGTATATATTCTATCCCTGATTCCCTTCCCCTGTTTTTGGATTTATTTAGAGTAGGATTAGATTGATTTAGGTTTCGTTTCAGTTTTGTACCACTTCCTGTGTTGTTTCTTGTGAGCTGTCTGTGTCCCCCCCTCCATCCCTGTGTGTGTGTGTGTGTGTTATATGATATGAGAGAGAGAGAGAGAGAGAGAGAGTTGTAGGAGTTATCTTAGCTATAGAGAATAGGTAGAGATAGTGAATTCAGTTTTAATATTTTATAGTGTGTTTGTAGGACTAGGTCTTTGTAGATATTATATACCTCTGGGCAATCTAAAGTCTCCTCCTGCTGTGCCAATGATGCCTCTGGGCAATCTAAAGTCTGATCCTGTTGTACCAATATTGTCAATGATGCCTCTGGGCAATCTAAAGTCTGATCCTGCTGTGTCAATGTTGCCAACAATGCCTCTGGACAATCTAAATTATGATCCTGCTGTGCCAATGTACCCAATGATGCCTCTGGGCAATCCGAAGTCTGCTGCTGCTGCCAATGCTGCCTCTGTTGTGTGCGCCAATGGTTTTGTGCCTGGGAAATCCAATGTCTGCTGCTGGCCATGCTTCCTCTGCTGTCTGTGTCATGGGTTCTGTGCCCCGGCAATCCAATAACCGCTGCTGCTGCCAATGCGCATCGATTCTGAGCTCAACTACAACCTCTCCTGGACTGGACCCTGAAACATCACATATTCTGACACACACACACCAAAGACTATAGGATTTCAGTAGACTCCTCACTTCCTATGCAGCTGAGTGCTCTGAGAAAGATGGGATTTCATAGGTGAAATGTCTGGGAAGGAAAACCCGGCCACTCCACATCCTTTCCCACCAGTCTGTAAGGCACAGTCAATCAGGGGTGCCCGGCACCAAGCCCTGGATGAGCCTCTCCCGCTGCTGCTGGTACTGCACATTAGCCATTTGATCCGCACTCTTGTACACCACCATAGCTGGGATGAGCCTGCAACGCCCAGCCCTTAGAGCCAATCCTCATCCCGAGGTTACCAAAATAGTCAGATTCCCCTGGTCCACACCTAATCCTTTCCCCCAACATGCATGTGGCATTCAGTTGAAAGACAGCTTGCACCCCAGTGCTGTGATGGGAGGGGCACAACATGGTGGCCCTTAGAGCCAATCTTCATCCTGACGTTACCGAAGCAGTCAGATTCCCCTGGTCCACACCTAATCCATTTCCCCAACGTGCGTGTGGCATTCAGTAGAAAGACAGCTTGCACCTCGATGCTGTGATGGCAGGGGTACAACATGGTGGCCCTTAGAGCCAATCCTCATCCCGTATTTACTGAAACAGTTGTATTCCCCTGGTCCACACCTGTTCCAAGAAAGCTGCTATGTGCACGCTGAGGTGGGACGTCGGCCCGAGACCCTGGCCCCCCGACCCCACCGCTGCAGAGGACGGCATGGAGGGTGGGATGGGGAGGGGTGGGAAATGCTTGCCGCAGATGTGTCAATCCACAGGAAGGGCCCAGCTCTCACCTCTTAGGACCAACTGACCCATGTTCAACAACTACTGTTCACATGGAATGTTCGCATCCAAAGTCTGCTCCTGCTGTGCCAATGTAGTCAATGCTACCTCTGGGCAATCCAAAGTCTGCTCCTGCTGTGCCAATGCTGCCAATGCTGCCTCTGGGCAATCCAAAGTCTGCTCCTGCTGTGACAATGTAGCCAATTCCACCTCTGGGCAATCCAAAGTCTGCTCCTGCTGTGCCAATGCTGCCAATGCTGCCTCTGGGCAATCCAAAAATCTGCTCCTGATGTGCCAATGCTGCCTCTGGGCAATCCAATGTCTGATCCTGCTGTGCCAATGCTGCCTCTGCTGTCTGTGCCATGGGTTCTGTACCCGGACAACTTAATGTTTGCTGCTGCTGCTGCCAATGCTGCCTCATCTGTCTGTGCCATGGGTTCTGTACCCGGGCAACTCAATGTCTGCTGCTGCTGCCAATGCCACCTTCACTGTCTGTACCATAGGTTCTGTACCTGGACAATCCAATGTCTATTGCTGTTGCCAATGCCGCCTCTGCTGTCTGTACCACGGGTTCTGCCCCAGCAACCCAATGTCTGCTACTGGGTGGCCACATGATTCACCACTGGGAAAGGCTTGACCAATTGGCAGAATAGCATGTTCAGATCCTGAGAGTAGGATGCAAGCCTGCAACATCCAGTCAAGCAAGGGTGCCAGCCACTGAGCCCTGGTTGGGCCTCTGCTGCTCCAACACCAATGCCAGTCAGCCTGGGGCGATGCGCAGGAAGGGCCCTGCTCGCATCTCTTAGGACCAACTGACCCATATTCAACAACTGCTGTTCATATGGAACCCTTCTCCACTTCGTCCTTCAAAGTTCTTGTTTGAATATGATTGATTATTTCCTACTACCACCACGATCACTGCTGCTCTGGCCATTCTTCTGCCGCTCCCCCACCCATGCCAGCCAAACCAGCCTGAAACGCTGGCAAAGAGGGCAAAGAGATTTCCCACTGGAGCATTCAGGGACAAATTCCATTTAAATAGAAAAGGGGGGTGCAAAAATAGTCAATAACTCACTCCAACCTTCTCCAGAAGGATACGTACATAAAGGGCAGGGACTTGGAGAGCTGTCCTTCCACTACAGCCAGATGCTGCCACTCTAGTCCCAGGACCCACCCTCAGGGGTCAACTGCCAATGCCGCCTATGCTGTCTGTGCCATGGGTTCTGTGCCCAGGCAATCCAATATCTGCTTCTGCTGCCAATGCTGCCTCTGCTGTTTCATGGATTGTCATTTGAATATTATTATTTATTTGTTACTACCACCAAGATCTGCACCTTGGATCGGCTCCACAAGGGCCCACGCACTATGCTTCACCCAGCAGCCCTCCTCCTTCTTCAGCTCTGTCGAGTGCGACCCTGGCCGGGCCTCTTCCGCTCCCCCACACATGCCAGCCAGCCTGCAAGCAAGCTCTTCTTGGCTATTTCCTCACCTGTCTCACTGATGATGCTGGATACCTCCTCTACAATAGCTGTCTGTGTCCAATAGGAGCAGAGCCAGCTGTCCCTGGGCCAGTGAGACAGCATGGAAATGCCTGGCCAAGCAGGGGTGCCCGGCTCCAAACCCTGGATGGGCTGCTGCCTGGATGGGCCGGTGGGGACCCATGCCAGCCAGCCTGCAAGCAAGCGCCTCTTGGCTATTTCCTCACCTGCCTCAGTGATGATGCTGGATACCTCCTCTAAGTCCAAATAGCTGTCTGTGTCCAACAGGAGCAGATCCGGCTGTCCCTGGGCCAAGTTACGGATTTTCAAGGGGTAGCGAGAGCTGATTGGATGCCACCGGAAATGTGATGCTCTCCAAGGCACAGTCCCCACTCTCAGGGTGAACCCATTCCTGGGCACCCTGCCCTTCACAAAGAAAAGAGAACTCTCCCCGGGGCTCCCACTGGCTTCTCCGGAATCAGCTTCTAGTACTGCACATCAGCCAAACGACACCACAATCTTGTAAATAGCCATAGCACAGATGAGTGCGCCAGCAGGTGGGGGCTGGGCATCCATGAGATTCACCAGCGGGCAATTGTGCTTCGGGCTCTGCACTGGCTGCCTATAAAGCACCGGGCTAAGTTCAAGGTGCTGGTTTTAACCTTTGATTCCCTTCACAGCCTGGGCCCCGCTTATCCGTGGGACCGCCTCACTCCCCATGTGCCTGTGCGCCCTTTGAGATTGTCCGGGGGAGCCTTTTTGGAAGTTCCCCGGGTGAGGTGGGTGGCCACCTATGTTAGACTTTTTTTGGTGGCTGCCCTTGTGCTGAGGAATTCACTCCCAGAGGAGTCTCGGTTGGCCCCCATTCTCCTGTCATTTTGATGTTTATGTAAGACCTGGATGTTCCTCCAGGCTTTTGGTGAGGGGGGGATAGGAGGGGTTGGGGGTTGTTTTTTCCCTGCATATTAGATATTTTTAACTTTTTTAATTGTTTTATTGTTTTAGTCTTTATCTTGTTGTTCACCACCCCAGGCTGCCCTGTGGGCAGGAGGGGAGGGATAAAAATTGTATATACAAATAAATAAAGCAAGGGGAGCCTTGGGAAGCCCCTGACTGATTGCCCCATGGAGATCAGGGCATAGGAGAAAGAGAAAGAGAATTAGAGCATGATTGGGCACACTTAATTCAATCATTGTAATAGGTGGTAGCAGATGCAAGGAGGCACTCAGGTAGGCACATATGTTGTATATTATTTCCATCTCATTCTGGTGGGTTTCCTGCTGTGTGTGGGTATTGAACATGAGCGCAGATGAGCTCTCACTCTGGTTCTGCCAGGTTGCAGCTTGAGCAGGATGACCCCCCCTCTCTCTCTCATTCTAGGAGCGGGGAGCCTCTCTGTCTCACTCTTCCTCTCTGGTCCTGTGTGGCAGGTGATGACATGGGCAGAGGCATGTCTACCTCTCTCTCATTCTAGCAGTGGAAAACTTCTCTGCCTCTGTCTCTCTCTCTCTCTGGTCATGGACAGCAGGTGACAGCATGGTCGGGAGTCCATCTCCCTCAGTCTCTCTGTTAGAGAAGGGTAGGGAAAGGGAGGCTATGGGAAGGAAGGAGATACCCATGGTTTTGTCTACCAGACTCAGCACTTTACTGAGGATAAAGCAACCCTTCAGGATCTTGTGTGGCCCGAGTCTTCCCTTACAGGATGAGGCCAGATCATCACAAGGGTGATGGTCAGAAATGCTGGGAGTGGAGCCCTTACACAAGTCTCTCAGCTCACCACATCCCCCAATACCCAGACACACATTCCCTCTCTTACTCTCCAGGGAAGAAGTTAGTGCAGTAGTGAGGGTCAAAGGGATAGGTTCCAGGAGGGAAGGAAGGGGAAACCCGCAGACACACACACTCCCAGGGAGACATTTGAGGGAAAGGGCCCAAACTGAGAAGGGACAGGGATAGGGCTTCGCTATACACACGAGTCACACACACACACACACAAACACACACACACACACACACACACTTACCAGACATTTCAGTCATGCCCTCACTATCTCCACACCTTCAGTTTAGCACAAGCACCAGTTCAAAAGGCTAGTTTCTTACAGAAATGCTTTCTTCGCTGCTGACTCCCTTTTATGCTGGGTTAGCCCCTCCCTGCCTTGAGCACAGGTGTGCCGAGCATCAAAGCGCAACCAGCGGCCCCGTCCCACCGCAGTCCTCCTGCATGCCTTGAGGGTCTGCTTCTGTGATGCCAGCTGTACATGGGGCATACCCTGCAAGCTCCACTCCCTTTGCATCATTGTCAGGGCTCAGAGTACCGCCATGGTAGAAAAGCACCCACAGGCACCATTCCAGCCCCACCCCCACATGTAACCTCGGCAGGACCTCATAGCACCCTCCTAAGACCCTCCCTAAGAACGCTGAGCCTCAGCTTTGACATATAGTGGAAGTGGAACAAGCGAGTCAATCTGGGAGCCTTGACTGCCACAGCAAGCTCCCAAGAGCGATTGACCGCATCGTACTGTTTCCAGTCAACTAGATAGTATAATTTAACTCTATATATTTTGGAATCCAAAATGGCCTGGACTTTGTATTCCTGGTCATCTGCTATATCTGTTACCTGGCCTGGAGGGGATGCTTTGGAGTAAAAAGAGGAATGATGTCACTTTAATAAGGACACATGGTATACTGGGTGAAGGCGAACCTGTGGAGGAAGTTGAATTTTATAGGTCACAGGATTTATTTGTTGTAAAATGGGGACATGTACTTACTGTCTAGTTTGGTGGAAGGGCATAGCGAAGGGTAGTGATGCTCATCGGCCTATACCAGATTGCCAAGGTGGAACTGCGTAGCTGCTTGATGAGTCCGGTCAGCATATTGTTTGGACCATTGACGTGCGGTGCATAACATAGTCGTGATGTGTGTATGTGCTTGTTGAAGTCGCTGTATCATGGCACCTGCAGCAGGAACATTAACAGCGAATAGTTCAGGAAAACAAAGGTGGGGATGAAATCCATACATAACAAAAAAGGCGGACGCTCCCAAGGTAGCATTAGCAGCATTATTATATGCAAACTCTGCCATAGATAGATGTGTTATCCAATAGTCTTGTAGACAGTCGACATAACGTTGAAGATATTGTTTGAGGGATTGATTGACTCATTCTGCCTGCCCATTTGCTTGTGGACGATAAGCGGTAGTGGGGGGAAATTTAACCCCTAGGGTTGAAAATAGGGTTCTCCAAACTCGAGCAATGAACTGTGATCCATAGTCTGATACAATATTTTGCGGTAGCCCATGCAGTATTATAACATATTATAACATATTATAATATAAAGAAGAACAGTGTGTTGAGCTGTAGAAAATTGAAAATAATTGTGTTTATTGTTTTAACCGTAGGTCATAACAAAATATGAAAATAAAATTACCATAAAAACAAATACATACAATATGTATAAATCGAAACAATAAAGCACCGTTTGGTTAACAGAACCCCAGAATTTACTCTAGGGCAGCTGGTGGAGCAGCAACAGAAACAGAACTGGTGATACGCAGTGATCCCCCCCCAAAAGCACATTGTAGGAGCCTAATATTCAATAATATTGGTTGTTGATCCACTGCCTATATAAAAACAGACAGAGGCAACAGAACCACTAATGATTTTAAAATGCCTAAAATCTGGATTTCCTACCTGGGACATGTGTTAGCAGCTCTTAGCACCTGAAATACATAAGCTACAAACAACAAAGACCATCATAGGTCTTACTGAAATAGTCCCCTTTACATATATACAACCATTATTTTAAAATTTGCGTTAAACTAACTTATTGGCAATAAATTAAAATTAAGAATTAAAACCCTTCCACAAGAACTAACCATTAAATTAGTTCTAACTATCAAAGTTGATTTAGAAATGATTAAAACCTATAATAAGGCATTGCAGCTTACCCCTATTTATTGAGTCAGATAGAAACACAACAGTCCATCAGGTGGACATGATCAGCTATCCTCGGCTATTTTCTTTCTCTCAATTTCCAGGCGATACTCAAATATTGTGACTTTCTGAGTTATTTCTTTGTTAGAATTGGCCAGTAGAAAGGAGATATTAAGGAGTGGATCCCAGTGATCTTTGCCCTCAAACCAGGGCCCAATGGGATTGTTGCAGATTTTATCATATAGGGGGCAGGATAAGAGATAATGTTGGAGATCTTCTATCACTAATTGGCCACAAAGACAAAATCGCAATTCACTCGGAATGCCTTGAAAATGGCCTTCCATGACTTTCATAACCATCATGTAAAACCTCAAAGAGGTCAGAGCCTGTCAAGATCTAAAATTCAGTATATCTGTGAGGTAAGAGTCGTACTCAACACCTATTTTAAACAGGGGGTACCATGGCGCTATCCTTTGATCATTTAGAGTGGCTCTATCAGACTGCAGGGTAACATCCAAAAGCCTAGTTTTTATCAAAGATCTGGCCTGAAGTCTAGAGTAGTGGGCCAGGCTTAGTGTAGACAATCCAATGTTAGCAAGATTACTCTCAACTGACTTTTGCCATTTATAGTTCACAAAAGGATTGGCTTGCTCCTGCCAACAAATTCTTGGGAGCCTATCTGGTTCCAAATCACGAAGTCGGAGCCAGTAACCTGTTATCAAGGAGCAAATTTTGTAAGCAATCGAAAATTTACCAGTTTCTCCTTTAAGCAGAGAAATGGGAGTGCCCCTAGGAACTCTCAAGATAATTCTATGGATTTTATTTTGGACAGGTTCCAATTGTTCTGTGTTGGCAAAACCCCAGATCTCTGCCCCATATAGCAACTGGGGGAGTAGTTTTTCATGGAACAACTTAAGCAGGGGACCTACTTTTTCCCCACCCCTAGTTCTCAAAAATTTCAGCAGCCCATTAGCAGTTTGCTTCGCATTTTGTTTTACAGTATCCAGATAGGTTTTCCAATTCCCCAAATGTGAGAACCAAATTCCTAAGTATTTATACTTATCAACTTGCTCTAGAGGCCTGTGGTTAAATTTCCAAAAATATTTTTTGGTCTTCCTGGAGAAGACCAAAATGTTAATGTTTTTTCTGATTTACATTCAGATGATTAGACATACAGTATTGATTTAAGGTAACCAGCTGCTGATTCATTCCAACTTTGGTAGTTGAAAGAATGATTATATCATCAGCATAGAGCAATATTGAAACAGGCCTTCCGCCAATCGCCGGTGGATGTCCATCACTTCCTTGCAGGTTTTCAACCATGTCATTAATGAAAATATTGAAAAGAAAAGGGACCAGCACACACCCGTTTAACCCCATTAGTTGCCTGAATTGGATCGGATATTGCCCCCACTGAAGTTAGCCTGACTTGCAACCTAGTGTTAGTATACAGAAGTCGAACTAACGAGAGGAGGTGCTTGTCAATGTTCAAGGCCTGTAATTTCTTCCACAATAATGCCCTATCTATACTGTCGAAAGCAGCCTTTTGATCAACAAAAAAGGACAAACACAGAACTGTCCCACAGGTGAACATATTTGTTCACAATGTGGGACAGTACAAAACACTGATCCAATGTTGAGTGATTTGCTTGAAATCCAGCCTGCTCTTCTGCTAACGAAAGCTTTTCAGTAGCCCAACTCTCTAGTCTGCCTAATAGAAGTTGGCCAAAAACCTTTGCTGTTGTATCAATTAGGCTAATTGGTCTATAATTAGCTTGGAGTGCTTTATCCCCTCTTTTAAAGATTGGGACAATAATACTTGTGTTCCAACCAACCGGAGTTAACCCATGTTGAATAATAATATTGAACAGATGTTGGAGAACAGTGACCCACCACTGCGTGTGCTCTCGGAGATCCTCTGGGATCCCATCCTCTCCGGGAGCCTTGTTGACTAAGATAGTTGATCTAATAACCTTTCAACCTCCTCCAAGGAAATGGCTTCGCAACAGGCTGTTAAACAATGGGGAAGTTGAACATCACACTCATGCAGAAATATATTTTTAAAAATTTAAAAATGATCCTGCCATGTGAGACTGTCTATATGGTGTTCTGAAGGGGGGTGTTTTACCTGCAATGCCCTTGTTGACAATAGCCCAGAAGCATATAGATTCTTTTTGTACAATGGCTTCTTCTAGTTTTGACCAAAGACTCATCTGTAAGTCATTTTTTTTCCTTTTAAGCACTACTCTGTATTGAGTTTTAAGTTTCGCATACCCACTAATTGCCACAGCCAAGGGGTCCCGTTTCACTAACCTAGCAGATTTTCTAACTTGCGTCTTGAATCGCCTGCAGTCATTATCAAACCAAGGTTGATTGAACCCTAAGGCCTTAGGCCTCGCCTGTAAGGCAAGTTGGCTCCTAATAAAAATAAAAATAAACAAAAAACCCCAAAAAGTTCTGAAAACAAGATATGCTTTGCTGGGGGTCTGCCAACATAAACTGTGCCCACCATCCTTCCAGCTCTGCTGATGCAAAGCGAATGGATGCCTGCTCTGCAGCCTTATTCTCCCACTTTATGATGGTAGGGACCTGACTCTCCAGTTCTAGTTTATCAGGTGTACACAGCGTATCACATTCTGGACTAAAATAGGTAATTACTATTGCCGCAGCCCAAAGGGAGGACTGCAAAGTCTATAAAATCAGAAAAATGCAAAAAGGGACTGCAATATAATCTATTACACTGGTGCCATCACATGAAAGAAAAGTCCAATATCCTTTTTGGTCTGATTTTGTTGAGCTATTGTAATCCTTTGCAGGAAATGAAATGTCCCATGTTGGTAAAGTGATCATAGTAGTATATCCTTGCGATGGGGGAAGCTATATGATACAATCCATATTTACTAACTGTCAAGGGCCCTGAGGCATCGGGGCTAGTTGCAACAGCCCTATTGGTCACCTACGTGGTTTTTTTTGTTCGATTACAGGTTTTTCACCCTTGGACATAGGCCTCTGTATCCTGCCTAATCTAAGGCCACCAAAGATGTTGTAGTACTAATGCTAAAGTATGACATTGCCCTGGATGGTCTGCCAATGGGACATCATGATTGGCCCATAATATATACCTATGGGCCTTATGTGGAACTACCATTCGTCCTTTCTTTGTACACATCCCAGAAATAACATCAGCATTGGGTATGTTTTTGAGAGTGGGGTGTTTAGCAGTTATTTTTTGGAAATGGGATAGTGTAAGGCAAGAAGCTGAAAACACCCTTTTTTCCAGAAGGCTTTCACCTTCTGAAGGTCTGCAGGAGGTTCAGCAGTTTCGTAGTATCTGGATAATATGTTATGGCGCCCTGGTCTGTACTGAATTTGAAAAGAAAAGCTGGCAAAGAAGAGAGCCCATCATGCATGGTGTGCATTCATCATTTGGGTGGTTTGGAGATACATGAGGTCCTTATGGTCTGTAATAACCACCAAGGGTTGTTGTGCTCTTTGAGGTAGTGCCTCCATGTTTCAAAAGTCGTTTTGATAGCAAGTAGTTCCCTGTCCAGGATGGTGTAGTTTCGTACTGCCTTGGTTAACTGTCTTGAATAAAAGGCACATGGAAGGTTGTTTGCTGAACCCTCAATGCTTTGTGAGAGCACAGCCTCTATGGCCACATTCAAAGCATCGGTTTCTACTTTAAAGGGTCTGGCGAAATTCGGGTGCTGAAGAATGGGGGGTTGAGTAAAGACTTTCTTTAATTGATCGAAAGCTGCTTGTTGTTGCTTTGTCCAATGTATGGTCACTCCTTTTTTATTAATACAGTCAGGAGCACTGTTAGATTGGCATACTTGAGTATATACTATCTATAAAAATTTGTACTCCCCAGAAAACGTTGTAAGGGTTTAACCGCTTGCAGCGGCATCAGCCAATTTAGAATGGCCTGGATTTTTTTTTTATCCATGCTAATGCCCTGGGGGGAAATAACAAAGACTAAAAATTGTAATGTATGCTAATGGAAGGCACATTTTTCTGTTTTACAATATAGATGATGTTGCCTTAAGTGCAACAAAGCCATACGAACATGTTGGATGTGTTCGTCTCTAGTAGCAGAATAGATGAGAATGTCATTGAGGTAGGCTACTACATATTGATCTAGAATGTCCTGAAATATATCATTAATTAAATGTTGGACTGTAGCTGGGGCATTGGCTAATCCAAATGGCATAACTAGATATTCAAAGTGTCCGTATCTGGTTCGAAAGGCTGTTTTCCATTCATCTCCTTCACAAATGTGAAGATTATATGCACCACGTAAATCTAATTTAGTAAATATTGTAGTCCCTTGAAGGTGATTAAGTAGTTCGGGAATGAGGGGTAGAGGGTAGCAGTTCTTTATCTTAATAACGTTGAGCCCTCTGTAGTCAATACAAGGTCAAAGCCCCCCTCTTTCTTGGGCACAAAAGACATCGGCACCCCAGAAGGGTCTAATAAACCCCTTACGCAAATCATCATCGATATAGTCCTTAAGAGTTTGTAGTTCAGACCCTGAGAGGGCATAAATCCTGCCTTATGGTGGTTCAGTGTCGGGAAGTAGGTCAATCAGGAAAACATAAGATCAATGTGGGAACAGCACCTGCTGATCCTTGAAGACATCCTGTAAATCTTGATATTCCCGTGGCAGTAGGGAAGAAGACACTGTAGAAGATGACCCTTGGATCCTCCTACAAGATTGTATAGGAAAGGGAACAACACAATCACACTTGCAATGAATAGAGTCAAATGCTACTGTTTTACATTGCCAATCTATTTGAGGGTTGTGAGTCTGTAGCCATGGGATCCCGAGGACCACAGGAAATGTGTTTATATGAACTACATCAAACACAAAGGCTTCCTGATGATCTCTAATGGTTCCTATCATCTCATAAGTACAAGAGATGATAGGTTCTGAGATCAACGGCGATCCATCTATGGAATACACTGTCTCATGAGCATCTTTATCCCATATAGGAATATTTTTTGTAGGACAAAAGTGTCATCAATGAAATTCCCCAAGGCCACAGAATCAATAAGTGCAAAGGTAATTATGGTTCGGGTTTTTGTGACTGTTAAAGCAACAGGTATCCTGACATGCCCTAGGTTTGATAAGATAGTAAGGGGAATCTGGACCGGCAGTGATGAGGGGCTAGCTATACTCACTGGGATGGGATGCCCCCTGCCCATCCTGGGGTCTGTCATTTCCTGATACTCTTCAGGACAGGGGAAGCTGTCAGCAAATTTGCGCATAGTGTCCTTGTTCTCCACAATAGAAACATAAACGACCTGACCTAGTTTTTCTCTTTCCTCTGGTGTCAAAGGTCCCCAAGATGCTCTAATTGCATGGGTTCAGGTTCCTCTGTTTTAGTGGTGTCAGTGCGTCCAAAGTTAGTAAAAGTTGATCGGCCTTGCCATTTGCATAGTCCTTCTTGTCGTTTCTCACGCTTTGGTTCTGAGAGGCGATCCTCAATCTGTAACATTAAAATAACCAACTCTCCCAACATTGTAGGCAGTGTAATGTAGGATAACTGGTCATTTAACTCTTCATTTAGTCCCTTGAGAAACAGGACTTGTAGTACATTATCAGGTCAGCTAAGCTCTATGACTAATTGTTGGAAACGTGTGACATAGTCTAACAGGGATCCGTTGCCCTGTTTAAGGGTGAGGATCACTGACTCCGCATCCTTTACGCAGTGGGGGTAATAAAAAAGAAACTTAAATTCTCTCTCAAAATGGTCAAAGTCTTTTAATAAGGGGCTTTCACTAATAGGCAAGGGTGTAGCCCAATCAAGTGCAAGCCTGTCCAAATGCCCTATAATAAAGGACACTTTGGTTGTGTCTGAACTATACGTTTGTGACTGTAGTTGAAAGGTAAGTTTGAAAAGGGCTAAGAACCTTTGAAAGTGTCTCCAATCCCCAGCAAATTTAGTTATTTTAGGGGCCTTGGGTTCCCCAGCTAGAGCCTCTCCCACGGGTCCTAGGTTTCACATGCCACTGGCTTCAGTGGGTAGGTCCTGTGCTAAAGCTAAGTGCCCCTTGCTCTTGTTTCTCCCTCATATAGTTTACTTCTAAAGACAAGGCCTGTATGGCTCTAGCCATCTCCTCTAATTGCCTTGCCTGCTCCATGTGGCATCCTACAGTATAGATGCCAGTGATACTGTTAGGGAAGGGTAGAGAAAGGGAGAATATGGGAAGGAAGGAGATACCCATGCTCTTGTCTACCAGACTCAGCACTCTACTGAGGATAAAGCAACCCTTCAGGATCTTGTGTGGCCCTAGTCTTCCCTTACAGGATGAGGCCAGATCATCACAAGGGTGATGGTCAGAAATGCTGAGAGTGGAGCCCTTACACAAGTCTCTCAGCTCACCACATCCCCCAATACTCAAACACACATTCCCTCTCTTACTCTCCAGGGAAGAAGTTAGTGCAGTAGTGAGGGTCAAGGGGATAGGTTCCAGGAGGGAAGGAAGGGGAAACCCACAGTCACACACACTCCCAGAGACACACTCGAGGGAAGGACCCCAGGCTGAGAAGGGACAGGTATAGGGATTCACCATACACACGAGTCATGCACCCACACCCACAATCACACACTTACCAGACACTTCAGTCACACCCTCACTATCTCCACACCTTCAGTTTAGCACAAGCACCAGTTCAAAAGGTCAGTTTCTCATGGCAATGCTGATTGCCAGCAGCATTATTTGCTGCCAGCTCCCTTTTATTCTGGGTTAGCCCCTCCCTGCTTTGAGCGCATTGAAGCGTAACCGGAAGCCTCACCCTACCACGCTCCCTCCTGCATACCCTGAGGGTCTGCTGGCTGTACACGAGGCGTGCCCTACTGGCTCCGCCCCCTTTGCATCATTGTCAGGGCTCAGAGTCCTGCTGTGATTGAGAAGTGGCTGCAGGCGCCGGTTCCGGCCCTGCTCACACAGGTAACCTCGGCGGGACCTCACACTCTTTCATTCTAGCAGTGGGGAGACTCTATGTCTCACTCTCTCTCAGTGTCAAATCCAAGTCCAAGATCATCCTCCTTCTCCTCCTCCTCCTCCTCCTCCTCATCATCATCACAGTCTGTGTCAATGGCAGTGACAGCCTCCTCCTCTTCTTCAGCATCTTGGACTGACTCTGGTGTCTGTGGATTCTGTGATGGGTCTTCTTCATCCATCCTTTCCTCTGAGCAGGACTGTTTTTTATTTCCTTTGCAAACATTGGTAGTTCTTCAAGACAACAAATGCCTCCCTACACTTTTGTGAGCTGCAGTCACCAGACAACAATTGCACCAGCCGCTCATCTTTTGGTGCTTTCATCCTGGGGGCCCTTCATCCTGGGGGGTCTTCATCCTGGGGGGCCACATGTGCATGTGGTGGCAGCAGGACAGAGAGGAGGAGTAGCAGTAGCTTTCTTGTTCTTCCTGATACTTGTTCTTGTTTTCCCCTCTGACAAAACCCAGAAATAGTGTGCCCACAACATGGCCCACAATCACTACTGAATGCATGCACTTTAAAATCATCATGCCAACCAAGCAGTGCCCAGAAAAGCAGGCTAATAAGAGTGGGACAATTGCTCAAGAAGACAAACCCACAAAAGTGCAACTGTGGGCAGAAATCCAAAACAAAAACCAGCAGTAGTGTACCCACAGCATGGTCCACTCGTCAGCAGTGAGTGCCTGCACTTTAAATTATTATGCCAACCAAGCAGTTTCCAGAAAGACAGTCTAGCAATATTATTATTAATTCATTATTAATTATTTATTATTATTATTATTATTATTATTATTATTATTATTATTATTATTATTATTATTAGCACTTGTAAAGCACCAGCTGTGTACCTGGTGCTTTACAGAACAATGAGATGGATGCAGTCCCTGCCTATGGCTTACAATCTATAAGACTTGGAGAGGGGAGAAAGAGAGGGGACATAGGGAGAGACAAGGGATAAAAAAATTCAAGCGGATGTGAAGTCTCAGGTGCACGTCCTTGGCGTGGTTGCAGTTAGGGAGGAGTCAGGGGAAGGGCAGACAGTAAATGTTGAGAGGAAAGTTCTAGCAAACGTCGGGAAAGGTGGCGAGGAAGAGGTGGGTTTTGAGGAGGGATTTGAAGGAGTGGAGGGAGGGGGCAAGGCAGATGTGGGCAGGGAGGGAGTTCCAGGCATGGGGGGCAGCGAGGGAGAAGGGATGAAGGCAGTTAGGGGAGCAGGGGAGATGAGGGAGAGCGAGGGAAGGGGCATAGGAGGAGCGGAGAGTGTGTGCAGGAGTGTGTAAGGAGATAAGGGCTGAGATGTAAGGCGGAGCCAGGCTGTGAAAGGCTTTGTAAGTAAATACCAGGAGTTTGTGAAGGATGCATTGGGGGAGGGGGAGCCAGTGAAGTGAGGAGAGGAGAGACTGCACATGATCGAAACGACAGACTGAGTGGATAACCCTAGCAGCGGAGTTTTGTATGGAAATAAGGGGGGACAGATGAAAGTGGGGAGGCCAGCAAGGAGGAGGTTGCAGTAGTCAAGGCGGGAGATGACCATAGCATGAACAAGGGTTTTGGCTGAGGAGACAAAGAGAAAGGGGCAAATTCGAGCAATGTTATAGAGGGCAAAATGACCGGACTTGGCAACAGAGTTGATGTAAGGTTTAAAGGAGAGGTGAGTATCGAAGGCAAAGCCCAAACTGCGGGCTAGGGGAACATGACAGATGGTGACACCATCAATAAGGATGGATAGAGAAGAGGGGGAGGAAGGGAAGGGAGGAAAGATAAGGAGTTCAGTCTTAGCTATGTTGAGCTTGAGCTGGTGTTGGGACATCCAGGTGGAGATATCAGAGAGACAGTTGATGAGGCAAGCTTGGACAGAAGGGGAAAGAGAGGGGGTGGAGAGAGAGAGGGTTGAGAGTCATCAGCGTAAAGATGATATTGGAAGCCGTGGGAGGCAATGAGTTTGCCCAGGGACAGGGTGTAGATAGAGAAGAGGAGAGGACCCAGGACAGAGCCTTGGGGAACCCCTACCAAGAGGGGGAGGGAGGAGGAGGTGGAATTGGGAAGAGACACATTGAAGGAGCGGTCAGAGAGGTAGGAGGAGAACCAGTCAAGGACAGAGCCGCAGAATCCCAGGGAGCAAAGAGAGTCCAGTAGGAGTGAGTGGTCGACAGTGTCAAAGGCAGCGGAGAGGTCAAGGAGGACAAGAATGGAATAGAGGCACTTAGATTTAGCGACAAGTAGATCATTGGTAATCTTGGCAAGGGCAGTTTCAGTGGTGTGAAGGGGGCGGAAGCCAGATTGGAGAGGGTCCAGGGAGGAGTTGGCAGAGAGGATTTCTAGACAGCGGGAGTAGACAATACGTTCCAGAAGCTTTGAGGCAAAGGGTAGAGTGGAGACCGGCCGGTAACTAGAGGGGTCGAGGGAGCACTTTTTGAGGATGGGAGAGACAGTGGCATGCTTGAAGGTGGAGGGGAAGGACCCAGTGGAGAGGTAGAGATTAATGACATGTAGAAGGGGGGGAGGCAACAGTGGGAGCAATGGAGGTGAGGAGGCCGGAGGTGGGACAATCACTCAAGGAGACAAACCCACAAAAGTGCAACTGCGGGGAGAAATTTAAAAAAGGCAGCCCAGCAGACATAATAATACCCACAAGAAAGAAACCAGTCCTTCACTCCCTCCCACCCCCAAAGCCTCTATTTGCCTGCCCAGTGCCCAGCTATGCATGGCAGCAAGCCCTCTCCTCACACACCATATAATCTTAACCAGAAAAAAAGTGTATCTCCCTTGTTCCCCAGTGCTTAATCACACCTTGGCAAAGTTGAACCCACAGACAAAATATAGTCACGGGGTCCACAAAAACCACAGCAAAACTAAAGTGATTCCTCTCTGGCCTCTATGCCAACAAGCAGTGCAAGCAGCAGCAGTGCAGCACCCACTTTAAACTTTAAGTATATTAGGCACTGGTGGCAAGACATTGCCCCTAGTATATGGACAGTCCATGACCAAGGGAAGTGGAGCTAGGAAGTTCCCTCCTGCCACCATGGTGCCAAGCAGAGCAAACAGCAGGCAGCAGTGGCATCCACTTATTTTTTTAAAAGTCATGATATTTATTTATTATTTATTTATTTAAAATTTATATGCCGCCCCTCCAGCCCACAGGGCAGCCTGGGGTGGCGAACAACATTAATTAAAACAGTATAAAATTTTTAAACAATTTAAAAATACAATATGTGGGGAAAACCCCCACCCCCACCCCACTCCATATTGTTGTGTGGCACTGGTAACTTCGACAGCCCAGGCCAGGGGAAGTAGAGCAAGGCAGAGAGCCCTCTGGCCTCCATGGTGCCAAGTAGCAGGCATGGCAGCAGCAGTGTGGCACCACTTATTTTTAAAAATAATAATAATAGAAGGGTGGAAACAACTAACCCCAATCCCCCAGTATCGCCCCTATGGAGAGGCACCCCTCCCCCCTCAAGCCAATTATTTACAGATCAGCAGTGTAGTGCGCACAGCCAAATTCACCAAAGAGAATGAAAAATGGTTGTGCAACCAATTTCCCGCCCCCTGCTACCAGCCAATCAAATCTTGCCATCTGGCTTGTCCATCCCTCAACCATCCCCTTCCATGCCCCCCTCCTACCAAATATGGCACTAAGTTTAGTTTCCTAGCTCAGAGAAGCCAGCACTTGATGGGGGCTTCTACATTTTTTCAAAGTTTTCCAGCGACTGGCCTTGGTACTCAGAACTTTGGACTTCAGAAATTCAGAACTGAGGACCGGAATCCCTGGTGGATGTCAGAGTTTTCCAAAGACTGAGTATCAGCTCTATCCAGCACCCCTCTGAAATTTCAGCTCGGTCTGAATCATATCATCCAGATTGAATAGCATGGAAAATCTGGCATGTGGTGAGCACAGTTTATGCCATGTTTCTAGGTAGTAGGCCATGGGTAGTGTTCAACTGCCAGATGTTTAGATAGTGCACTTGGCTGCAAGGGGAATGACCTGCTACATTAAAAAAGAGTGGTTTTGGTCCTGGACATGAAGAAATGTTTTCCTCCATACTGGAGAGGTGTCCAGGACTGGTCACAGCCTGGTCATCCATTTTCGAGTGTAGGGTCTCAAGATGATGCATCACCTGACTTTGATTGATAGGATGCAAAAGAAGATTAAAAAAAGGAGATGTCTAAGTGGGTGACAGCTGACCAAGCAGGGTGGTACTGAGATTTGACATGATAGGGTGGTGAGCATGGCACCAGAGCTTTTAAGGGATGACAGGGTTCACCTATCTGAAAGTGAGGCCAATTTGTTTTTAGTAGATATACTTGGAGGCAATTTGTTTTTAGTGGATATACAGACGTATTTGTGACATTCTGGGCATCCCTTTGGTGTGGGGTGGAGGCAACAGAGCTAATTAGCCAACACTTATTGTGGTGGTTTGCAGAAACCCAGAATACTGCACCTGGACAGGCAGTAGGCAAGAGACGGCATCCATTTCAATTGAGTTTTGAGCCAGGGCCACTCCAGGCTTATCCAGCTGTGGTGCTGTGGTGCTGTGGCTTAACGCCTGGGATGAGAGGGGTGGAGCTGACTGGGCCCTCTGGCAAGTGGTTTGGGTCTCTCCTATTTGGACTCTCCATTTCCAGGCTCAGAGGGGACTGCAATGCCAGAGAAGGACTGAATGGCATCCCTACCATTAAAAGTCACCATGCTTGGGTGCCAAGGGCTGGCTGTCCCAGGCAAACTCAATGGAAGCGGGCTCTGTGTCAGAGGTCAGAACCTGCAGAGGCACATTTGACCCCTATAGGAGTTTCTGAAAGTGGGTATGCTGGTGGGACTACTGAGTTGGGGATGCCCGGTTATGGTTATGACCGGCTGTGTGGCATGTCATAAACTTTCAATAAAGCTGTGGCCCATGTTTAAATCAAAATGAACTTGTGTCTGTCTCTTCTACCCACCCTCTGTCAGCAAAGCCCAGCGGCTGGGATCTTCCTGTGAGCTCCTGAATTCTAATACTCCTGCTCAATCTCTTTGGAATTTCTTTCCATACCACTTTTTTGCTAGAGAGAGTCTCCCATGGCCTTGCCTGTTAAATTTTATTAAAATACATACTGTAAATTTGTTCCAAATACTTAAATACATTTCAGAGTTCATATCACAGCTTCTCAACAGCATTTAAACAAGTAACAGATTCATATTTTGTAAACTGTTTCTCACAGCTTGTTTATTTAGGGTTATAACTCGATTTGGGCTCCTTATGGAAGTGTGACTCACTGTTTAATGTGTCAGTTCATTAGCAGTACTTGTTTTTGACTTACATTTCTCTGATACCACTAATTGCTGAGCCCACTGTGAGCTCCGGTTTCCAATGACAGTGTATGAAATGGAGAAAGTGAGATCAATTACTATATAAAAGCTTGTGGAAATAAACCCATGGATGTTGTAGCCAGTAGAGTTATTAGAAGCAAACTAATATGATTGTTCATAGAGCATAAAGGTTTGTAAGACCTGGTAGGGTCTGAATTACGTTTAGTTAACATGAATGATACTAATTTGAAGACAATGGGATGTTAAAGCCCAATGAAGGACATCAGAAGCAAGCAACTTGTAACTGGCACTGGTCAATTAGGACAGGTGTCAGACCGCAAACCTCTCTAGAACTGCCAAAGAAGTTACTTATTATTCTTTCAAACCCCACATAGGGTATTTTTAGATGTTACGAGATCACAGTCAACCACAGTGAACCACGCTCAAACCCGCGGCGGGGCCAAAGCGCCCTGAACGTCTGCAGCCGCCAGATGTTCACCACAGTGAATACCCACATGGGGTCAATGTCAACCATGCTTCCTGGGCTCCCCGCCGGATGAGCTCCGAAAGCGTGGCCAAAGTGATTCCCGCCGGGAAACAACAAAAAGTAATGTCTGGACGGCAATCACCGTCCGGGATCAAAGAAAATGATTCCCAGCCGGGGTCAAAGCATGCAGCGGTGCTGTCAGGCAACCGGAAACAACACAGACTGGGGAGGGAGATTTAAAGGGCAATCCGCAACAGGGAAACGTGGCAGGATGGAGCGAGGAGGAGGAGAAGAGCGATGGGAGAGAGAGTAAGGGATGAGGAGGAGGCAGTGGCAACGGTGGAGGGAGTGCAGGCAGGTGGAGAGGGAGGGTCGTGCTGACCATGGAGGTGGTGGAGGGACAGCAGCAGTAGCAGCAGGAGCTGCAGGTGCAGCCAGGACAGGACCGGGGGAGGAGGTGCCCAGGAAATGGGTAAGGGAACCCATGGGAAGGGGAACAGGGAGCACAGGAGAAGCCGGGGGGGGATGGGGCCCAGCAGGGCACCCGGCAGGGAGGGGGGCAGGGGGACAGAATGGAACCCAAGCAGTAAACCTCCCTCTGTGCCGCCCACAGACATGCAAACGAGCCCGGCCGGATGAGCCCCCGGAGGACACAGGCCCAGCCTGGCTGGAGGAGGAGGCGGTGGAGGAGGACGAGGATGAGGATGAGGAGGAACCACAGGGGAGAAGGGGGAGACGGGCCTACCACCGAGGGGTCCAGTGGGGTCTGTGGGAGACCCTGGACTTTATATGGATCTGGGGGACCCTGGAGTACCAGCTGGAGCTCGCCCTCAACCAGCACAACGAACATGTCTACTGGGACATAGTGAGGGACATGGAGGTGGCAGGGCACCACCGGACCATCAGACAGTGCTGCTCAAAGGCCAAAGAACTCAAGAGGGGGTACAAGGCCATCCGGGACAATAACGCGCAGTCCGGCCATGGAGACCGGACCGCCCCCTTCTACAATGCCCTGGACCGCATCCTTCATATGAAGGGGTCCATCATTGCCCCACACCTAGTGGGGTGCGCTGTGGTCCAGGGCAGGGAACGGGCTGAGGTTCCCCCTCCCCTTGCCACCCCAAAAGAAGGCACCGGCTTCAGGGCCCCAGAAACCCAGGAGGAATGCCCCGGGACCTCTGGCACCAGCAGGCCCCCACCCAGACAGCAGCACCCACAGTCAGCACGCCCCCCCAGGCCGGGCAGGCGGAGTCCAAGGCTGGCACCCTCGTTACCCTCAGCCAGTGGTCCCGGGGGGAACACTCCGGCATGGAGGGGCTGGCCTCGGAGGGATTGGAGACTGACATAGAGGGTAAGCAAGCAGCCAGGGGGAGGGGGGAAGGGCTGGGCCCAGGGGGCAGGGGGGAGACACAGGCTGGAGACAGCCCCAGGGGCCCTGAAAATGTTGGGACGGGAGCCCGAGGCCCGCCTGCCCCTGGGCACCCCTCCACCAACCCCCCCATCATGCACCCACAGGGCACAGGACACCCTGGCAAGGGACCCAGGTGGCAAAGGAGGGGGGTGCCCGGGAGGCCAAGCAGCAGCAGGAGCCAGCAGGTGAGGCACACCGGAAGGGGGATGGCCCAGGGGGGAACAGGTCCGGGAGAGAAACCCCTCTGGCCCTTCGAGACCTGGGCCCATCCCGGGGCCGGGGGCACACGCACGGTTCATTAACAGACCACCCCTCCATCATCCTACAGGGCAGCCAGGGCACTCATGGTCACCCGGGCCTGTCCCACTGGCACAGCGGATGAGGGAGCACTGGGCACAGGTCCACCGCCAGAGAGAGGACCAGGCGGAGAAAATTGTCCGGACCTCGGCGGAACAAAGGGAGTGGATGATTGCGGATCTGGACAGGATGAAGGCAGCCATAGAGCGGTCCCTGGAGTGGTTGGAAGTGAGGGACCAGAGGCTCCAGGTGGAGGTGCGCCTGGAGTGGAGGCGGGAGCACCGTGAGCACATCAGACAGGTGGAGGTGATCAGGCAGCTGGAGCGCTCCATTGAGGCCATGGTGCAGGAGCACTCCGCTAAAATGGACAGGTCCCATGACATTGGGACCTCCCTGCTCCTCCATGCTGGCACGCTATGTGACTATGTCATGGCTCCAGCCCCCCCGGCCGCACAGCCTGTCCTGGGCCACCTGCTGGGCACCGCGGTGCCCCCTCCACAACCCCCCCAGCCCCCTCCTCACCCCCACAGCTGCCTCAATGGCTTCAGGGCCCTCACATCCACCTCCCCCAGCCACCCATAGGGTGCAGCTGCCCAGGGGGGCACTGATACTCCCTGGACCAGCCCCACCACCACCACCTGCCACCCCTCCATCCAGTGAGGTGGCCCAGGACACCAATGGGGACATGCACAGTGGGGGGGAATCCAGCTCACAGAGCTTGCTGTCCACTACCGGGTGGCCGATGGGCCAACCCCGGACACATGGGGGGACGGGGGCCAGGGTGAGGTCAGTGTGAGGGGGGCACCAGTGGGAGTATGGGGTGGTGGTGGGTGTGAGGGTGCACATGTATATAGGGTGACAATAAATTTTATTTTGTTTATTTATTTTGTAAATTTTTACCCCGCCCCTCCTGTCATGCAGCTCGGGGTGGCTTCCATACATTAAAAAACAATAAAATCAATAAATGGGTGAAATGAAGTCCTGTCTACTGTGCTACTATCTGGGTGACAGGGGGGCTTGGGGGCATGCAGGGGCAGGGCCCAGGGTCCCCTGGGTACACCACTGGGGTGGTGGGGGCAGTGCTCTCCCTCACACCTCAGCCTTGTGGCTGATGCACCTTGCCAGGGCGTCCCGGATGCACTTGGCATAACGGTACTCTCACGGGTTGTTAGCATATACATACAGGGCCTCTGGGCCTGGGGGGCAGTTGGGCTCCGGATACTCCAGGGCAGCCCCCTCGGTCTCACACACGTTGTGCAGCACACAGCAGGCCCCGATCACCAGGGCAGAGGTCTCTAGGGATGGGTAAATGCGGTTCAGAAGTTTGGAGTTCGCCCCGAACTCGGCCTGTTCTGAAGACCGAACCGAACCAAACTTCTGAGCATGAACTGGCTGAACCGAACTCAATTCCGAACGTTGAAATGATGGCACAGTTTGGTCAGTTTGGATTGCGTTCGGGTGAGTTCGGGTGGCAAAAAAAGGTTCACTGTAAGAACAAACGTGGCAGGGAGGGGTCGTACTAGTCACTGAGGAGCAGACTTCCAGGCACCAGGGGTGGAGAGGCTTGAAAGAAATGAAACTATCTGCCTCCCCGCTTCCCAACACCTTCTGAGCTAGTCACTGTTCCTGAACAGCAGGCGTTGAGTAGGATTATTAGATGGCTTTAAGTTTCATTTCAGTTTTGTACTGAAATGAAACTTAAACCTTAAACTGAAACCTTGTGTTTGTGATTTACCTCCCCCCCATCCCATATATAGAGACATAGAGAGATATAGATATAGAGAGACAGATAGAGAGATAGGTTAGGGATAGTAGTTGTAGGAGCTAGCTTAGTGATAGAGATAGCGTTAGTGATTTAGTTTTAGTGTTTGTAGGAGTAGGCCTGTGTACTTATTAGATAATCCATTTAGTTCATAGCATTTAGATTAGTTAATAGCAGTTAGATTTAGTGTAGATAGATAGATAAAACAATTAGATAAAACAATTAGATAAATTAGATAATTAGATTAGAAAATTAGATAAAAGAAATAAATTAAAAAAACATATAAAAACAAAAAAAACAAATAAAAAACAAAAGATTTATATAATGGTTTATATAAAACCCAATAAAAACCCAATAAAAAACTAAAAAAAATATTAAAAAACAACAAAAACCCTCATAACAACATTTCCCGAACGGCCAAACGGACGAACCGAATGGACGAACGGCTGAACCGAACAGCCGAACCGAACGGCCAAACCTGAACCCGGCGAACTAACCAAAATGCCGAACCGAACGGACGAACCGAACGCAGCCAAACCGAACGGACGAACCAAATGGATGAACCGAACGCAGCCGAACTGAACGGCCGAACCCAAACCACGATCTGTTCGCCCACCCCTAGAGGTCACCACAGTTTAGTCCAGGTGGCCAGCGAGGCTCCTCCAGCGCTGCTTGAGCGCCCCGAAGGCCCGCTCCACCACGGTCCTGCTGGAACACAGGCGGGAGTTGTACAGCGTCTCCACAGGGTTCTGGGGGACCGGTACACCTTCATGAGCCACTGGGTGAGGGGATAGGCTGGGTCCCCTAGAATACAGGGGGGCATTGGAACCCCCTTGACCCAGGACATCCCCATGTCAGCAAAGACCCCCCGGAACATCCTGGTATAGAAGGGGGAGATGGTCATGATCCTGGCATCGTGACTGCGCCCAGAGTTGCCCGTCAAGATGTCTATGAACCTCCCCCGGTGGTCCACAACCGCCTGCAGCTGCAGGGAATGATATCCGTGCCTGTTGACATACTCTATGACCTCAGCTGCGGGGGGGTGGAGGATCTCAATGTGGGAGCCGTCTACGGCGCCCATGCAGTTGGGAAAGCCTCTGGCTGCGAAACCGGCCATCACGGCCCTCTGGTCCACCAGTTGGATCGTTCTGTCCAGGAGCACCCCCTCCACCACCTTGCAGCCATCCTGGAGAATACAGACCATGGTGCTCAGCCAGACCTCAAACTCCTCGGAGATGGACCGGTAGGAGTCGGGCATTTCCAGGGCCCACACCACAATGGCCACCCGCAGGATCATGGGGATGGGTGCCCTCATGGGGGTGTGCTGGCGCTCTAGCCAGGGCGTGAGTAGCTCCACGAGCCACAGCAAGGTGAGCTTGTCCATCCTGAAGTCGGTCCTCCAGATGGCCTCATCCAAGTGGGCCAGAGTCCGGGCCCACCAGCCCTGGGCCCACTCTGTGACCCACAGCCACTGGTCAATGGGCATAGTGAGCATGACTGCCCGGCGCAGGGCCTCTTCCCCCCTTCGGAGGTACCCGGCTGCCTCTCAGAGTGCCACGGGCCATCTCCGGCCCTGGCTCACAGCCTGCTGGGCTTCCCCGGACACCCTCCATGCCCTTAGATGGGCCAGTGACTGCCTGTGGGCATGGTAGGCCCGACTGCCCGGCGCAGGGCCTCTGCCCCCCTTCGGAGGAACCCGGCTGCCTCTCAGAGTGCCACGGGCCATCTCCGGCCCTGGCTCACAGCCTGCTGGGCTTCCCCGGACACCCTCCATGCCCTGAGATGGGCCAGTGACTGCCTGTGGGCATGGTAGGCCCTGCAGGTCTGCACAACGCTCCCAGCCATGTGCATCTGCAGCCGGGCGCACCTCTGTGGTCAGGATGAGCAGCTGATCCATGTGGGCATGGTACCACTCGGCCATGACTGCCAGGAACATGCAGTAGGCGCGCTCCCTGTCCCGCTCCATTCTGTTGCTGGCCCCAGGGGGTAGGGGCATGTACTGTCGGGCCAGGAATGGGAAGGGTCGGTGGGTGGGCTGCTCCCAGGTGCCCTGGCCTCCCCGTGCAGGGCGGGTGTGGCTGGGAGTGCGATAGGGTGCACCTGTTGGCCACGCGTGAGACCAAGCGCCAGGCCGGGCACGCGCGGCTGTTCCAGTTGCAGCTGCATTCCTTCTGCCATCAGGGCCGGCCCAAGGGTTTCAGGGGCCATGTGCCAAGCCTTGATGCGGGACCCCAAAGGCCAGCCAGCCCTCACTAGAATTGGGGGGGGGGATTTTCAGGGGATGAGGGGTGGCTGGTTACTTACCTGCAATTTGACTGTGTCAGCTCAGCTCCGCAGCGTATAACTGGCCAGGGATTCCCAGGAAGTTTACGCCCCCCCCCGCCCTTCCTAGGACTGATTCAGAGATGCCCGGTGGGGAAAAAAACAAAAGCCGGCGGCGTCTGTCAGTGTCTAGCCTGCAGCGGCACGGGGCCCCTCCCCCCATGGAGCCATGTGCCTGGGCGCTGGTAGCACATGCCCCCCCTCTCCCTCTTTGCTACACCATGTCCTTGGAGCCCTGATTAGATGGCCTGACTGGGTGCTTGTGCCCTACAGATGTGCCTGGTCCGCATCCCACGTCTTACTCTGTAGCTATACATTGTTGCAACCTGTGGCTGCCTCGCCTGTCCTTGGCACCCCTTGGTACCCCCTTCCCCCCCAGCCCTGTGGTGACCGCCTGCCCCCCTGTCCGTGGTGTTATTCTCCCTGTGTAGCTGGACCATGTCTGGTTGTGCTTCCACTGGGCTCCCGCTTACCGGCCCCCATGGGGCCCCCCATAGCTGGACCTTCCGCGAGACCATGTCCCTGTGTGAGCTGTGGGAGACCCCAGCCATGCAGTTGCTCCTGGGCTGCCCGGACAACCAGTTGGGTGCTTATGCGAGCCTGAGCTCAGGGATTCGCTACTTAGGCTATGAGGCGAGCGCCCAGGATTTCCGCCTGCATGCAGAGACGCTGGGACTGGTTCCCTTTCTCGATGGGCACATTCCAGAGATGAGGTTCCCTCATGTGGCCTTGTCCACGGCTGAGACCGTGTCTGTGCTGTCTGTGTGCAGCCTGTCCACCTACACGCTGTGCCTTGCGGAGGGGGGCCCTGCCTTGGTCGTGTCCAAATTTGGCTGTATCCATGGGGCCTGTGGGCACCAGCGCCCCTGTGGGGCGGTGTATCACTGGCTGGTGTAGCTGGATCAGCTTCCTTGACCCCCAACTGCTGACTTCTGTGTGTTGGAGCCTTCTGCGGTGGAGCTGTTGGCACTGTCTGGCTTGTAGTCCCGTTCTGATGTGCAGTTGGGGCTGTCCATGGAGGATCCCTTTGAGGCTTACTACCTGATCGCCCATCACATGTCCTTGTTGGGGTACCACCGAGGCATGATCCATTGGCCCCACTTGGTTCACCATGCAGGGCACACGGCACCGGGCCCTGTGGTGGTCCCCAGCAGCTGGCTGTGAGTCATGGGTGCCTCCCGGCCCCCGGTTGCCTGTCCCCATGTGGGGTTCCGCTGATGACTCCCTCCCTGCTGTCTCTGGCAAGTGCCTGTGCTGTTTGCTTCCCAGGGTGCATCTGGCCCTGGCTGTGGGGCCGGGCTCCCTCCGGGGTTCCCCTCCCCATCTCCCTGTGCACCCAGAGATCTCCTGCATGCTTGCCTTCTCTGAAGCCTGGGTATGGCTCTCTGCATTGTCTTCACGGCCCGCCTGGGTCCCGCTGAGTATCATCAGCCACCTGCACCCCCTCCAGCGGCCACTGCCCCCCCTGGTGCCTGTGTGACCTCTGGGTTCTGGGGTCCCTGAACTTCCCCTCCCGGCTTCCTGCAGGGGTGTGTGTGTGCTTTTGGACTGGCAGCCCTGCACTGGCACTCTTGCCTGGCCCCCCTCGCTGGGGTGTGGGGTCCGAGTGTGCCTACAGGACCATTCCTGGCCCGCGCCCGGTTCTGTGTGGGCTCCCACTGTGCCTCTGGACTGTGCTCCTAGGGGCCCCCCATTCCGGGAATGCCTGTGTGTTGGACTTGCAGCTATTGGGTTGCTTCCCCACAAGGCACCTCGTCACGTTTGTCTGCTGTGCACGGGGGCACCCTTCCCCCATCCTAACTGTCCTGCTCGTGCTGGGACCTGCCTGGTCGCTCTCCTCTGCTGGGATGTTTCGGCTCTCTTCGTGTCTCTGCCTGAGCATGGGGGAGCTTCCTTTCTCCTTCCTGCACACACCGAGTCTTGGGGCTTGGTATAGATCTGGGCCTTTCCTGTACTACCCGTGTTTCCTAATAAACTGACTTGAACATGCTTCTGTGTCCTGCCTGCTTCTTACTGCTTGGGTACTGGCCCACACTGTGCCAGCTGCATTGGGCTACTGGATGCACGGCTCTCCCGCTCCGTGCATTTTCACCCCTGCGGTGTTGGGGGGTCCCATGTGGCCTGTTCTGCTGTGGGAATTGTGGTCCCGGTGGCCTGTGTCCTGCCCTGCTCCTGTGCCATTTCCCCCCCTCTCGCCTGTTCTGTCCCCCACTTTTCCCGGTGTGTCTTGTGTGCGGTCCGGTCCCGCGTGTCTTCCCTTCCAGTCCTGTGTGTGTGTGTGTGTGCGTGCGTGCCCGGGCGTGTGCTTGTGCTGTGTGTTCCGCTGTGCCCCCGTTGTCTGTGTGCCTGTTGTGTGTGGTACTCGGGCAGCTCTTCTGTGATCTGGCGGCCCGATTCCTTGCCGTGGTCCCGGTCCTGTAACGTCTGTTTGGGATTCTTTTTTTACCACAGGGGGTGGTTGTTTCATTCACCCCCACTGGGGTTTCGCTGTGGTGAATCGGCCCGGCATAACGTCTGAAAATACCCATAGTTGAGTGATATTGTGTGGAATCATATGTGCTTCCTTTGCTTCTATATTAGGAAAAAAACATGGTTTTCATTTAGTAATACTAGCCTCTCTGCAGCTCAATGTGTTCCGCACCTACTGAGGCAATAATCTGCAGATACTACAATCATGATGCCTACTTAGACTTAGTTTAGGTAAGCCTTGTGCTAACCATGTGGCCACCAATTAATTACACCATTAGTAATTATGATTCTTTAAGTTTGCTTTTATACTAAGTCCTTATTACTCTGTAACCAATATTTACATTTCCATCTGTATTCCTTCTCTTGTTTGTTTATTATTTATACTCAGTCATACTGCATTTATGATTTTGTTTATTGTATCCTGTCTTTGAACTTAAGTAAAACTTTGAAACTCATTTGCTCGTGAAAGAGACTAGTTTATTTTGGGGACAGGGTCCTGGTAAAAACATCAAACCTAAATTTGGTCTTGGATTCATTCCAGGGTTCCTACAATGTAATGAGGAGACTTTTTAGCAACAAGGATGCATTAAGATAATTCAGAATCTTGGTTAACTGCCTTCATCTACTTCTGAATCATCTCTACTACAGAAAAGCCAGGTTAAGAGAAGCTATGGACAAACTTCATACTTACTATCATGTTTATACCTATCCACAACACCACAAATATACCTTCCAGCAGGAATATAGTGTGTGGGAAGAAGAAAAAACTGCATTTGGAGAAATGATCATTTGGTGATGAAGCACAGAGATAGCAGACAAAAGATCTGTGTTATTACACCATGCTCCATCACAGAGACTTGAGGCGTGATCTTTGGCAAGTCACTTCCCTTCCCTGCATGCAGTTTAACAACTTTAAAACTGGGATAAAATAGAATTTTGGTGTAAAGCAACATGAGACATGACCGGCTGGATCCCCTGCCCGCCTGCCGTGGGTAGAGTGAATGCAGCCACCACACTTTGGGCCAGCAGGGAGAGCAGTCTAAATGAGCTGTCGCCTCCCCCCCCACACACAAACACAGCTGTCACCAGCCCCTCCACACCACAGGGACAGTCAAGGAGCCAGCCACATACGGCTCGACTCCCAGACTGCTGCTGTGTTGCAGGATCGGGCTCACTGCCACTAGACAGCTGATAGGGGAGGAGGCAGAGGAGCACACATGCTCTCCCTTCCCACTACACAGTGGATCAGGGGAGGAGGGGCCCGGAGGAGTGTTCCCACTCCTCTAGGCTCCCCTCTGCCAACTAGGTGTTTGGTAGTTGGGGAAAGTGCACTCCTGTGGCCCAATATTCAGACCTCACCTCATGGCAGGGCTGCACAGGCCAACCAAATGGGAGGTGGCCCATTACCCCACATTGGCACAGGTGGAGCAACAGAATCCTGCAATGAGTCACCTGCCTGCTCCTGAAGATGCTTCACATAGAAGCCTGCCGCCCACCCGAGGCCAGAAGTGGGCGAATATCTGGTGATGTTGGCCTGATGGTCAGCTGCATCACAGGCTAATGTGGGGTAAGTTTGCCCAATGTGGAGTAACATCTCATGTAGAGATATTACCCATAGAGCTGGAATGGATTTCACGAATAATCTACTCCATCCTCATCCTTGGATGCAGGATGACTATAGTCAAAACATCCCTGACAGTTGGATGTCTAGCCTCTTTGAAAACTTCTAGTGAAGGAGAGCTACAACCTCCCTAGGAAACTTGTTCCATGTAATCTCATCTGCAGTTACAGCATCATGTTTTGGGCACAAAAGAGGGCATCCAGCACCCCACTGGACTATCAGTTCAGGCTGTCTCATGTCATCCAGATTGAACGGCATGAAAAATCTGGTATGGCACAGTTTATGCCATGGTTCATTAAGACCATGGGTAGTGTTCAACTGCCGGATGTTCTGATAGTACACATGGGGGGGAAATGATCTGGTGCACTGCAAGAGAGTGGGTTTGGTCCTAGACATGAAGAATTTTGTTCATACTGGAGAGGTACCCAGGGCTGGTCATAGCCTGGTCATCCACGTTGGAGTGGTGGATCTGGAGAGGGGTGCATCACCCAGCTCAGATTGACTGAATGCAAAAGAATCAGATGAAAACACATGGGAAAAACTCTTACTGTTAGGAATTGTTTTCTGATATTTAGTCAAAATCTACCTACTTTTTATTTCAGCCAATTATTTCTAGTCTTGCCCTGTGTGGACATGTAGAACGGTCTTCTTGGTAGCAGCCCTTTAACTATTTGAAGATTATTATCATCTCTCCCCTTAATCTCTTCTTCGCAAAGCTAAACAGACCCAGTTTCTTCAATCTTCAATCTTTCCTCTTAAGATTCTCTTTCCTGACCCTTTATCATCTATGTCAACCTCCTCTGAACTCACTCCAACTTATCAATCTCCTTTTTAAAATGAGGTGTCCTAAACTGGGCACAGTACTCCAAGTGAGATCTGAATAGCGCTGAATAGAGGGAAATTATTACTTCTGCTGAGTTGGAAACAATGCTTCTGTTTATGCAGTCTAAAATTTCATTACCCTAGTGGTGGCCCCTTCCCCAGGGTGTTGGGTCAGTTGCCCCCCCAAGCTTGCTGGGGAGCCAGGAGCTGCTCCTAAGAGGATCCAGTGGCAGTGCTGTCAGTTTCCCCCGCTTATCTGAAGGCTTTGTTTACATTTTAACTCTCCTCCTGGAGAGCCGATGAGTTATATGCAAACAAAGCCTGCAGGGAAAGAACTCTGCAAGGGGAGGAGGGAGAGGGGACAAACATCCTCCTCCTGGTGCTCCCCCCTCCCTCTAGCTTTCCACTCATTGGCCAGAGAGCTAAAGGGAGGTGGGGACTTAGAGGATCTCCCCAAGTCCTCAGGGAGCATGCGCTGGGCATCAGCCCAGAGAAGCACTGCTTTCTAGGGGGATTGGGGAGTGAGTGAGTAAGGTGCCATGCGCTCCTTTGCATGAAAAAAACAGCCAATCAGCAAGGCCTAGGGGGCGTGTCAAGGCACCTTTTCTAAATGCACTGGCCATCCCATAGCTCCTCTTTCTCCCCCTGGTCCCTCCTCTACCAGAGCGAGAGGAGGGAGGGAAAGAGTTCACTCTTCCTTCCTCCTTCATGGCGGGGGGGAGAGAGCTCCCCCGCTCTTTTTTTACAAGAGGGGAGATGCTGGGGACTTGTTTGTAGTCCCTGGTCTCCTTGTTTGGAGGGAAGAACAGAAGGTGGTTATCAGAGTCAGACTAGAGCAATCAGGAGGTTTCATCCTTTCAGAAACCTGCTAAGTTTTGAAAAAATGAATCCCCTGCCCTGATCTCCTGTACATTGTTTGTTTTCCTGTGCTTTCTTTTGTCTTGTTCTCTCCCTCCCCACCCCCATGCATTACAAGCAGGGGTAATTATTAATTTTGTGAGCCCAATTGGAAGGACTGTTCTGCCTCACCTCCTATTCTTTAAAATATTTTCTTGTCCCTTGCTGTTTTAGTTTTTCACCCTGTGTGAGACCCTGTCACCCTAATTGTCTGCTTTCTGTTCATTCTGGATTTTTTTTGGTCTTTTTGGAGGGGTTGGATGGAAGGGTTTCTAATCTTTGCCGGAATGTTCACTGCATTTAAAATGGCCCCCCTTTCAGTACCAGTTTCAAGGCTTTTCTGCTGCAAGAAGGCCACCATGCCACATATTGGTTCACTAATGACTTGTCTTTGCATGAATGTTTGTTCCCTGTCTGATAAGTTTAGTTTGCAACAGAACTGTGTAGCATGTTCTGGGGGACAAGTGGAACTTCATGCTGCTGCTTTTGTGCTGTGCTAAAGACTTAACATAATATTGTTGGTGGCTTGAGATGGTTTGCTTTTCTTGCTCTGTGTTTACATGTGCAGAAGGGCTGTGCTGCCTCTCCTATTCTTTAAAATATTTTCTTGGCCATTGCTATTTTTCTCCTTGTGTGAGACCCTGTCACCCTAATTGTCTGCTTTATACCATTGGCTCCATCTACTGTTGGCCTGGCCCCTCCTGCTTCTGACCCTGGCCTGCGTCCCACCAGTCTTGAAACCCACCAGCTGCCAGTTCATTACCCTTTTTATTTTTTAAAGCAGCCACATCACATTGCTGACTCATGTTCAGTTTGTCATCAACCAAAATCCCTAGATCTTTTTTATATGTATTTCTGCCAAGTCAGGAACAACTCAGTCACCACTCATTTTATACATGTTAGGGATGGGCGAACAGAACCGAGTTCAGAAATTCGGTTCAGTTCGGTTCGAAAATCGAGTTTGGTTTGGAAGTTCAGTTTGGTTGACCGAACTGGTCGAGTTCGGTCGTTTGCGTTCGCCCATCCCTAACACATGTAAATTTGGTTTTACACACACACACACACACACACACATACACACATACACACACATTGCAGAACTTTACATTTATCTTGGTTGAACATTTTGTTAATTTCAGTCCAGGTTTCCAAACTATCAAGATTTTTAAATTCTAATTCTATCTTCAAAATTTTGTTACCTCTCCTATTTTTGTGTCACCTGCAAACTTGATAAATAGTCCGTCTTCTCCTGTCATTAATAGAGATGCTGAATAGCACTGGACTCTTGCAGGACTTCAGTCAATACATCCCTTTAGCTTGATAATGATTCCTTGATTATCTTTTTTAGTACAGTTCTTCAACCAGCCGTAGGCCTGAAACAAGAAATCTCAGCAAGTGCTGCTTCCTTCAGAAGCAGGGCATTCACCAAGATTCACATGGCATGGAAACTTACCAACTTTCCCACTGTTTTTACCATTTCCCATCATTTTTTGCAAGTTGAACAGGGATGATATGGGCTAGTGCCAAGCCCCATGTCTGCCCCATGCCCACCTCTGGGGGCTGTGGAGATGAAAATGTGCTGGTTAAGCACTGGCTAAGTGAGGTAAGCACCAAGGAAGTGGTGGAAATTGCCATAAATATTCTGTAAAACTGCCATAATACTGTCCTGGAAGTCCTGGAAAGGGACAGAAAAGTCCCAGAAAGTGACAAAAAGTTCTGGAAAGTGACGAAAATGAAGAAAAATTGCCAAAATTCTGAATCATCAGGAACTGATGATATACGGATGGACACTTGCAAGCACTGCCAAAAGGTCAGTATTTCCCTTTGGAATGGGAACACTTGCTCTTATCTCAGCTCTAACCAGCTGTGAATCCTCCTTGTTGTAGTGTCTCCCAACCCACATTTTGAAAGCTTGCCAATAAGGATCTGATGTGAAAATTTGTAAAATGCATTGATGACATCAAAATATATTTTGACATTTATCATATCACAGCATTCCCCTTATCCACTGTTATGGTGTGTCTTAACTTCACAGTTAATCTGATGAGGTTGTTGGGTTTTTTTGTCTATTAATTATTAATTTATTATTATGTTTATAATTTCTCTATAGAATTATATACACTGTATCAGAGCGTAACCAGGGAGGACTGTGGTTGACAGCACCAGCCTGAGGACTGGACAGGCTGGGTTCCAGCAGACAAATGAACTGCTGGGTATAAGCTTGGCAGAGCCAGCTCAGTTGAAAGGTATAATATAGGAGAATGGGAAAAGGGTACTGGGCTTTTAAAAGCCAGAGTCTGGAAAGCTATAGAGCCAGTGTAATGTATACAGCCAGTGTGGTGTAGTGGATAAGAGACTGGACTTTGTTCTGGAAAGCCAGGGTTTGAATCCTTCCGTAACCATGAACTCATTTGGTGGCCTTGGGAAAATCATCACCTCTCAACCTCAGGTCTCCATCTGTAAAGTGCATGTGTCTCCCTGTGTTCCCATCACTCTTGTTCAACTAGCACTGCTTTTAAACAAGGAGCACTGAAGTGCCTCCTGAACGCCTCATTAAAGCAAAGCCGCCAGAAGTGACATTCTCCCCGTTGCCGGTGGCGGCGGCTGGAGACACAGGGTTTTGGAGCGGCGTGTTCTTAAGACTTCAATTATCAGGCTTTCAGAACGCACCGCTCCAAAGCTCCACGTTGCCAGCCACCGCCGCCAGCAATGGTGAGCACGTCACTTCCAGCGGCTTTGCTTTAATGCGGCATTCAGGAGGCGCTTCAGTGCCCCTCATTTAAAAGCAGCCTTAGATTGTAAGCCCACGGGGCAGAGAGGGACCTGTCTGTCTCCCCCAAAATCTGTGACTGTAAAGAGCTGAGTATGGCTAGAAGCACTATAGAAATTATTATTAGTAGGCTAATCCTGCCCACTCTGGGCATATAAGAAGAGGCCTGACTCACAGAGAGTCAGTTTATATATTGCTGCAGACCAGAGAGGAACTCTGCTAAGAGCTAGGCCACTTTCAGACATTGCCTCCCCCCCCCCTCTGTGCATATTCTGACTGTGGGGGGTGAGGCGGGATGCGCAGCCAGAATATGCATGGGGATCAGCTGGTCTGAAAGCCCCCCCCGGCACGTGGCTTTGCCAGCAGAGACATGCAGGGATGCAGAGCTCAATTTCCTGATCTGCATCCCTGCACATCTCTGCCCTCAAAGCTGTATGGGGGGGGGGGGATTTTAGACCAGCTGATCCCCATGCATATCCTGCCTATGCATACCCCCCCTGAAGCCAGAATATGCGTGGGGGGAGGGGGCATGTCTGAAAGTGGTCCTAGTCTCATTAGAAATCTTGTCCAGGGTGCTGAACCCAGACAGGAGGCTGGAAGACTGGACTTAGACCACTTTCACCCCTCACCCTTCATGTATATTTTCATTGTGGGAGGGAATGTGTAAGCCAGAATATGTGCCCGTAACCAAGCCAAGTACGTGCACTTGAGACCTCGCATGTTCATGAATGTTAGACCCCTTGTCTCTCCCTCTGTTCCCCTTCCTAAGTCTCTCCCCCAGCTCCTGTCTCTCAGATTGTAAGCCCTAGGGGCAGGGACCATGTCTATTTTATTACTTTGTAAAGTGCCAGGTACACTGCTGGCGCTATATAAATGTTTGTTAATAATAATAATAATAATGTGCAGGGCTTGTCTGGTCTGAAAGCCCCCCTGCACAGCTTTGCCGGAAAACTCACACAGAGATACACATGCAGAGTGTCTGTAGAGCAGGAAATCAAGCTCTGTATGTCTGTGTGTGTTTTCTGGCAAAGTCACGTGGGAGGGCTTTCAGACCGACTGAACCCCGTGCATATCCTGGCTTGCGCATTCCCTCCTGCAGCCAAAATATGTGTGGGGGAAGGTGTGAAAGTGGTCTAAGACTGAGGAATAACCTACACTGGACACTCTCCATAGTGCTTCAGCTGTATGGTGCGTGTGCTGAAGAATTCTGAGGAGCCTGGACCATGTAAATGGACTAAAAGGGGATTTGTCCATGGACAGAGGGAAACTGCCTGACTGTCTGGAAGAACCTTTACCAGCCAAGAGGCTGTGGCGTGGCTGGACTTACGGCCTGGGATGTTTATGAGCTGATCTTTTAACACAGTGTTTTTTTAGCTGATATCCCAGAATAAGTGACTAAATGGGGCCTGCATCTACATGGACTCACCCTGGGAATCACACTCTATCAAATACACTTTCAATGTTCAAAGTGCTTTATTATCCTTATTGAGTTCATCCTCACCAAAGTCCTGTGAGGCAGTTCATTACTATTGCCACTTTACACATGGGGAAATGAGTGTCAGGCATTGCTCAGAGTCTGGGGAAAGTAGCAATAGGATCAAAACAGAATATGAATCCAATCAGGATAAGGTCCAACAAAGCCAAATGTCACCTGAGGTGCATTCCAGAAATCAAGGTTAGAAAACAGACCAGGAATCAAACAAAGAAAATGTAACCAAACTAGAGAAGAATCCAGAAAGAATCCCAACAATGAGCAAGGGGGTCAATACTAGGAAGTCAATCCAAGAAAAAGGAGGACGAGGCTGGACAGAAATGAAGAGAAAGGAGACAGATGGGCTCAGAACAGAGGAGGAACACAGGCTGGAAGGAAGCAAGGCTAGACATGATGGGGAGGCGGGGAACAGGCAGGAGACAGGCTGGCAAGAAGCAAGGCTGGAAACATCAGACAAGGAATAGCAAGAAGGTAGTCTGGCACGATCATAGAATCATAGAACCTTAGAGTTTGAAGGGACATCAGAGGTCATCTAGTTCAATCCCCTGCTCAACGCAGAAAATCCACAGCTACGGCATCCCTGACAGATGTCCTCCCAGTCTCTGTTTGAAAAGCTCCAGTGAAGGACAGCCCTAGGCAGTCTGTACCACTGTCAAATAGCTCTTACCGTTAGGGAATTCTTCCTAATCTTTAGCAGAAATCTGCTTTCTTGTAATTTGAGCTCATTGGTTCTAATCCTGACTTCAGGAGCAACAGAGAACAAGTCTGCTCCTTCCTCTTTCTGACACCCCTTCAGATATTTGAAGATGGCTATCATGTCTCCCCTTAGTCATCTCTTCTCCAGGCTAAACATACCCAGCTCCTTCAATCTTTCCTCAAAGGACTTGGTTTTCAGACCCCTGACCATCTTTGTCGCTCTACTTTGAACCCGTTCCAATTTGTCAATGTCTTTCTTAAAATGAAGTGCCCCAAACTGGAAACAGTACTCCAGATGAGGCCTGACCAGTGCAAAATAGAGTGGAAATATTACTACTCATGTCCTGGACACTATGATTCTGTTAATGCAGTCTAAACTTGAGGGCTAATCAACTGTGACTGAATCCTGACAAGACGTAGGTAAGTCGATGGAGATGACAGCCCCCTCAATTAGTTTGTCCTCCACTGACTGCCCAGGTTCAGAACCTGGGGGTGCTCCTCAATGCACAGCTGTGTCTGGATCTCCAGGTGGAGGCTGTGGCAAGGGGTGCCTTCTGCCCATTACATCTGGTGCGGTGGCTTCAGCCGCTGGTGTCAGTTTCGGATCTGGCCACGATCATCCATGCTTTTATTACCTCTCGGTTAGACTACTGTAACACGCTCTACATGGGGCTACCTATGGTGACGACTCGGAAGCTGCAGCTGTAGCAGAATGCGGTGGCCCGGCTCCTGGTGGGGCTGGGCCCAGTGCTCTGATCTCTGCATTGGCTTCCAATAGTCTTCCGGGTCAAACTCAAAGTGTTGGTTCTAACCTACAAAGCCTTACACGGCCTGGGCCCTGCCTATCTGCAAGACCACCTCACTCCCCGGGTTCTAGATCGGCCTCTTCGGTCGGCCGGGGGTGCCATGTTGAAGGTGCCCCAGGTTTCCCGGGGGGCCACGCAGGACAAGACATTCTCGGTGGCCACCTCTGTGGAACTTCCTTCTAGTAGGGGCTTGTCTGGCCCCGGACCTCCCGGTTTTCTGTAAGAACTGTAAGAGCTGGCTGTTCCGTCAGGCTTTTGGTGAGGGAGAGGGGTAGGGTTGGGTTGGGGGGGGTTGTGTTTTCCCCCCTGCTTTTGTTTGTTATGTTTTTAAATGTTTTAATTGTTTTATATTATATTTTTATATTGTATTTTGTTATTGTTAGCCACTGTGGGCTACCGTGAGGTAGGAAGAGCGGGATATAAATATGGTTAAATAAATAAATAAATTTGCATTAGCCTTTTTAGCAGCTGCATCACACTGCTGACTCATGTTCAGCTTGTGATCAGCGCCAACCCCACAATTAGGGATGTGCGAATGCGGTTCAGATGTTCGGTGTTTGGGCCTAACTTGGCATGTTCGATTGACCGAACCGAACATCCGAACCGAATGACCGAATAATTCAATTGAGTTTGGCTGAGTTCGGTGGCGTTCGGGCGGGAAAAACATAGTAAACAAGTCCAGGGAGGAGGGGGGCCATCTGAGGAGCAGACTTCCTGGTGCCAGGGGTGGAGAGGCTTGGAATAGCAGCCTGCCTGCCCAATCAGAAGCCCTCTTTGTCTCAGACCACTGGCTTGGCAGGCTGTGATTGGCCATAGGTTAGGCTGCATGGAGCCAATGGGACTTCTGGAAAGGCAGGCGCAGCAAGTAACAAAAGTCTTTGCCCTTCCCCCTTCCAAATCCTTCTGAGCTAGCCACAGATCCTGTCAGCAGGCATTTTCAGAAGTGTCCCTCTCCCAGCAGTTTGTGTTCCTAATCCATTGCCATCCTCCTCCTATTTCACCCATTTCCACATCTTTACCTAATAGTTTCATTTATTTAAATTAGATTAGATAGATTTAGGTATTGTTTTTAGTTTTTAACCCTTCCTCTGTTCTTTCTCCCTAACCTCCATTGAATCCTTCCCTCCTCCCTGTATATGTTACATCCCTGATTCCCTTCCCCTGTTTTTGGATTTATTTAGAGTAGATTTAGATTGATGTAGGTTTCATTTCAGTTTTGTACCACTTCCTGTGTTGTTTCTTGTGAGCTGTCTGTGTCCGCCCCCTCCATCCCTCTGTGTGTGTGTGTGTGTGTGTGTGTGTGTGTGTTATATAATATGAGAGAGAGAGAGAGAGAGAGTTGTAGGAGTTATCTTAGCTATAGAGAATAGGTAGAGATAGTGTGTAGTGAATTCAGTTTTAATATTTTATAGTGTGTTTGTAGGACTAGGTCTTTGTAGATATTATATACCTCTGGGAAATCTAAAGTCTCCTCCTGCTGTGCCAATGCTTGCCAATGATGCCTCTGGGCAATATAAGCTATGATTCTGCTGTGCCAATGTTGCCATTGATGCCTCTGGGCAATCTAAACTCTGATCCTGCTGTGCCAGTGCTGCCAACAATGCCTCTGGGCAATCTAAACTCTGATCCTTCTGTGCCAATGTTGCTAATGATGCCTCTGGGCAATCCAAAGTCTGCTCCTGTTGTGCCAATGTACCCAATGATGCCTCTGCGCAATCCAAAGTCTGCTGCTGCTGCCAGTGCTGCCTCTGCTGTGTGTGCCAATGGTTTTGTGCCTGGGCAATCCAATGTCTGCTGCTACTGGCCATGCTTCCTCTGCTGTCTTTGCCATGGGTTCTGTGCCCCGGCAATCCAATAAACGCTGCTGCTGCCAATGCGCATAGATTCTGAACTCAACTACAACCTCTCCAGGACTGGACCCTGAAACATCACATATTCTGACACACACATACACCAAAGACTATAGGATTTCAGTAGATTCCTCACTTCCTATGCAGCTGAGTGCTCTGAGAAAGATGGGATTTCATAGGTGAAATGACTGGGAAGGAAAACCTGGCCACTCCACATCCTTTCTCACCACTAATCTGGGGTGCCTGGCACCAAGTCCTGGCCGAGCCTCTCCCACTGCTGGTGGTACTGCACATTAGCCATTTGATCCGTACTCTTGTACATAGCTCAGATGAGCCTGCAACGCCCAGCCCTTAGAGCCAATCCTCATCCTGAGGTTACCGAAATAGTCGGATTCCCCTGTTCCACACCTAATCCTTTCCCCCAACATGCACGTGGCATTCAGTTGAAAGACAGCTTGCACCCCATTGCTATGATGGGAGGGGCACAACATGGTGGCCCTTAGAGCCAATCCTCATCCTGAGGTTACCGAAACAGTCAGATTCCCCTGGTCCACACCTAACCCTTTCCCCCAACATGCGCGTGGCATTCAGTAGAAAGACAGCTTGCACCCCAGTGCCGTGATGGGAGGGGCACAACACGGTGGCCCTTAGTCAATCCTCATCCCGATGTTACTGAAACAGTCGGATTCCCCTGGTCCGCACCTGTTCCAAATCAGCTGCTATGCGCACGCCAAGGTGGGACACCGCCCCGAGACCCTGAGGACGGCATGGAGGGTGGGGCGGAGAGTGGCTGGCTATGCCTGCTACAGGTATGTCGATCCACAGGAACGGCCCGGCTTGTGTCACTTAGGACCGACTGACCCAGCTGTCCCAGGTCAGCTGCTAGCTGCACGCTGAGGTGGGACACCACCACGAGACCCCAACCCCACCACCACGGAGGACGGTGTGGAGGGATAGGCAGGGAAGGGGCTGGCAATGCCCACCGCAGCTATGTCGATCCACAGGAAGGGCCCGACCCACGTCTCTTAGGACCGACCCATGTTCAACAACTGTTGTTCACATGGAAACTTTCTCCACTTCAGCCTTCAATGTTCTCTAGACACTCCAGCCCCAGGACCCACCCTCAGGGTTCTGAGGCCTGGTGAGGCCTATGTTCCAGGCAGGGATGGCTGTCCATCCACGTCATTCAGAAGCGGCAATATGGTTGCTGCTGGTGGTGCTGCTATTGCTGGGGGCAGATATATACTCCTCCAGCTGATAGGGGTGGCTGCTCCCACTCCCACCATCCCCAGGGGTATCCTCCTCCTGCTGCTGCTGCTGCTGCTGCTGCTGCCGTGCACTCTCCAGAGCCCTCTCTGTCTGCTGGACCCTTTCCACCAGCTCACCCTTCCAGTGCCCATAGAGCTCCAGGATTTCCCATTCTGCCCCATAGTACCCTGGAGGTGCCCCGCTGTCCATCACCAGTTGAACCTGATGCAAGGCAGCTTTCTGCTCGAGAAGCTGCTTGAGCATCAGGAATATGGAGAAATTCCACTAGGTGGACACATCCTGCACCAGCTGGTGCACTGGGGAGCTTTGCTCTGCCTGCTTTGCCTGGAGGAGGTCGCTGCCCATCACGCTCCAGTTAAAGAATCTGCTGGTCAGCTTCCTCCCCCATTCGATCAGGGAGCTTAGGGGGCCTGCCCCAATCCCCTTCTTCCCCAAGCCCAGAGCATCCCTGGACACCAGTTGAAGGGAGGGTTGCTGGTGAAGCTGCCCTCGCAGACTGCCCTCAGTATCTTGGCCATGTTGTGCATCACCACGCACCCCTTAGTGAAGGGCATGCCTGGCGTGGCCATGGTGGTCAGGGGTGCCTCAATTTTCTGAGAAGTGTTGGGGCCATGGCATCCATGACTTCCGCCTGAAGCAGGGCCCACCTATACCCTGCTTCAGGACCCCTCTTGCCACTGCCAAACACTGCCTCCGGGTCCTGCCACCAGTGTGTCATCAGTCACTGCCAGGTAGGCATGCTGCGCATTGCTACTCCACCACAGGTCAGCGGTGAAGTCGACGGTGGCACCCCCAACCCCTGCCATCTGCTTCCTCACCTGCTCTTTTAAAGCCTGGTACAGGGCTGGCACCACCTACCAACTCAGGTTGGTGCTGGCAGGCCTCCAGTTCTGCTCACTCTAGACTGTGCTGGGTTGTGTTCTCCACTGTTCTAGTCACTATCAGGGCTGGGCATTGCAGGCTGCCAGGCATTGACAGAGTAGCAGCAGAGGCCCGGCCAGGACTTGGTGGCTGGCCTGGTGGCTGGCCAGGACCATGGAGGAGCTGGGGTGGGGGCAGCTGCCAAGTCCATCGGCACATAAGCACTGGGGAGGAAGCTATCCTTCAACTGAAAGCCACGCGCACGTTGGGGGAAAGGATTGCACTCGATGGGCAGCCCTTCTCGGCGATCGGGGACATGGGGTTTAGGTGCCTGATTGGCTTCCTGGCCCCCCAGTTTAAGCTGGCCTGGCACCCCTGCTTGGCCGGGCGTTTCAGGCTGCCAGGCATCGGTGGCAGCCTGACTCAGGGTGGTGTGCGAGGGCAGCTTAAACTGGGGGGCCAGGAAGCCAATCAGGCACCTAAACCCCATGTCCCCGATCGCCGAGAAGGGCTGCCCATCGAGTGCAATCCTTTCCCCCAACGTGCGCGTGGCTTTCAGTTGAAGGATAGCTTCCTCCCCAGTGCTTATGTGCCGATGGACTTGGCAGCTGCCCCCACCCCAGCTCCTCCATGGTCCTGGCCAGCCACCAGGCCAGCCACCAAGTCCTGGCCGGGCCTCTGCTGCTACTCTGTCAATGCCTGGCAGCCTGCAATGCCCAGCCCTGATAGTGACTAGAACAGTGGAGAACACAACCCAGCACAGTCTAGAGTGAGCAGAACTGGAGGCCTGCCAGCACCAACCTGAGTTGGTAGGTGGTGCCAGCCCTGTACCAGGCTTTAAAAGAGCAGGTGAGGAAGCAGATGGCAGGGGTTGGGGGTGCCACCGTCGACTTCACCGCTGACCTGTGGTGGAGTAGCAATGCGCAGCATGCCTACCTGGCAGTGACTGATGACACACTGGTGGCAGGACCCGGAGGCAGTGTTTGGCAGTGGCAAGAGGGGTCCTGAAGCAGGGTATAGGTGGGCCCTGCTTCAGGCGGAAGTCATGGATGCCATGGCCCCAACACTTCTCAGAAAATTGAGGCACCCCTGACCACCATGGCCACGCCAGGCATGCCCTTCACTAAGGGGTGCGTGGTGATGCACAACATGGCCAAGATACTGAGGGCAGTCTGCGAGGGCAGCTTCACCAGCAACCCTCCCTTCAACTGGTGTCCAGGGATGCTCTGGGCTTGGGGAAGAAGGGGATTGGGGCAGGCCCCCTAAGCTCCCTGATCGAATGGGGGAGGAAGCTGACCAGCAGATTCTTTAACTGGAGCGTGATGGGCAGCGACCTCCTCCAGGCAAAGCAGGCAGAGCAAAGCTCCCCAGTGCACCAGCTGGTGCAGGATGTGTCCACCTAGTGGNCTAGTGCCACTGCTGGGCGCCTCTGAAGCCTGACTGCCAAAATCAGGCCTCTGCAGTTTGGGGCGTGGTGATGGGCTTGGGCTGCTGCTGTTGCCTGCTGCCACTCCACTGGTATGGCCCCTGTCATGTCTGCCATGTGCCCCATTACCCGACTTATGTGCACCAGAACAGGCGGTGGAAACTATGAGTGTGCCAGAGACCAAAGCCTAGGCAGGATTTGACAGGTGGTTTGCTACTCACCCACATGGGATCGCCCACATCTGTATCCTGCACCCGGATGCAGTCCATGCTGATCTCTATCTTGTTGGTGGGGCCGCTGTCCGTGGGGTTGTCCAGAAAGCTCAAATCAATTAGTTGAATGGAACATATGGGAGGGAGGGGCAGAAGTTGGTGGCGACACAGCCTTGTCCTGTCCACCAACAAGTTTCCCCAGCGAGCGGGTGTTCTCTATGGTGGGGGACATTTGTCTTGGCCCCCTGAGACTGGGGGCCAAGTTGGTGGAGCAGTTGCTTTTCATCAAGGTGTCTGTCTGCTGCTGCTGCTGCTGCTGCCATAGGTTCTGCTTCTGCTGCTGCTGCCGCTGGGTCTCCGACGGCCAGCCCTGGTGCCACAGGCAAAACTCGGGGTGCCAAGTGCCAAGGCTTTCCGGTCTCTGCTGCTGCTGCTGCTGCATCTCAGACAGACAGACCTGGTGCCATGGGCACCCCCAGGGGCCAAGTGCCAAGCCTGCCTGCCCGGGCAAGCTGGGGTGCCAAGCGTCAAGCCTTCCCGGTCTCTGTTGCTGCTGCTGCTGCTGCTACATCTCTGATGGCCTGTCATGCCACCATGTGCCCCCCTGGGGGTTCCTGGAGCATCTGAAGCCTCACGGCGGGACTGAACTCCGCCGAACATTCGGCGAGACTGAACTTTATTGAACCGAACTACCGAACCCAAACTCGGTTTTCGAACCGAACTGCTAACATCCGAACTGCGTTCTGTTCGTACATCCCTATGGCTTATCTGTTCTTTTGCTGCACAGTATTATTAATAAACTCAGGCTGTTTTTACACACATATTTCTTCTGCAGGTTTGCTGTTACATCCTGAACTTTCTGTGTCTAAATCACTCACCCAGATCTTAAACATCCAGCTCTTTGAACTTCTGCATAGAACTTCTCCTAGAACTTTTGTGTGTAAAAAGTTCTGGTAAAATGCTTTGCTCCAGGCAGCTGTGGCCACGTGGTTTCCATGGCAGCCTGTCACGTCTACAAATGCGGCTAATTTAGGCCGCTTCAGGGCAGTGTTTGTGTGAAGAATGCATCCAGGAACTGCCTCAGGTCAGTGTGTGTGTGTGTGTGTTTGTGAAAAATGCATCTGGAACTTACTTGTGGACTTGTAAACCCAGAAGATTGAAAAATCTGGAACTTTAAGGTGCATGTAAAAATGCCCACTGTGTACTTTAGGAGGCAACCTGACATAGAAAAGTCCAAGACAATATTTCATTAGGAGAAATAGACACCTGCTATGCTCCTTCTGTGTTTTTGTTCTAGTAAAAGAAGGAACAAACATGCTGCTTTTTCAAAGCAAGCTCTAAATACAGTGTCTACACCTGTATTGGTTTTACTCCAGGTTCTAGTTGGATCCCAGTGGATGTTCTCTTTACTAGATTCTCTCTCTGTGAACTTGTTTGCTTGCCAGTTGATGCTATCATTCAGGCCAGTACCCTATTTGCATACCGCTATGCTCTACCTTGGGGTTGATTTTCATCTGCATTCATATTTCCCTGTTCCTCACAAGTTGTTTCTTACTTTTTTCCTCAAGAGTGAGACACTCTTTCTCTCTACTTTCTTTTTTGGGACGGCTTTTCATGCCTAGATCTCTCTCTTTTGGGCCTCCAGCTCCTCTTTCAGGGCCTGATTCTCCCTCCCAAGAAATGTGTGTGATTACCACATCTCTGGTTAGTCAACCTCTTGGTCTATGTCTTATCTGAGGAGTCAGGGCTAGCATCCTTTTCTCTTCCCTCTATTTTCCATTTTGGTGCCCTAATTTCACTACCTCCTTCCTGAGGGCATTGTTTAACTGGACAAGTATCCCATTACTCTTAAGGAATTTCATTGTTCTATCTCCTGTTAGGGTAGCTTGTTCCACTCTTTTTTCATCACTTGTGTTTACCCATGCCCCTCCTCCTCTATCTTGGGGAGTTTCACTATCCTTTTTGTTAAACACTTTCCCCCCTTCCCTTTAGGTATTCTATTATTAGGATCACACCTCCTGGCCCTTGCGGTTTAATCAATCTCCCATAAGGGCATTCCTGGCTTATATGTCCTGGGTTTGTGGCAAGCCCAAAATATTTTCTGGAAACCACTTCAGCAGTTCCATCTCAAATTCCCCAGCTTGTAGCATAAGTAGCATAGATTTAGGAGACCCATATCTGGTGAAACTGTATCGAAATACCATGATTCTAGGGATGTGCAAACGCGGTTCGGAAGTTCGGAGTTTGGCCCGAACTCGGTCCTTTCGCATGACCGAACTCGAACCTAAACCCAAACCGAACCTGATTCTGAACTCTGAAACGACCGAACAGTTCGGTCGGTTTGGATTAAGTTCGAGTGGTTCGGGCTGACCATGATCAGCGACCTGACCACTGCCAGTTGGTGGCCACTGCCTGGCACAGGGAGGGGGGGGTCAGCTGAGGAGCAGACTTCCAGGCACCAGGGGTTGAGAGGCTTGGAGTAGCCTGATTGGGCAGGCTGCATGGGGCCAATGGGGCCATGGGGCCAATGGGGCTTGCGGTGAGGCGGGCGCAGCAAGTAACAAAACTCATTGCCCTCCCACCTTCCCAACACCTGAGCTAGTTGCTGTTCCTGACAGCAGACATTTCAGAAGGCTCCCTCTACCAGCAGTTTTGTACTTGCCAGCTCCCCAAGCCATTGCCATCCTCCTCCTATTTCTCCCATCCAACCCATTTACCTCCATATTATCATTAATTTATCTTAGATTAGATAGATTTAGGTGTTATTTTTTTGTTTTACTCCTCCCTGTGTTCCCTGTGTTCAATCTTCCTCCCTCCCTCCCCCCTCAATTGAATCCTTTCCCTCTCCCTCTTATTCCATCCCTGATTCCCGTCCCCTGTTTTATGTTTTGGATTTATTTAGAGTAGGATTTTTATTAGATTGATTTTCATTTCAGTTTTGTACCACTCCCTGTGTTCTTTGTGTTTCCCCCTGTGTAAAATTGTATAGATAGATAGATTAGATCAGATAGTTGTTACGAGATAGATACACATAGTACTTAGCTGAGTTGTAGAGATAGATAGAGATACTTGGTTTATAGTGTGTTTGCAGGACAAGTCCTTTGTAGTTATTAGAATATTCCATTTAGTTCAATAGGTTAATAGTTAATAGCAGTTAGATTTAGTGTAGAGATAACTATATATAATATTAGATAAACAAAAAACCTACGGTTTTACAAACGTAGTTAAGGCAGATTCATACCAAGCAAACTTTAACAAACCTAGAAATTGTGTGTTAAGGCTCCCACCTTAACTTCTACACCATGTAAGCAGTAAAGATGTTGTATGGCTTTGCATACTGTGCTTGCTTACAACTTAGGCTCCATGCACCCACACTTTGCCTTGGTCTTACAGTTCCACGGGCCAATACAGAGTAGAACAACAAGGATGTACCTATGGTGCTTAATAGAACCATGGTAGTGTTTCCCATACTCTATCACTCCTCCCAGTCATTTACATCACCAACAATCTTGAGATTCTACTAATTTCTTATGT
>QEPC01012093.1:510913-522516 GCA_003113815.1 Sphenodon punctatus | reverse complement strand
AAGTCTTGGTGTGGGGCCTAATTTGCATAATTAGGCCCCACCTAATTATGCAAATGTATAAATTTACATAAAACTTACTCCTTCTGGACAGGAAGGATTCCCATTCTCCACTCCTCTGAGCAATCATGGAGAAGCATAGCCTCCCAATGCTTCCCTCCCCCTCCCCAGCCGAGTGTCTACCACCACTCCCCAGGAGTGGTTCCACTGCAGGGGCAGCCGGGCAGGCAGTGAGGCAGGCACAGAGAGACTGACTGCATCTACTGCCTTACTGGAGGAGGGAGTGAGCTTAGCCAGTCTGGCCTCCAGGGCCTGTTGCTTCTTGCTGCTGGTGCCGCCTGTGCCTTGTGCACACATGCAGTGCGACCAGTCCAGAGGTGCTGTTATCACACGCACAAGACATCCAAAATGCAGCTAGCTGATTAAGTGCATTATGCCATGAAAAGAGACCTATAACCAGTTCAGTTGTGCCCCCATGATCAGTTCATGCTGCCCCCACCCCATAACCAGTTCATTTGTGCCCCCACCCCCATATAATCAATTCATGCTGCCCCCACCCATAACCATTTAATTTGTGCCCACGGGGCAATGTGAATTGATTATATGGGGGTGCAAATGAACTGGTTATGAGGTGCGGGTTTAAAGACAGTTTTCCTGTTGGCAATAACTTCATTAAGAAGGGTTAATGAAATAGCAGCCATAATAATCTCAGAATCATATTTGCAGATTTATTTTCCAAGCCACAATAGATATTGCTTTACATCCTAAATTCCTACCTAAGATATTATAAGTAAGACAGTTGTGAGAATGTGGCCCTTTTTGCACGAGCCTCTCCTCCCAGCCATGAACATGCAGATTTTTGTGTGTTCATGTGTGGGGGAACCCCATGTGAACAATGCGGTGCACGCACCCATGGTGAGTGGGGGTACGTGTGCTCCCACCTGATACGCATCCCCACTCACCCCCATGCACGGAGCAACTGGGGGAAATGGTGGTTACTATGTGGGTGTGGATGAGTGGTGGGTGAGTGGGGATGCATGTGCAGTCATGTGCATGCCCCACCCATGCACTGGCATGCCCACGGACTCCCCACCCAGCAGAGCCATGTAAAAATATCATGTGAGGAGCCACTCAAAGAAGAACAGAAGGTTGCTACCTTGTAAACAAGGTTCTTTGAGATGGCTCCACACATTCTCACAACATCCATCCTTCCAGCCCCGCATGGAATTCTTTTCTTATATTTCTAGAAAGGGTTGAAAGGAACTGTCATTCAGAGGGGGAGAGTGCTTTTTATACTAGCGGAGCTCGAGACCATCATGTGGTCTATTATTTGAATAGGGTGATTATGCACAACCCAGTTGTGAGAATGTTGGGAGCCATCTCGAAGAACCTTCTTTACAAGGTAGCAACCTTCTGATCAGCATGTGGGAGAAGCTATATGTAAACAAACAGCCTTATCTCCCAGCCCGATCAGAGTGTCCCTGCTGCTGCTGGTGGCTACTAGGAGGCAGAGGCAGGTGAGGGATGGGGTCTGGAGCCAGGGAGGGGAGGAAGAATAACTTATTGGGGAAGAATCTGGCTGCAGTCTGCTGCCCAGCCAGGCAAGTGCGGGGCTCCAGCTAGCCACGGGGCCATGTGCGGCTGCACATGTGGCACATGCCTGGGGCCGGCCCTGCCCCTGCTCCATCAGTCCCCTCCCCTCCGAACCCCTCAACCACCTCCCCCGAGCCCCCTTCCTGTTCCCCCCTCCCTCCAGAGCCTCTTCCTGTTTCCCCAGCCCCCTTCTGCTCCCTCCTCCTTCTCCCTTGGCCCCTTCCTCTCACAGACCCCCCACCTCATCCAGCTCCTCTTTCCTCCTGCTCCCTCAGGAAGCGCAAGCACTTTTTAAATGCCAGGAACATCTTGACACCTCATCTAACATGAAATATTGGACCAAAGCACATACTTAACATACTCAATATCTGTTCTATGCAGCCATCTGTGACTATAAGTGTATGCTCACAGAGAAAATCCCGTCAACTTCAGGGTTGCAAGCCAGAGGAATTTGCCCCAGGGAACTCCATTGAAGTCAATGGAACTCTCAATACAGAATGTTAGCTCCGCCTTAACTAATGGAGCCACTAGCGTGGCTCCATAATTATTTTTAAAATTTGAATTAATTTTTTTTTATAAAAACTTTGTGTGTGTTTGAGTTTGAAGACATGGAGAAGGGAAGTAGGAGAGGCTGGTATGCTGCCTGTAAGACAGGCAATGGGGCATGTGGGAGAGGTGGTAGGGGTAGGGACTGTGCCAGGGGAGTGGCGGCCAGCAGCAGCAGTAGCCTGAGCACATCACCATGCCCCAAACTCCGCAGGCCTGCTTTAGGGCAATAGGCTTCAGAGACTCACCGTTGCCTCCTGGCAATACCCTCCACTGCCATTCAGGGCACTGGAAGGACAGCAGGACATGAGGCTGCAACTGTCTCTGCTGGTGCTGGTGCTGGAGCAGGTGCTACTGCTTGCGATGTTCCTCCAGGGCCACCAATGTCCCTCATTGTCGAGGCGATCCCCAGCAGTCCAGAGCTGGTGGATCCCACCCTGGCTGCTAGAGACAGGGCCCGATCCCCAGACAATGGCAGTAGGGAGAGGAGTAGCAGCAGCAGCAGCTATGGAGGGGGGCACAGAAAGAGTGCCAGAAGCATGGTGGGCAGTCAAGCCTCAGGGTCCCAGTCCTCCCCTTCATGTGACATCACAGTAATTTAGGACAGTGAGGCAGAACTTGACACTAGTGCCACAGAGGAGATGTCTGGATCTGAGGCGATGGCTGTTCCTCCTCCCAGAACTGTGTCATTGTCACCACCACCAAGTTCTGCCCCTCCCAGCAGCTCTGGCAGCAGAGCGTCACCCAGGACGGGCCAGAAGGCAGGAGGGGGAAAAAATCCTCTGTCTGGGAACATTTTAAGCTGGTGTGGGCAGATGATCCCAGGGTGGTGCAGTGCACTTTGTGCAATAAGCTGGTGAAGCATGGGCAGGTGCTCGCCAACCTTGGCACAACTGCCATGGTGAGGCACCTGAAATCATGCCACAGCGCTCTGCTGCTAAGCTGGAAGGTAGGGGAAGTGGAGGCCAGTGGGTTCCTGACTGCAGCGCCCAGTCACCGTCCTCCTTCAGTGGGCAAGCGTCATGCACCAAGTGCTGCCTCTAGCAGCAGGAGCAGTATTCCTGCTAGGGGGTCAGAACAGCAGCAGGAGCCTCGCCAGCAGCATCAGCCCACCATGGAGGAGCTGGGGTGGGGGCAGCTGCCAAGGCCATCGGCAGCTGGAGTGTGGCATGGCTATCAAGAGAAAGCCAGTTACTTGTTAGCAGAAATGATTACACTGGATGGGCAGCCCTTTTCCATTATAGAGGACACAGGCTTCAAGTGGCTGGTTGGGTTCCTGGACCCCCAGTTTAAACTGCTATCCCACACCACCCTGAGTCAGAATGTGGTGCCTGACCTGTACAGGACTTTGAAGGAGTGGGTGAGGGAGCAGCTGGCAGGGGATGAGGGGGGCTACTGTCCACTTCACCTCCAACCTGTGTTCCTCCAGGATTGCCCAGCATGCCTACCTGGCGGTAATGGCACACTGGTGGTAGGACCCGGCGGAGGCAGATTTGGGGAGTGGCAGGAGGTGTCCCAAAGCAGGGTATAGGTGGGCCGTGCTTCAGGCACAAGTAATGGACAGCCTCCACACCACAAGCAACCTCGAGGCATCCCTGGCCGCCATGGTGAGGGAGTAGGTCATTCCAGGTACAGTCTTCACCAAGGGGTCAAGGACAAAGCAGCCAATATACTCAAGGCAGACCATGACGGGGGCTTCATCAGCATCCCTTGCACTGCACATACCCTTTACCTGGTGTTCAGGAATGATCTGGGCTTGGGGGATAAGGGGATTGGGGAAGGCACCTTGACCTCCCTGATCGATCGGGGGAGGAAGCTGGCGGGGTTCTTCAACCAGATCATGAAGGGCAGTGAGCTCCTCCAGGAGAAGCAGGATTAGCAAGGCTCCCCAGGGCACCAGCTGGTCCAGGATGTGGCCACACAGTGGAATTCCACCATCCTGATGCTCGAGCGGCTTCTTGAGCAGAAAGCTGCCTTGCATCAGGTTCAACTGGTGACAGACAGTGGGGCACCTCACGGCTTTAATGGGGCAGAATGGGAGATCTTTGTTCACACGGTCTTCATCCTGAGACTGTTCCTGGCCATGACGGAAACCGTGAGCAGCTCCACTGCCACCCTCAGCCAGGTGACCCCTCTGGTCCATAGTCTCCACAGGAGCCTGGACAATATCATCGAGGGGTGGGATTGTGGCCCTGAGGGCAGGGAGCTGGCCGATGAGGCTCTTGACCTGGCGCAGAAGCTGAAGTCAGGGCTGAGGGCAAGTTTTGACACGCTCCTACAGCAGGATCAATATGTCCTGGCAACCATGCTGGACCCCAGGGTCAAGGGCAGCATGGCACGCCAGATAGCATTCTATGGCCTCCAGAAGGATCTGCTGGTAGAGAGGGTCCAGCAGGCAGAGCAGGCTCTGGAGTGTGCGCGGCCATAGCAGCAGGAGGAGGACAGTCACCCCTGGGGATGGTGGCAGTGGGAGCAGTCACCCCTCTCAGCCAGCTGGGTCTATCCCTGCCCCCAGCCCTAGCGGTAGCAGCACCAGCAGCAGCAGCACCCCAATTGGCAGGAGAAGAAGCAGCAGCTCTGCCTATGTGCAGGACACTCTGGGGAGCATGGTGCCATGCGCAATAGGCATCGTGGCTGAGGGTAGTTGTGGAGGTGGTGCCCAGGCAGAGCTACAAGAGGGAGTACGACAGTGCCTCAGCAGCCGTGGAGAGGAGGAGTCCTGTATTGATCCCAGCAGCGATCCCTTGGCCTACTGGGTTGGCAAGACCAACGTGTGGCTGGCCCTTTTGAAAGTGGCCAAGGGTATCCAGTCCTGTCCACCAACCAGTGTCCCCAGCGAGCGGGTGTGCTCCATGGCGGAGGACATTTGCTCCCTGCACCACCTGTGACTGGGGGCCAAGTTGGTGAAGCAGTTGCTCTTCTTGAAGGTGAACCTTCCACTGCTGGGATTCCCCGAGCTGCCCCTGGACAAGGAGTGATGGTGCTGTGGCACACGCCATCCCATGCCAGGGGCAATCTTGGAACGGGGCTCCTCCTCCTCAGTCTGGGCTAGTGCTAGTGCTGCTGTGCTGCTGAGGTGCTGTCCCTCCCTCCCAATGCCTGGCACCCACCCTGCCTCTCTCTCTCTCTCTCTCTCTCTCTCTCTCTCTCTCTCTCTCTCATACTAGACGGCCTCAGCCGCCAGTTTGTGAAACAAACTGTAAGCCTGCCAGCTGGCCTCTGGTTAGATGATCTCAGACCATCTAAGTATGTGACTAGCGCGCTCTCTCTCTCTCTCTCTCTCTCTCTCTCTCTCTCTCTCACACACACACACACACACACACACATTGCACAGTCTTCGCCAGCCTCTATGAGTCCCAGCCTACCTTCCGTACTGCCTCTCTTGCCACATTGCCTGTCTGCCTACCCAGTTTACCACTAAACTCAAAGCCTGCCTCAGCCCGCCTTCCTGTCTCGGTTTCCCCTTCCTGAATGAATCCTGCACAAGCTCCTAGTCTTCACAGGGTGGGAAGCTATAAAGCTCTTCACAACCTCGCTCCCCGCTACCTCTCTGCACTTATCACCCTCCATACTCCAGTCCGTGCACTTCGCTCCTCCTCTGTCCCTTCTCTCACCCTTCCACGCCTTCCCTGCTCCCCTAAGTGCCTTCGTCCCTTCTCACTTTCTGCCCCCCATGCCTGAAACTCCCTTCCTGTCCACATCCACCTTGCCCGCTCCCTTCATACCTTCAAATCTCTCCTTAAAACTCACCTCTTTCGCTCTGCTCTGTCTGACTCTTTATCCTGCTGAGCCACTATTTTCTATACCTATGGTCTGCTTACCCTTATCCTTGCCACATGGACCTGCCTGCTGTCATTCTCATCGTAACCAAGCCAAGTACGTGCACTTGAGACCTCGCATCTTCATGAATGTTAGACCCCTTGTCTCTCCCTCTGTTCCCCTTCCTAAGTCTCTCCCCCAGCTCCTGTCTCTCAGATTGTAAGCCCTAGGGGCAGGGACCGTGTCTATTTTATTACTTTGTAAAGTGCCAGGTACACTGCTGGCACTATATAAATGTTTGTTAATAATAATGCCAAGGTGCCTGTCTGCCTGCCCAGGTTGCCGCCAAGATCAAAGCCTCCCCCAGCCCTCCAGCCTGCCTCTCATGCCAAGGTGCCTGTATGCCCACCCAGGTTGCTGCCTAGCTCAAAGTCTGCCTCAGCCCACCTTCCTGCCTCTCATGACAAGGTGCCTGTCTGTCTGCCCTGTCAACCCTGGGTGATGTGCCCCACTTGCCTAGTAATCCTGCTGCTGCTGCCTGTTGGTCCGTGGGAGCTCTGCTCTGGCAAATCCAAATGTGCCCATGCAATCTTGCTGCTGCTGTTTGCTGCTGTATGGGAGCTCTTCCATGTCAAATCCTACCATCCTGGCTCAGCTCCCTGGGTGCAGCCCAAAGGAAATCCTGCCAATGCCATCTCTGCTGTACCTGGGCAATCCACTGTCTGCTGCTTCTGCCAATGCTGCCTCTGCTGTGCCACTGCATCTAGCCCTAGGACCCACCCTCGGGGTTATGGGGACATCATTCTGCTCAAAAAGAGCTGTCATTCATCAGCATCAAGAAACAGCCACTCCAGTCCCAGAACCCACCATGGGGTCTGGGACCTATGTTACCGGCAGGGAGGGCTCTGCCACCACATCCAAAAGCTGCCACTGTATCCCTAGAACCCACCCTTGGTGTTATGGGGATGTCATTCCATGGCATCATGAAACAGCCACTCCAGCCCTGGGACCCACCCTTGGGGTCTGGGGCCTATGTTACCAGCAGGGAGGGCTGTGCCACTGCATCCAGAAGCAGTCACTGTGTCCCTAGGACCCACCATTGGGGTTATGGGGACATCATTCCATGGCATTATGAAACAGCCACTCCAGCCCCGGGACATCAGGGGTCTGGGGCCTTCGTTACCAGCAGGGATGGCTGTGCCACCACATCCAGAAGCTGCCACTGTATCCCTAGGATCCACCCTCAGGGTTATGGGGATGTCATTCTACGGCATCATGAAACAGTCACCCCAGCCCCGGGACCTGCCATCTGGGGCCTACGTTACTGGCAGGGAGGGCTGTGTCCAATATCTAGAAGCTGCCACTCTAGCCCCAGGCCAGGACCCACCCTCAGGGTTCTTGTGCCCTGTTATTCTGCTCACAGAGTGCTGTCATTCCACCTTTTCTTTACACAACCTGCTGTTCATGGAGAGAGGGAGAGAGAGAGAGACTCCCCACTGCTAGAAGGACCATGAGCTGCTGCTGAGATGGCTGCATGACCTGAGGGGCCTGAATGGGACTGTTCTTGAATTGTTCCACTCATTCCTCTTGAGGAGAAGCCAGCGGGTAGTGTTGGGAGCTGAAACATCTTGCCCCCACGCTTTATTCTGCGGCGTTCCACAGCATTCCATTCTGTCTCCATTGTTATTTAATGTATATATGCAGCCCTTGGGGGAGGTTGAGAAAGGGTTTGGGGTGCGATGTCACCAATATGCTGAAGATACTCAGCTGTACCTCTCTTTTTCAACTGACCCAGACCCTGCTGTCTCGTTGCTATCCCAGTGTTTGGAGGCCATGGCAGAACAGATGTGGCAGAGCAGACTGAAGCTCAACCCCAATAAGACAGAGATGATGGTGGTGGGGAGGGCGAGGTGATGCAGGGATGCAGATCTCCGCCTGGAACGACAGGTGGAGGTAGTGGTGAAGGCCGCTTTCCACCAGTTATATCTGGTGCGGAGGCTGCGTCCGTACATCTCCAGCCCAGACCTGGCCTCCCTCATCCATGCCTTCATCACCTCAAGGCTGGACTACTGCAATGCACTCTACGTGGGGCTTCCCTTGTTCCTGGTTCGGAGACTGCAGCTACTGCAGAATGCGGCGGCCCGTCTCCTGTCGGGGACGGGCCATCAGGAGCACTTAACACCTGTGCTCTATATAGCCAATAGCGTGCCGAGCCAGGTTCAAGGTATTGGTGTTAATCTAGAAGGCCCTTCACGGTCTGGGCCCCTTGTACCTCAGGGACCCCCTCGCCCTCCGTGCCCCAGAGATCTAGCAGGATGAGAAATGTTGAACATCCTGCATCCATCTCCCAGCAGAGGTCATCAACCAAGGCCACCAAGGCCGTCTCAGTGCCATAGCCGGGGCAGAACCCAGATTGAAAAGGGTCCAGGAAACCGATGCTATCTAGATGCACCTGGAGCTGGATTGCCACCGCCCGCTCAATAACCTTCCCTAAAAAGGGAAGGTTAGAGACAGGTCGGTAACTGGCAAGCACATCCATGTCCAAGGATGGTTTGTTCAGCAGGGGGCGCACCACAGCCTCCTTGAGGCTGGGCGACAACCTCCCCTGCTGCAAGGACGCGTTCACCACCCTCGCCAGCACCATCCCCAACATCTCCCTGGAGGCTTTCACCAACCAGGACGGGCACGGATCAAGTTCTCAACAGGTGGCCCTCACAGACCCCAAGACATCCGCCGCATCGGCCGGCGTCACTTCCTGAAACTCCCCCCACAAAGCTGGACCAAACAGGGTCTCCATCACCTTGCTCTCTCCCCCTACTGCCCCTAATCCAACATCAAAGTCGCTCTGAATCCGAGCGATCTTCCAGTCATCCAAGGAGTAAAGCAGGACTGCGTGCTCGCACCAACCCTGTTCAATTTATTTATCAATGATTTGGTCCCCCTGACAAGACAGGAGAGGGTTTTTTCCCTGAAATTGGGGACTAAACCAGTTGGGGCCCTTCTCTATGCGGATGATCTGGTGCTTTTGTCCCAGACTAGGGTGGGGCTGTCTAGGCAGCTCACAGCTTTTTTCGATTATTGCTGTAGAAATGGCCTCACAATTCACTCTGCCAAATCAATCTGGTATTTTCCCAGACTAGGCAGATACACAGGTGGCCCATTGGCAACAACCTTCTCTAGCAAGCCAAGGTCTATAGATACATGAGACTTCATTTTGCCTCAAACGGGCGATGGGAGGTACATGCAGAGAGAGTGGAAGTGGCAGCTAGGAGCCAAATGTTGGCCATTATGAGATTCTTTACTGGGGCAGGAAGGAAGAACTTGGATATTGCGATCCAGGTCTTTGAGGCTAAGTTCAAACCTTCTTTCCTGTATGGTGCTGAGCTATGGGCCCCTCTGCAGGGTAAAAATTTAGATCAGCTGCAGAATCAATTTCTCAGTATGCTTATCAAGCTGCCCAAGGGGACTCCTGCTGATGCCATGAGGCTTGAGGCAGGCCTATGTGGCTGGTCATCTGTGGTCTGGGAGCAGGCAGTACTGTACTATTTGAAAACAAGCAGGTCCCCACTGGATAGTTTGATTCAACAATTTTTTTCGGATACCTATGCTAGTCCATGGCTTATAGCTATTACCAACTACCTGAACCATAGTGGGCTCTCAATGACATACTTGGGGACAAAAAATGTTGCTTCTGCCAAGCGAGAGATAGTCACTCGATTCAGAGATATGGGTAGGCAGGAGCATCTGGCGAGGATGACGGAGTCCTGTCACCTGCGGGGATATAATGTATGGGCCCCTCAGCTGGATACAAGAGTTCGTTATCCGGGTATGATGACTACATTAAGAGAAAAACACCTATTTCTCTGTGCCAGAGTGAACGCACTCCCCACCAATGTTTTGGTGGGGCATTATGCTGGGACTCCATATACGGATCACCTGTGCCTATATGATGCCATGACAGCAGAAACTATTCACCATGTTCTTTTTGAATGTCATTTGTATTATTCTATTCAATTTAAATATCTGCAGGCTCTGATTTCAAAATTCCCAGGAGTAACAGATGTATTTCTTGTCCAAACGGCTCTTGCTGGTGTCTCCTTAGAAGTGACACAGTCTGTAATGAAATTTTTGGTACATGCCATAGAAATGCGGAACAGATTCTTGTGCTCCAAGCCATTGTTAGTTCTGGACAGAATTACATAGTCTTAGAAATGTACTTTACAGAAACTTTTTTTCTCTAGGACTGTCTATCCAGCTGTAATGATGTTCGCTGGTTGTGATAAGTGTAATACCGATATGGCTAAAACTGTCAAGGCCAGTTTATGGCAACCACTTCAGTATTTTGTAGTGTCATATGATGGTGGTAATTGACTCATTTTATTTTGTATTAGGATTCTATGTTTGTTGTTTTTGTATGTTGTTTGTTTGGCAAAGGTCACGCCATAATAAATTGAAATTGAAATTGAAATTGAAAACTCAGTGACCGAAACATTTACTTGCATTTTAAAAGTTTCCATCCTAATAGACTGAAGAAGAATATTCCATATGGTCAATTTCTGAGGATCAGAAGGAACTGCTCAAATGACAAGAAGTTTTTTTCTGAATCCTCCACTCTGAAATCACAATTTAAAGATAGGGGTTATCCCCATGATTGTTTAAATATGGCTAAAAATAAAGCACTGAGGATTTCTCAAAGTAATCTTTAACAAGGGGTCCAGAGTAAAAAATCAATTTCTAGGATTGTTTGTCCACTTACATTCGGGCACTTGTCTTCTTCCATTAGATGCATCATTTTAATATATTGGAGGATAATTTCCCATATTCCCTCATGTGATGTACCTCCTTTATTTGCTTTCAAACTGAGTAGAAATTTAAGGGAAATGTTAGTTCGGGCTGATATGAGACTTATACAAGACTTATACAACAGGTATTGGGGGACATGCAGTGGGTCATTATAAGTGTGGCCACTGCAAATTCTGTAGATACACTAGGAATATTAAATTTTTTGAAGATAATGGATCTACTATTCACCTTAACCATTTCAGCAACTGCAATACAGAAACAGTGGTTTATGCTCTTCAATGTCCTTGTAGCAAGATTTACATTGGCCAAACAAAAAGGAAAGTTAAACTTCACATAGGGGAAAATTTAAGTTGCATTAAGAGGAAGATCATTACTGCACCATTAGTTGCTCACTATGAGGAATTCCCGCATAGAAATGAAGATATATATTTTTGGGGTGATAGAACTTATCTCTGGAGTAGAGAATATTGAAAAGAAACTCTTGCAAAGAGAAGCCTTTTGGATATGACAATTTAACTCAGTTAAACCATGTGGTCTAAATGATTCTGTAGTAATGAGATGTTTTTTGTAACACATACATTTGTAGTTGCCACATTCCCCTTTATTTTACCTTCATAGAAAACTTCCCCCCCCCCTTTGACCTACTTTTTTATCCTGCAACAGGTGAGGCAAATTTTCCTAGAGGAATTTCACCCTATTTAAAGGATAGTATTTCCACCTGGCAGGCACAGCACTTGTAGTGAGTGCTTTTGCAAGGGAGGCCTTTGCAGGGAGGCTTCTCTTTCTTTGAGATCTTTGGGCCTGGTGAGAAGCTGTTTTTCTTGTTTAGTGTATGCATGTTTTTTTAGTTTTCTTCCCCCCCTTTTCCCTCCTTTGTTTTTCCCCTTTCTTCTTTTATACCTTTT
>QEPC01012093.1:478413-505913 GCA_003113815.1 Sphenodon punctatus | reverse complement strand
CCATGCCCACACCTATTAACTGCGCATCCAGACCACTGAGGTTCACCTGGGTGCCCGCCTGTGGGTTACCGCGGCCTGGAGCGCTGCAGAAGCCCACGGGGCTCACCAAGCATGCAGGCACTCCCTGACCTGACTCAGGGCACAGCGGGTGTCCAGGGTGGACTTACAGGCTGTGAGCTGCAGCCGGACCAGGCCTGCGGTGATCCGTGAGGCGATCGGGCACCTCCAATGGAGGAGGGAGACTATGCGCCAGGCTGCCCTGCTCACTATGCCCATTACCCAGTGGATATGGTTCACGGAGTGGGACCAGGGCTGGTGGTCCCAGGCACTGGCTCAGTGGGATGAGGCAGCCTGGAGGGCTCACTTTAGGATGGACAATCTCACTCTACTGCGGCTCGCGGAGTTGCTCACACCCTGGCTGGAGCAACAGCACACTCCCATGAGGAACCCCATCCCCATGGTCCAGCGGGTGGCCATCGGGGTCTGGGCCCTGGCAATGCCTGACTCCTGCCGGTCTGTCTCGCAGCACTTCAGTGTTGGGGTGAGCACCATGGCCTGTATCCTCTGGGATGTCTGTGAGGCTGTGGCGGGCATGCTCCTGGACAGGGTGTTCCAGCTGGTGGATCAGGGGCCCGTGATGACCGGCTTTGCAGATGGTGGGTTCCCCAACTGCATGGGCACCGTGGACATCCCCCACATCGAGATCCTCTGACCCTCCATGGCGGAGGCCGCGGAGTATGTCAACAGGCACAGGTGTCACTCCCTGCAGCTGCAGGAGGTCATGGACCACTGGGGGAGGTTCATAGACATCTTCACGGGCAACTCCAGGCGCAGCCACGATGCCTGGATCATGACCTCTCCCCTTTTATGCCCGGATGTACCAGGGGGACTTTGCAGACATGGGGATGACTGGAGTGAGCAGGTGCTGATGTCCCCTTGTACCCTGGGGGACCCGGCCTACCACCTCACCCAGTGGGAAGGTATACCCGGTTGCCTGGACCCCGGCAGAGGCACTCTGTGTTCCAGCAGGACCATGGTTGAGCGGACGTTTGGGGCCCTCAAGCACCGCTGGAGGAACCTCGCTGGCCAGCTAGACTGCACAGTGCAGACCTCGGCCTTGGTGATCAGTGTCTGCTGTGTGCTGCACAACATATGTGAGACCGATGGGGCTGCCCTCGTATACCCCACGTCTACCCAACCTCCCAGCCCCGTGGCTCTGTACATGAACGCGGACAACCTGAGGGAGCACCATTATGCCAAACGTGTCCGTGCTGCCCTAGCCAGGCACATCAGGCTGGAGGCCCAGGCATGAGGTCCCCCGGCCCACCCCCCTGGGGGCACGTGGGATCCCCTGGGTGAGCCCCTATATGGGCATTGTCCACCCCCCCATCTCTGGACCCCTGAACTGACCACAGGGGGTGGCTGTGTCATCTGTGTGTTGATTATATCACCTGCTTACCTGTGCCTCCACCACCACCACCACCACCGCCCCCAACCTCAGACTGCCCTCCCCCTTCCCCCTCATCCCCCCGGTCCCCGCATTTCCTGGGGTGCCCCCTAAAGCACCCTGTGGGTGGCACAGAGTTCTGGGGAGATGCCCTTCCCCCCTGCTGTCCATGTCCCCAACAGTGTCCTGGGATGCCTCAGTGTCCGGAGGGGCAGGTGATGGTGGGAGGGAGGACCCAGGACCCGAGGGTCCCCCCTGGGTGGCTGCTCCCTCTGGAGGCTGGTGGGGACCAGGAGGAAGATGTGGGGCCCTTGCTGGTGTGGAGGTGGCTGGGGCAGTTGGGGAGGATGTTGGGGTGCAGAGGGGCCCAGCATGGGGCCCTGGGCAGGCAGGGTGCCCGGCAGGGCGGCTGCCATGACATAGGTGCACATAGTGCCTGCATGCAGGAACAGGGAGGTCCCAATGTCATGGGACCTGTCCATCTAGGCTGAATGCTCCCGCACCATCCCCTCGATGGCCTGTTCCAGCTGCCCAAATGCCTCTACCTGCCTGCTGTGTCCCCAGGGCTCCCGCCTCTGTGCCAGGCACACCTCTGCCTGGAGCCTCTGGTCCCTTGCCTCTGCCCACTCCAGGGAGCGATCTATGGTCACCTCCATGCAGTCTACAGCTGCAATCATCCGCTACCCCTGTTCTGTGGTGGTCCAGACAATGTCCTCCACCTGGTCCTCCCTCCGGTGCCATACCCGTGCCCAGTGCTCCCTCATCCGCTGGGCTGGGGACATGGGCCCGGGTTGCTGTGTACCCTCCAGCTGTCCTGTAGGGTACATAGTGGTTAGTCATTTGCCGCCCCAGGCACCCACCCCCCTTGGTGCCCGCACCCCCCTCCCACCTGTCTGGGCTCCCCATCCCACCATGTGTGTCCTGGGTCCTTCACCCAGCCTCCCTGGGCTCCCCCACCCTGCCTGTGTGCCTCACCTGGTTCCTCCAGCTGCTGCCTGGGCTGCTCTGAGCCAGCCTCCTCAGCCGCCAGCCTCTGATGCCATGGCATTCTGTGTCCTGTGGGGTATGGGGGGGTTGGTGGAAGGCTTTTGGGGTGCCCAGGCCCACACACCCCCAGGGCCCAGACCCATGTTGTGGGCTGGCAGGCCAGGGTGGGGCCAGCCCCCTGGCCAGGCCAGCCCCAACCACCCTCCCCCTCCCCCCGGGTCCGTGCCCCCATCCCATCTGCATGCTTACCCTTGATGTCTGTCTCCAATCCCACAGGCAACCTGGAGCCCGCACCAGCAGGTAATAGGGTGATCCCTGGGTTGGGGGGTGGTATAACACACCCCACCCCAGGGATCACGCTACCTCCCCACCCAGGGATTGCCTACCTTGTGCTCCGGGTGGCTACTAGGCTACTAGGCCTTCTGGAAGTTCACTGGAAGGTCTAGTAGCACTGAAGCCAGCAGCCACAGCCAGCGCTGAAGCCGCTGGGTCAGACCACCGCCGCCGCTGCCGCCCAGACCGCAAGCTAGGTGATCCCTGGGTGGGGAGGTAGGGTGATCCCTGGGCCTGGGGTGGGGTGTTAAACCACCCCCCGCCCCAGGGATCACCCTAGTAAAACCTACCTACCTGGTGGTGTGGGCTCTGGGTCACCGGCGGCGGCCCAGAGCCCGCACTAGCAGGGACTTCGGGGGAATTTTTTTTTTTTAAAGCCAGGCTGGGCAGGGTGGGTGGGGGGTGTCCCCCCTTCCACCCACGCAGCCTGGACTAGGGAGGGAAATTGGGGGGTTGTGGGTTTTTTTACATTATGGCCATTCATTTGAATGGCCGCAATGTAAAAAATCTGGTACGGGGAATCTGGTAAATTACCCCGGATTACCGGGTTTAATCCGATTGCCGGTACACCAAATACTGGGCAGTATCGGATACCGGAAAATCCAGAATTCCCACCCCTACTGGGTAGGGACTAACCATCTCGTAACAAGCTGGCCATCAACAAAATTCCCTGATGCCCCGGAATTCACTGGGGCCCAAATCACTAAAGAGATTTGCGGGGAAAGGGTTAGGGTCACTGGGACTTGTAAGTGGGAGTTTCCACAGGAAGGAGGGAGCGGGGCTTTGGATGTTTTTGGAACTGAGGCGACCCCTGCCCGCCTCGGACCCTGCCATTTCCCGCCTCCCACTGATGGGGAGGTAAGGCAGGGCATTCCCTGATAAAATGTGAGGGTTCCTCGCAATAGAAGCAAGAGTGGAAAGCTCTCCGCCACTCCAGTTCTTCCTTAGATAAGGGGCCTCGTGATACCCCAAGCTGCTTGGGTTCGGGGTCCTGGAGTTTGGGGGGCCTTGTAGGCGGGAAAGGCCTAGGCACGCCAGGACATACCTCCTGGTGCCTTTCTCATTTGCGTTCTGTTAGACGCGCCTCTATGTGCAAGGTGAGATTGGTCAGTGCCTCCCACGTGTTCGGAAGGTCCACAAGGGCCAGCTGGTCCTTTATTTCCTCCCCCAGACCCCTATGGAACATTACTTTAGGACACTATTAAGCCACTGTCATTCTAATGCCAATTGTTGAAGTTGGGTGATATACTCTAGCAATCCCCCCTTATCTTGTCGAAGGGTCAAAATGAGAGTTTTGGCATCTCGGGTTTGGTGGGGGTGATCGAATAGAAATCAAATTCTTTGATGAAGTCATCATACTTAGTCAATAGGGGGCTGTCTCCCTTTAAGAGGGTGGTGGCTCACTCTAATGCCATTCCACCCAAATTTCCAATTATGAAGGCTACCTTTTGTTCCTCTGTCTGGTAGGTAGCGGGCTGTACCTTAAAGGTAAGCTGGCACAGGGCCATAAACCCCTGGAAGGCACGTCTATTGAAGGAAAATGTTTCAACATTAGGTCCCTTGGGTGTTTTGCTTTATCTTGGAAGCCAGTGCCACGGCACCCTGCTGATGGCCTTGACAGATCCCCCCACCCCAGCTCCTCCATGGTGAACTGACGGCGCTGCTGGGTAAGCTCCTGCTGCTGTTCTGCCCCCCAGCAGGAGGAATACTGCTACTGCTGCTAGAGGCAGCAGTTGGTGCTGGTGCAGGAGGCTTGCCTGCTGAAGGAGCCGGGCGTCTGGCCGCTGCAGTTGAGAACCCACTTGCATCCACTTCCCCTGCCTTCCTGCTGAGCAGCAGAGCACTGTGGCATGACTTTAGGTGCCTTGCCATTGCTGTTGTCCTCAGGTTGCTGAGCACCTGCCCACGCTTTACCACCTTTTTGCACACAATGCACTGCACCTCTCTGGGATCATCTGTCCACACCTGCTTAAAATGATCCCAGACTGAGGATTTTTTCCCCCTCTTCCCTTCTGGCCCATTCCAGATGACGCAGTGCTGCCAGTGCTGCTGGGAGGGGGAGAACTTAGTGGCTCTGATGACACAGCTCTGGGAGGAGGCTCAGCCATTGTCTCAGCAGCAGACATCTCCTCTGCGGTACTAGTGTCTGCCTCTGACTCACTGTCCGTGATCACGGTGATGTCCCATGAATGGTAGTACTGGGACCCTGAGCCTAGACTGCCCATGCCTGCCATGCTGCTGGCACTCTCCCTATGTCCCCCTCTATAGCTGCTAGTTTTGCTGCTGCTGCTACTCCTCTCCCTCCTGACATTGCCCGGGGATCAGGCCCTGCCTGTAGCAGACATGGTGGGATCCACCAGCTCTGAACTTCTGGGGATCGCCTCAACAGTGGGGGACATTGGTAGCCCTGTAGGAACATCGGAAGCAGCACCAGCACCTGCTCCAGCACCAGTACCAGCAGAGACAGACACAGCCTCATGTACTGCAGGCCTTCCAGTGACCTCCGTGGCAGTGGAGAAGGGCACTGTCAGGAGGCAACGCTGAGGCAATGAAGGCTGGGGCCCTAAAGCAGGCCTGCTGAGTTTGGGGCATGGTGATGTGTTTGGGATACTGCTTCTGCCTGCTGCCACTCCCCTGGCACGGCCCCTGCCACTCCCCTGGCATGGCCCCTGCCACCTCTGGGATGTGCCCCATTGCCTCCCCTACGGACAGTAGACCAGCCTGTCCTTCCCTTCTGCATTTCTCCCTCCAAAATAATGTATTTATATTGTTTTCTTAATTTTTTTTAATTTTTAATTTTATTTTTTATCTATATATATATCTATATCTATCTATATATATATACACACTAAATCTAACTGCTATTAAGTATTCTAAAACCTATTGAACTAAATGAAATATCCTAATAATAAGGCCTACAAAGGCCTTGTCCTGCAAACACACTGTATCGCTGTCTAGCTCTATAACTAAGGTAACTACTATGTATATCTATCTAGTAACTATCTATCTAATAACTATCTATCTATATATACAATATTACACAGGGGGAAACACAAACACAGGGAGGGGTACAAAACTGAAATGAAAATCAATCTAATTATAATCCTACTCTAAATAAATCCCAAACTTAAAACAGGGGAAGGGAATCAGGGATGGAATAAGAGGGAGAGGGAAAGGATTCAATGGAGGAGGGAGGGAGGAAGGAAGATTGAACACAGGGAACACAGGGAGGGGTAAAAACAAAAAAATAACACCTAAATCTATCTAATCTAAGCTACATAAATGAAAATATGGAGGTAGATGGGTTGGATGGGTGAAAGAGGAGGAGGATTGCAATGGACTGAGGAGAACAAAACTTCTGGGAGAGGGAGCCTTCTGAAACGCCTGCTGTTCAGGTACAGTGACTAGCTCAGAAGGTGTTGGGAAGGGGGGGAGGCAATCAGTTTTGTTTCTTGCTGCGTCCACCTCACCGCAAGTTCCATTGGTTCCTGCATGTCTAGCCCGTGGCCAATCGCAGACTGCGAAGTCAGTGGTCTGAGGCGAAAAGGGATGGTGATTTGGCAGGCGGGCTGCTACTCCAAGCCTCTCCACCCCTGGTGCCTGGAAGTCTGCTCCTCAGCTGATTCCTGCTCCCTGTCATGTTTTGCCTTTCAGTCACACATTTTTGCCAACCGAACTCACTCAAACATGATCCAAACTGACCAAACTGTTCGGTCATTTCGACATTCAAAAATGAGTTTGGTTTGGTCTGTTCATGTTCGGATTCGTGTTCGTGTTTGGGTTTGGTTGTCCGAACAGGCCGAGTTCGGGCCGAACTCTGAACTTCTAAACCGCGGTCGCCCATCCCTATTAATGTTACAAAAGTAACTAAACCTCCTACTAGTCACCCTTTCTTCTTAACAAATTGAACAGGATAATTCCAGCAGCGAAAACCCTCTAGGAAGAAAATATCTGCGTTACCTATCCACGTCTCTTGAATACAGATAATTTCAAATGTTTGCAAAAAATTGATACAATTACTCTCAATCATCTTACCCTTCCAACCAGAGATGTTTCAAGACAGAATCTTAATCCCCTTTTTATCCTCTATTAGACTTCCAGCTCCATGGGAATACTCCAAAAATTGTCATGATGGCTTTATTTCCATTGGACAGGATACTACTGCCACATTAGATAACCTCATAATTTCATTTGGAGCAAACACCACATCTGACTCCAAATTTCCTTGCTGAGGGGACTGAGGTGACCCTATCTCATTAACCCCCAGTGACCTAAAATCTTGCCAGTCTTTAAGTCCATCAGAAGACAAAACATACAGCTTAGTAAATGGCGGAGGCAGTCCACCTTCCACTACAATGGGGGTTACCTTGGAACCGTCATGTGGTATCACAAATACATTTGTCTCAACAGACAATGGTAATTTAACTTCGCTATTCTCCTGTAGTGACTCTTGCAAAAAAGACCTTCCTGTCATCTTATCCTGTCCCAAAGTGATAGCAGACCATCATCAAACTTGTTGGATTGCCACCCTTGGTTCTCCACTTCTTTACCTAATTCAACCATAGATGGCAATACTACTACATTTAGAGTTACTGGCTGGGTCGCTACTGATTTACTAACAATCCCAGAAACGCCCTGGCTTGCCATAAACTAAATAAAGGCAGATCTAATTCATCAAAAGACACAGGCCCTTCCTCATTCTTCATCTGTACACACCCCTCCACTACAGACTGGGAAGGAGCTATTGAACCTTTAGCCAGTATAAATCCATTATGATCTTCTATCTGTGGGTGTGCTACCTGCGTTCTCTGTTCTAATGGGCATCTTGGAGTATTAGTCTTGATATCCACTAGTACAGCTTGAAGAGCCACCTGACGCTCGATTATATGCTTCTGCTCCTACAATGGAAGATGCTCGTATACAGAAATCAAGGTCATTAATTGTTGTTCTACAGAGTTGTCCCCAGGTCCTAGACACCCCTGGGGGTCTAAATGCTGAAAAGCTAGCTCAGGAATCCCATCTGCACCTGACCTTTCCCCATTTATTCTAGATTGTAAAATTGGTCCAGTTAAATTAGGATCCAATGGTACCCTAGGATCATCTCCAGAATTAACCAAAACTACTTGATGTTCGAATGGAGAACACCCAAATATAATCCTCTCCTTCTGATGCTGAATAAGAGGATAAATTGTTTGGTTGATATAGTATCTAACCATAATTATATCCAGGAGGTCCAACTGCTGTTTAAGTTTATAAATTTTCCGGGCAGCATTGATAGAATTAAAGGTTAAAAGTGCCTTAACTCTATTATGATTATAAAACAAGTATTCAATAGGGATGGACAAACGCAGTTCGGAAGTTCAGAGTTTGGACCGAACTTAACCAGTTCAGTTGACTGAACCGAACTTCTGAACTGAACTCGATTTTAGAACCGAACTGAATTTCCGAACTTGGTTCTGTTCGCCCATCCCTATAAGATAATATTCCATTTAGTTCAATGGGGTTTGAATTTCCAAATACTTCGGTTGACCGAACTGAACTTCCGAACCAAACTCGATTTTCGAACCAAATCGACCCGACCCGACCCAAATTTCTGAACTCAGTTCTGTTCGCCCATCCCTAGTATTCAATATCCACAACGTCATTTGGAGCTAAATACAAAAAGGAAACTTTTCTAATTAAGTTTTGCAAATGTGTAAAACGGTCAGCTTGACTGACTGATCCTTTAGGCTTAGGATAATTTATTAAGAATCAGCTGTTTTTGATTCATTTGAAGCTTCCAAGTCAAAAAGGGAGAAACAAAAGACACTCTAGACTGGGTTGCTAAATCCCCTTATGTAGAGGAAACCAAGGACTTGATTGATTCAAATTATTGGTAACCAGTGACTGAGAAAATACACCTTCACAATTAGATGTACAAAACTCACCCTTGTTATCTGGCCTGGCCAGAGCTAGGGCTCCCTGTAGATCATTCTGGATACCCCATTAGTCTGAGATTGGTCATCCTCTAGCCCAATCTCCAATGGGGATAAATTACCCTTTTTATCTGGGCAGCAAGAAACCCTACCCTTATTTTTTATGGCCGTGTCCAGAGCGTCATTCGAATTTTCTGCAAATAGTTCCCCCAAAAGCTTAAACAGTCTTCCAAAATTCATACTTCTTTTACTTCGCTGGCCCTTTCTACCAGTTTTTACATTCTTGGACTTTTTTATTGATACAGACTTTGCATACCATTTATTTTTTCCTTTTATAAGGTTTAGCCATCTCTTGTTTTTGCTGAATCCCAGGACTCTCACTATCCGAGACAATAATTGGCTAAACTACCCGAGATAATTCCTTAGAAAACTCCTCCCTGGGAATCCCTAAATCCCCATGGGAACCCTGGGGTATAACTACCTTACTCAGTACATGGCTCAAATCTTTAACTTCACCTAAATAGGATTGGAGGGATCTCAGAATAATAAATATCTGCTCAGCCATTTTACATGTTAATATACAGTGATTACTGAGAATGTCCCATGAAAAGGGCCCCAAAATATCCATTCCAGGAGTTAAAGCAGCATTCTCCTTAAGACAACTCATCCCATCCCCCAATATCTCTTCAGGAGAATCATCAAGAATTCCTATTGGTGGTAGTTCTTGGAATGCACATAAAGACTTCTTTTCTTTTGCCAGAATAACCTCCTTGTGAGGCAGTCTCTGTTCTTCCTCCAATAATCCAGGAGATTCAGCCAGAAGTTTAGCTTCCAGAATGATAGTAAGAGTCCACTTCTCATAAGCCATAATCCAGTTTCACATCCGAACTTGTTCCCAAGTTCCCTTTGTTTATGACAGGATATATAATTGTATCATCATCTTGCTTAGGACCAAAAAATGCTGTTATCACTGACTGATATGAATTAGTCATAATGTCACAAGGGACTAATCCAACTTTTAATTTCTTGGTCAAACTTCTAGTAACTACAGGCATAGTTCCACCTATACACATACTATCCTATAGAATCCACTAAGCCCCACTCTTAGTCGCTTACTATCAACTTACACTCAAACTCAAACTTGCTGACAGCAATTTAACCCCTAGATAATGCCTACCTCTTTGCAGAGTATGCTGGCAGCAGCAGTTTGACCCCTGGATTACAATGCCTAGCTATTTCCAGAGCATGCTGGTGGCTGTAACTTGGCCCATGGATTACAGGTGCCTAACTTTCCTAGCACACTGAGGAACTTAGCCCCCAATTAATTCACCTCACTTAAGTGCCAGGAAAGGAACACTAAGCCTCATCACTCAGTTCTTAAGATGACTACAATATAAGCTACATAGTTCCCCTGTATACAACACATATCCCTAGGTTCAACCACGCTAAATAAAACTATATATAAATAAAATCCTCCTAGCCCCTCCAGGACCCTCAAGGGCCCCATCCATCACAAACAACAAAAACAAACAAAAATCCCACAGACCTACCCTTTGTTTAAGTATAAAATATAGGAGTAGATAACTCAGCTCAAAACAACAAAAATCAGACTGGGGAACAAAAAACACAGTGGCCAACTTCCCTGTAATACTGGAACAGGTTAAAAGGGAATTTGAAAATTGGAAAAAGGTGGAGTGTTCCTGGCTTGGGAGAATAAACATATTTAAGATGATTGGACTGCCCAAGTTCTTATACAAATTCCTGGCCCTCCCCATAAAATTACACAAATCTTTTTTTAAGCAAGTAGATGACATGGTTAAGGAACTAATCTGGAGGGGAAAGAAACCAAGAATAAAAAAAGACACAATGTTCACTGCTAAGGAGAAAGGAGGACTAGACACACCAGATATAAAACTTTATTATAAGGCTGCAATCCTGAGAGCGATACAGTATTGGTACCATTGCCCACTACAACCAGAATGGTGTGAGATAGAAAGGGAAATAATTCAACCAACTTCCCTGGCAGAATTGTTGGTAGATGAGGGCAAATTGACTGGAGAGGGAGTCAGAGAGCACCCATTTGCGAAGCCACTACTCATAACATGGAAAGGAGTGATGAGGAAATTAGGTATAAAGGGTACAGCAACACCATACTCACCAATAAGACGAGTAGCGATGAGGGAATCACAGATAGCCCATGACCTACTTAAACAGTTAGAAAAGAAGGAAGTTAAAAGGGCAACACAATTATTCAACAAAGGTAAATTTAAAACATTAGAAGAAATAGAGAAAATAACGCAGACAAAAGTGAACACATTTCAATACCTGCAGCTGAGAAGTGTATTCGGGCAACCATGTTTAAAAGAAGCCTTTGCTAGGGAACCTACGGAAATAGAAAAGACCTTATTTAGCCTAACGGGAAGCAAGGGCAAACTCTCTAAGATTTATCAAGACCTGAAATCTATAATATACCCCCCCAAGCACCCATATTTATCAAGATGGGAAAAAGACCTCAATAAGCAGTTCACAGAAAAGGATAAAGAAATTATATGGGGGCATATGAGCACCTGTGCGTCTGCTCTGGAAGTCAGAGACACACAACTGAAGGTCACCACTAGGTTTTACCTGACCCCGGTACAGCTCAGGTATGGGGGGGACAGATATGGGAGGGGTGTATGCTGGAAGGGCTGTGGCTTACAGGCGGATCTACTGCATTGTCTATGGGAATGTGTTTATGTAAAGGCCTTCTGGAGTAAAATATGGAAAATTATGAACAAAGTAAACAAGGGGGTGGTACCTTTCAGACCAGAAATTGGTATTCTAGGTCTCTACCCTGATAATAAATCACTAAAACCACATCAGGAGGCATTGAGAACTCTGTGCTTGGCTGGAGTAAATATAATAGCAAGACATTGGAAGACAGAGGGCCCCTTACCTTTTCAAGAATGGATCTGTCGAATATGGTACTTATTTACAATGGACAAGATGATGGTAAACCTGCAGGACAAGAAGCTAGAAGAAGAGGAGAAAAATGAAAAAGCAAGGGAAAAGAAAAAAAATAACTATGAGGCAAAGTGGCTTAATATATTAGGAGCCATTGAAGGAAATGAACTACCAAAGAGTGACTGGACGCTGTTGTTTGACCGATACATTTGAACTGGCGAGCTCGGGTACCGCCTTGTATGGGTAATAGAACAAACTGATATTGTAAAGTTGATACATTTGAACTGGCAAGCTCGGGTACCGCCTTGTATGGGTAATAGAACAAACTGATATTGTAAAGTTGATGAAAATACTATGTACAATGCCATTGAATATCAATAAAAGAGGTTTTTTTAAAAACAACAACACAGTGACCGTGTCCTTTGTCTCTATAATCCAATCATCATCCTGAGTAAAGAAGAAGACGGTACACCACCTTCAGGGCAGTGGCTTTCTTTTCAAGGGTAACTGCTCCCCAAAAACTGAGAATGCAGAGTGAGGGGGACAGGCAAAAATCCTGTAGTCCAGATGAAAATAGGAGCATTCTGTCAAACAGCCAGTGCCACATTTCTGCTATCTGCTTGGCTGACAACACCATGAGGTAGAGGGATCTTTTTGCCTGGCTCCACTTTCCTTTGCCTGGGCTGTTCAAGTTACTAGCACTTGGGATGTGCAAACGCGGTTCGGATGTTCAGAGTTTGGAGTGAACTCTGTCTGTTCGGACGACCGAACCGAACGTCCAAACCAAACTCGAAAACAACCGAACAGATCGGTCATGTTTGGGTGAGTTCGGATGAGTTCAGGGTGAGAAAAATGTGACTGGAAGGGGGAGGCAGCTGAGGAGCAGACTTCCTGGCACCAGGGGTGGAGATCAGGGATAGTCTCAGGGCCAAATGATACCGATACAAAAAAAAATCTTCAAATTTGGTATTGATATTGGTACCGATAGCGCTATTTCGAATGTCAGCAATCTTCAGCCAAATCAAACCCCGCTGAACTGAACAGAACCCGAACTCGGTTTTCGAACTGAACGGCCAAACATCCGAACCGCGTTCTGTTCGCACATCCCGAACTAGCACCACACCAATCAATGCCATACCTTTTTAAAAAATAAGCATGTGCCACTGTTGTTCACACTGCTTGGCATCATAAGGCCGGATGGGTGTCTCTGCATGGCTCCCCTTGCCTGGGCTGTTAAAGTTACCAGTACCACACGCCAGTTCAATGCTATGTCTTCTTAAAAAATAAGTGTGTGCCACTGCTGTTAGCACTGCTTGGAAGACACCATGAGGCCACCTCTCTGCATGGCTCCCCTTGCCTGGGCTGTTCAAGTCACCAGCACCACACCACACCAATCATGCAATGCCATGCTATCCCTTTTTAAAAAATAAGTGGGTGCCCCTGTGTGTGGGAATATCTGGTTTCTTTCTTGTGGGTGTTATAATCATTATGTCTGCTGGGATGGCTTTTGGTGGGATTTCTCTACACAGTTGCACACTGTTTTGTGGGGTTGTGTGTTGTCTTCTTTCTTACCAAGGCTCTGGATGCTGCATGGCACAGTAGAGCCTAAATGTAAAGTGTAAGTTAACTGTAACTTCTACTGTTCTGCATGACTGCTTGGCACCATGAGGCCAGAGGAATCTCTCTGCCTGGCTCCACTTCCCCTTGCCTGTTCTGTTCAAGTTACCAGTGCCACAGTACCAATGCCATGCCTTTTAAAAAAAAAATAAGTTGGTGCCTCTGGGGTGTGTGTGTGAATGTCTGGTTTCTTTTCTGTGGGTGTTATTATTTTGTCTGCTGGGTTGGCTGGCTTTTGGTGGGATTTCTGCACAGAGTTGGACTGTTTTGTGGGGTTGTTGTATTCTTCTTGAGTGAATGTCCCACTCTTGCTAGCCTGCTTTTCTGTGCACTGCTTGCATGGCATAATGATTTTAAAATGGGTACACTCACTGCTGATGGTGGGTCATGCTGTGGGTACACTACTGTTGGCTTTTTTGTGTTTTTGCATGCAGTTGCACCTTTGTGGAGTTGTCTTCTTGAGAGATTGTTCCATTCTTACTAGCCTGCTTTTCTGGATAGTACTTTGGCTGTGGGTTCAAGAACTTTGCCAAGATATGACCAGCCGGGGCACTGGGGGTATACTTTCAAGTTTCTTTCTGGTTACTGGTATATGGGGAGGTTGCTTGCCTTGCATAGGTGGGCTGAGCACACACAATGGAGGCTTTTTTGGTACTGAGTAGTTCTGAGTTTCTGCAATTCTCAGTTCCAAAGTTCAGTGCCTGCCAAATGTTCACCACACTTTGCCCCAAATTGTGGTAGCAGTTACCACAGGTTGTGATCTCAGAAAATCGCAGGGAATACCTGGTGGTAAGCACTACCACAGTTCAGGGCAAAGTGTGGCAAGGAGCACCATCATGTCTGTTCTGGATACCGGTCTACCCCGGGAAGGGGGGGGGAGGCGACTGTTACTCTGTATTGGGTGTAAGTGTGGTAGTGTCACTTCTGAAAATACTGCCTGAATTTCTCCCCTTAGTTTTTGAATTTCTATTTGAGTATTCTTACAGGGTTGCAGGCCAGGCATTATCATGTTCAAGGTGGTGAAAATCCCGAAATAACTCTTTAATTCTTTCCCTGCGCTTTTTATTAATATGGGCTTTTAGCGATATCATTTTACCCCTAAGAATTTACCTTTGCAGTTTCCCACAACATCTGGGGTGAGTCTACCGAATCCTTATTAAACTCAGAAAAGCCCATAATCTCCTGATTAATTTTATTCTTAGCTAGTTTATTTTTGAGTAAACACCTATCCAGTTGCCAATTATTAGAATGAGAAGAAGCTGAAGCCTCCCATCTAATTAATGAAATTATTGCACTATGATCTGAGGCAACCACTGGATTTATTTCACTTTTAAAACATTTACATAAATCTTCTTTGGCCTTTACAATATGATCTATCTTTGTATACATCTTGTGAACATTCAAATAAAATGTATAATCAAACCAAGTAGGATTGAGGAAGTGCCATACATCAACCCATCCTTGTGATTCTATAGCTTTAATAATATTAGTCTGCCAAGGTTTAAGCAAGAGGGAACATGAATTATGTCTGCAAGAAAGGTGAGAGTTGAGATCCCCTTGCCAAATCAATAAACCCTCAGTATTCTCTGCAATAATAGGAATATATTTTTGAAAAAAAACTGCCCAGGTTCCTTCATTTGGTGTGTATGTATTGACCATTGTAACCTTCTGCCTATTTAACTCTCCCTTCAAATGGAGAAATCGCCCTTCCCTATCTTTAATAAATTTATCAAGAATAAAATTTAAACTTGATGCAAAACCGATTAGGAAACCAGCTCTCTTCCTTTGGGCACAGGAAGTATATATTACAGGAAAAATCTTGTTTTTAAACCTATATTGATCTTTAAGTATTGAATGAATCTCCTGGAGAAAAAAACACCATATTTTTAAATCAAAAATCCAGTTGCTCACCAGTTTACACTTCACAGGATGGTTTAAATCATTAACATCCAATGAAACAAACTTAATAGTTTGAGGCCTATTACCATTAAATACATTAATGTTGACTTCTTATATAAATAACCCACAACATTACCTCTCCCCCCCAGTCCAGCATTAGAAAATCATTAACCTAGTCCCCAAAAATAATGGAAGGGGGATCCCCGTAACTTCTAAACCAAAGATTTAGCAAATTCATCATTGCAAATAAAATACTACAGTAGAAAAGCATGAGGAACAAGAAAAGACAAGATTTAGATCAAGATTTACTCTCATAAGTATTAAAAAATTTTTTCCAAGTCTTCTGTCTCATAAAAAGTCTTTTGCCCATCAATGGATATCATAAAATGTGCAGGAAATTTAATCTGAGGCTTTAATTTTCTTTCCTTAAGGGAGTCCATACATTTAAACAATTTCTTGTGCCTAATCATAGTCCCCAGTGCATAATCTGGGAAGATATTATACTTGCAGCCTCAATATTATAATTTTAGCTTATTCCTAGCCAATTAAATAATTTATTCTTTATATAAATATGCAGGCATTTAATAATGATTGTCCGGGGGGTATGAGATCTTTCAAAGACCTGGCGGAAGATTCTATGTGCCCTTTCAATTTCTATTTGATGTAAATTTTTCTGGTCCAGAAAAATAGATTTAAAGAGGTTTCTTATGAAGTCCAGCATATCCCCAGACTCTATTCCTTCGGTTAGACCCACAATTTGTAAATTATTCCTAGGAGATCTATAATTGCGGTCTTCGTATTTTGTGAGCAAAAAATTAAGTGAGTCTTAATTGGATAGCTTGAGTTTTATCATTAAGAGTTTGTTCTTCAATTGAAAGGATGCTTTTTTCTGCAACCAATACGCTGACTTAGGACTTTTATTTTTTTATTACCAGCCTCAACTGTAAGTTTGACTTTGTTGCATTCAGTGAGTATAATATCTTGATCAGCCTTAGCCTCTTGTTTAATAATCTAATTTCTTCTAGGATAAGTTTCAAACTATGCTAATCAGAATCCTGAGCAACCTCACTCTTTGTTAACACCTGTTGCCATATTATCTTCCAAATCTACCTCTTCTGCATCTACCTCTTCTGCATCTTCTGCAATGTCTACCTTGATAATACCATGTAATAGGGCCTTGCTTGGTGTTTTTTTGGGCACCCTTCATTATAAAATGTGATCCTTCTATAAATTATAAATAGACCCCTTCCCTTTGAGAATAACTAGGAGGAGAGAACTATGAGTCAACCATGCTTCACTCTTAATAGAGCTTAATGCACCATAGTACAATGACCCCCACAATTAGAGGGGAGATAGACTCAGGCGAATGGGGAGATCCTTTCCCAGCTGGCTCCTTTCAGGGGAGAATTCTTTCTCTACCCCCTGACCTGCCTGTTATGATTCCTGCACCTGGACTAAGGCGATGCACAGGGGTAATCTGGATAATGCTCGATTGCCAAGGTTTAAGGTCGAGCTTCCACTGCTCCGCTTCCTCCACCGGGAAGTATCCAGAGGCACACACCCTCCAAGGCCCTTCCACACACCTGGGTCAGCAGGTTGGGAATCACAGGCACCTCATTCCCCACCTGCCAGCAATTGGCCCAGACTCATCACGTGGTGCCTCCAAGGAGCACTAATTGATTGAACTGGGTGTGGGGAGACTACAAAGAGTGTCCCTCCTACTCCCTTCACTGCCCTGTGGGACCCAGGTACCCCAAAGTTGACTCCCGCTGGTTATGGGGCAGGGGAATCTGGTCTCTAGCCATTCTCACTGGCTCCTGGCCCAGGAGTGCAGGATCAGGTGCTTTCCGTTGATGACAAGGCCACTGCTGGTGTCATCCTGGGCTGGGCTGCACTGAGACAACAATGTCGGCCTCCTTGCATCATCAGAGCATGGCTAATGAGCATGTCCTGGGCTGGAGTCTCCTCACAGAGTCAGATCAGCAGTCAGTGTCTTCGTCCTTGGCTGCAGCCTCTTTGTGATGCCGGAGCTGTGGAGCAGCGGCTAGCATCGTCGTTCTGGACTGTGGCTCATCAGCTCTTACGCATATGCTCTGCCTCCAGACCTCTCAGCAATCATAAAAAGTTAAAGGACTTGCAAATCCATACCATAAATTCTCGAATAAGCTAATGTGCGAACGCGGTTCAGAAGTTCGGAGTTCGGCCCGAACTTGGTCTGTTCAGATGAATCCAAACTCGAACTGACCAAACTGAACTTGACTCTGAACTCTGAAACGACCGAACAGTTCGGTTGGTTCGGATGAGTTTGGGTGGTAAAAACGTGTCACTGGAAGGCAAAACGTGACAGGGAGGGGGAATCAGCGGAGGAGCAGTCTTCCAGGCACCAGGGGTGGAGAGGATTGGAGTAGCAGCCAGCCTGCCCAATCACCATCCCTTTTCTCCTCAGACCACTGGCGTCACAGTCTGTGATTGGACATGGGGGACGGGGGGACTAGGCTGCATGGAGCCAATGGGGCTTGCGGTGAGGCGGGTGCAGCAAGTAACAAAACTCATTGCCCTCCCCCCTTCCCAACACCTTCTGAGCTAGTCACTGTTCCTGACAGCAGGCATTTCAGAAGGCTCCCTCGTCCAGCAGTTCCCAGATCCCCAATCCATTGCCATCCTCCTGCTTCACCCATCCAACCCATTTACCTCCAGATTATCATTTATTTAGATTATATTAGATAGATTTAGATGTTATTTTTTATTTTTACCCCTCCCTGTGTTCCCTGTGTTCAATTTTCCTTCCTCCCTCCCCCCTCCAGTGAATCCTTTCCCTCGCCCTCTTATTCCATCCCTGATTATTCCCTTCCCCTGTTTTAAGTTTTGGATCTAGGCAAAATAGGATTATTATTAGATTGATTTTCATTTCAGTTTTGTACCCCTCCTTGTATTCTTTGTGTTTCCCCATGTGTAATATTGTATAGATAGATAGATAGATAGTGTGTAAATTTAGGATTTCGGGCCTACTTGGGCCTAAGCTTTGACCAAAGTATTGCTTTGCATTGGCTTGACAGAAACGACTGTTCCATATGAACCTTGTACAGCAAAAGAATTTGCTTACTGTTGCTATCTTTTAAAATAGAATTAAGGAAGTTTACATTTGGTCTAGTCTTTAGTATTTAGCCTTGTAGACTATCAGAATCTCTGGCTTCTGCTTTTTAGTTGGGCCATATATTTGCTTTGTTATGACATATAAGAGTTGACCAGATAGGGAAGTTCTGTCAGTTTGGTCTGGACTCATGATCACACAGGTAACAGATCATCTTTGGGTCAAATATCTGTACATTAAAGATTTCTGCTCATGCAGCTGGTTTTGGGCTAGAACAGATGGTCCGGATTGGAAGGAGGACTAGGAAATTATTATTATTATTATTATTATTATTATTATTATTATTAACAAACATTTATATAGCACCAGCAGTGTACCTGGCACTTTACAAAGTAATAAAATAGACACGGTCCCTGCCCCTAGGGCTTACAATCTGAGAGACAGGAGCTGGGGGAGAGACTTAGGAAGGGGAACAGAGGGAGAGACAAGGGGTCTAACATTCATGAAGATGCGAGGTCTCAAGTGCACGTACTTGGCTTGGTTACGATGAGAATGACAGCAGGCAGGTCCATGTTGCAAGGATAAGGGTAAACCGATCGTAGGTATAGGAATAGTGGCTCAGCAGGATAAAGAGTCAGACAGAGCAGAGTGAAATTATCTTATTTGGGCATAGATGATCTAATTGCCTTTACTCATCTTGTGATTGCTGATGTATGCATGTTTGAGTTTCAACAACAGCTATGAAACCCCATATAAACTGCCTGTACTCTTTGTTCGGGGTCTCACTCAGTTTGAGTGACACCCGCAGCTGTGTACCTGAAATAAAGACTGAGTGACTCTGAAGTTTTATTTCTACAATTGGAGGTTCTACCGATATTCCGAACGTCTTCCCAGATTCACTGCTGGACCCCGAGTACCTCGAAGGAACTCCTTCTTGCTAGTGGGTAAGCCCTTTGTGCTGCCATGGAGGGTCTCCTTTTGGGGCTGGGTTTCCAGGTAGTAAATCTGGAGTGAGACTACGGAATGAATCCTTTGATTCTCACTCAGTCTTTTTCAGGTTCAGATTTTGTTCCAGCTTTTGTTCTGATTCGCTGTTTTGTTTTCTGTTTCTGGTTTGGTTTGGGGTTTTGGGTTTTTAGTAGACGGCTATGTCTAATTTCAAGAGCACTGCTTCTTGCCTAGATGCTAAGGTTCTGATAGCATTAAAAAACCCAAGTTTGTTGAGTTTCTGTTTAAAGACAAATAGCTCAGTTGTTGCCTCGGCACTTCAAGGATTGGTCTCTTACCCTTGGGTTGTCTAATTCCTCTTTGTGTCTCTGGAATTCCCCATTCCTTCTGTGTGGTGTATGTTAAAGTCATCCTTTCCTGTCTTTGGTCCCTGGATTTTGATTTTATTTTCTGTCTGTGTGGTTTGATTGCATTTGAGTGCTGCTGCCTTGTTTTACAAGGACAGCTGGTTCTTTTGGACCTTTGCCCTTATAACTGAAAGAGTGTACAGGGGAGTTCACTTTTGCTGGTAGCTGCACTGGATTCATTCTAGTTGCGGAGACTAGTAATTGGGGTAACTGACTGGTATCCTTTTGTGTCTTTGGTCCCTTATTTTTTCCTTTTGTGTCGTGTACATGAATTTGGTTTGGTTTGGGAAATGGGGTGTGGTTCGTCTAAAGATGGACCCCAAAAGGCTACTCCTGCCTTTTTCATGCATGTAAATTATGGATCCAATTCTTGTAAATGGCTAGCCCGCTAACACAATATTGCTAAGGTCAACCCGTGCCTACAATTCCCTCAAAATGGAACTTTTGATAAGACTAAAATAGATTTTTTTTGTGCAAAGTTAGAAAGATCAGAAAAGACAGTTTCTGCTGCAGAACTCTTAGGGTTTCAGTGTTGGTTAAAGGAATGTCATAAGAGACAGCAAGAATCAACCTTGAATTCTTGCCAGAATGTAAGGGATCGGTTAAAAGTAGAAAATGAGCAGACCAAGAAGGAGCTTAGTAAGCTGAAAGAAGAAATTGAGACAGGTCAGTTGAAAGGAGAGACAGGACAAATGCACTCTAGGGTCCTACAAAATAAGCAGCTTAAGCCACTATCTGAACCAAGCGCTCCACCGGTACCTAGTATCTACCCATGTCTAGACAAATGCCCACCGCCTACTCCTCCACCATATCCTAAGCCTGTAGTGCCCCCAGGGGAGGACACAAAAAGTTCTCTTCAGATTTCTGATGATGAAGATGAAGATTTTACCATGGCCATGAGATTGGCAAAGTTGATCACAAAAAAGAAAACAATGAAACAGTCAGGCACTGAAACCATGCCTGATTCTAGTTCTGAATTAAGTTCTCAAACTACAGGGAAAAAGGGACTAAAGACTCTCATCATCCCTCTGAAGTCGATAGTTGTTCTAAACTGGAGAAATACTATGTTTCAGAATTTCCTGCTACTGCACCTAAGCCGCAGAAAGAAATTTCTAGGACTATCCCTGACACTAAGCCAAAGAGAGACTCTGAAGTTTCCTCTCATACTAGATTGCAGACAGCTGCTCAAGCAGAGATTACAGACAGTGATTCTGACAACCCTGAGGTAGTGCAAGCCCCACTCCGACTTTACCCCACTCCTGGTGCAGACGGTCCGGGTACCTATGTACACTGTCCTTGGACCCGTGGAGAGATCCATGCTATAATTAAAGACTTGCCCAAGCCTAGGGATAATCCTATGAATCTTAAAGAGGATCTGGAAGTAATTATTAATGCTTATAATCCATCTCATGTGGATCTTATGCTCCTAGTTAAAGCTCTTTGTCCTGCCAGTGATTATACTAAGTGGTGGACCCATACCAACTCAGGCATATATGTCAAAGATGCCTATGGCACAGCCAATAGAGAATGGAACAATTCTGGTGCAGACAAATATTATTTGATTGATCTCAGGATTTTTTCAAATCTCCTTTTGGACGCCCTTCCTACTGTGTTTCATAAAAAGACTAATTGGCCAGCAATTCGACTTTGTAAACAAAACCAGGGAGAAACAATGGTAGAATACAGGGAACGGCTAGCTCAGGCTTTTGCACAGCATTCAGGTATGGAAAAATCAGAAGGAGATGATAATGCTATTTTGGCTAATATTTTTGTTGAAGGTCTGTTGGCCCCAACTAAGGATTTGCTTAGAAAAAATTGTATTGGATGGTAAAATGAAACTATTACTAAACTCACTGATTATGCCGAGCACTGTGAAAAACAACAGGCTGAAAAAAAGGAAAGAACAGAAACCAACATTCTTGCTCTTAAATTACAGAAGCTTCAATACCAAATTCCCCAGCCTTCTAATTTTCAGAATAGAGGACAGTACCGCAACTATCCTCGTGGGTCTAATAACAATAGGATGGCTGCCCAGTTTTCTTTACCTCCACGTCAGCCAAATCCTCAGTTCTTGTCTCTGCCTCCACCTCCTCCAAATTCAAATTCGCAAACGCTTGCTACCACTTGCCATTACTGCAAGCAACAGGGACACTGGAAAAATGACTGTCCGTACCAGCCTCGATTGCCAGAACAATATAATCCTTTAGCCCAAAATAGACAAAATTTTGTCCCTATGTCATCAAGGCAGCAACTTGTGCCCATGCAAGCACTGTTGGAAAATTCAACTGAAGCCTTTCCTGATCGTTGACTATGTTCAGAGAAGCAGCATGTAACTTGTCTTACTCCTTTGGTGCCTCTCACTTCTGAAGGTGAAGTGTCTGTTAGAGTAGGGGGAAAGTCTGCCTCCTTCCTAGTAGACACTGGAGCATCTATGTCGACAATTCAAAAAGGCCTACTTTCTTCTCCCCCCTCTTTCTTCTAAAACAGTAACAGCTGTGGGTATTTCGAATGTTCCTGTTCTTCACTCAGTAACTAAACCTTTGCATGTGTCTTTAGGTCCTTTACAAGCAGAACATTCTTTCTTGCTCAGTACCACCTCACCAGTAAACCTGCTAGGTAGAGATTTGTTATGCAAGTTAAGATATAAAATATTTTGTACCCCTGATGGAGTGTATCTTGAAGTTCCCTCACATGAGGTATCTGAAATGATTAACTTGTTAAATACTGAATTCCAGCCTGAAGTGACTTTGGCCCTTTCTAAATCTGACGATGATTGGCTTTCTCAAATTAACCCTTCTTTATGGGCTGTTTCTGCAAGTGATGTTGGGTCTATATCGATGGAACCTGTTAAAATTTCCATCGACATCACTAAACCCCTTCCTCAAATAAAACAGTACCCATTGCATCCAGATGCTCTTGAAGGCATTGCACCTGTCATTTAATCTCTCCTTGCTCAAGGAGCTATTTCAGAGCCTAAAAGTCAGTGTAATACACCTATATTTCCAGTTCTCAAAGCAGATGGCACTTCTTGGCAGTTTGTTCAAGACCCACATGCCATCAACAAAATTGTATTTTCTCAGTTCCCTGTTGTTCCCAATCCTGCAACTATTCTTTCTTGTATACCTGCTAATGCAACTTGGTTTACTGTAATAGATATTAGGAACGCATTCTTTTCTGTTCCTATTGACCCTGACAGTCAGTTCCTATTTGCATTCACTTATAACGGGAAGCAGTACACCTGGAATGTTTTACCCCAAGGTTTTTGTGATTCTCCTACCCTTTTTTCACAGGCTGTAAGGGATAACTTAGCAGATGTAGTTTTCCCCGCCAAATCTACCCTTGTCCAATACGTTGATGACCTTTTGTTATGTAGCCCTACAGAACAGGCTTCTAGACAGGTCACTTTGGTCTTGCTTCATGATTTGGCAGGAAAAGGACATAAAGTTGCTAAAACCAAACTCCAACTTTGTAAATCTACTGTCCAATATTTAGGTCATTTTATTTCCGCTGGACAGCGTTCTCTTACTCCAGATCGCATTCAGGTTATCCTTTCTTATTCCCGCCCCATTACCCTAAAGCAGCTCAGGGGATTTTTAGGAGTTGAGGGATATTGTAGGGAATGGGTTCCTAACTTTGCTCAAATAGCACGTTCGCTTCAGGACCTCACATGTAAGGATATTCCTGAACCCTTACCTTGGATCCTTGTTTGTGAGGAAGCTTTCATTACTCTTAAACAATGCTTGTCATCTGCCCCTGCTTTAGGGCTTCCTAACTATGCAAAGTCATTTGTGCTTTACTGTCATGAAAGGGATGGATGTGCCCTGGGTGTTCTTACCCAAGCTCATGGCACGAAACAACGTCCAGTTGCATATTTTAGTACTTCATTAGATCCAGTTGCCAAGGCCTATCCTCCTTGTTTGCATGCTGTTGCTGCAGCTGCTAGATTAATTGAACAATCAGAAAACATAGTACTGCAGAATCGTTTGTACCTACAGGTCCCTCACTCTGTTGAAACATTGTTATTACAGTCCAAAACCCAGCATCTTTCTAATGCTCGTCTCACAAAGTATGAAATTCTACTGCTCTCAACTGCCCACATTTCTATTTCTCGCTGTGGCCCCCTTAATCCTTCTACTCTCCTTCCTTTACCAATGAAGGATTGCCACATGACTGTTGCTTTGACAGCTATTATTACTCACCCCCGGCCTGATCTTCTTGAGACTCCTTTGCAAAATCCTGATTTGATTCTTTTTACTGATGGTTCTTGTTTTAAAAATTCTGCTGGTATTGTGGTTGTGGGATATGCAATTACTACTGAAATTTCTGTTTTAGAATCTGCCCCTCTTCCAGATGTTGGTTCAACTCAAGTTGCAGAGCTGGTAGCTCTAACACGTGCCTGTCACCTGGCACAAGGCAAGTCGGCTAATATCTACACAGATTCACGCTATGCCTTTGGTGTAGTTCATGATTTTGGTATGTTATGGCAACAGCGAGGGTTTTTGACTTCGGCTGGCACCCCTATTAAAAATGGCCCTTACATTGCTAAATTATTAGATGCTGTATGCCTTCCAGCATGTCTAGCCATTCTTAAATGTACTGCTCATAGTTCGCAGCAATTAGAAGCTAAAGGAAATAGCCTTGCTGACTGATGCCAAGAATGCAGCTCTTCAAACCCCCCCCCCCCCCCACACACACTGTTTGCTTGGCCGCTTCTCATGTTGTTCCTTCTCTTATTCAGCTAGCAGAACTGCAGGATTGGTCCCCAGAAATTGAAAAATGCAGCTAGTCTATAGCCGACTGTATTTTGCATTCAGATCGTTTATGGAGACACTGGGACGGTCGCCTAGTGGCTCCTAGATCTCTTTTACCCTCTTTGGCCACCGTGCTGCATGGTCCTGTGCATGTCGGACAGGGGGGAATGATTGGTTTATTCAAACAACATTGGTTTTCTCCTCATTTTAGTTCTGCTGCTATTTTGCACTGTGCTGCCTGCCACATCTGTGGACAATATAATGTGGGGAAAACTGTAAAGGTATCACAGGGCAAGTACACATTGCCTCAGGCTCCTTTAATGCATTTGCAAATAGATTTTATACAGTTACCTAAATGTAATGGTTATGAATATGTTTTAACTATTTGTTGTTTATTTTCTGGTTGGACTGAAGCTTTCCCTTGCAGAAAAGCTGACTCATTCTCTGTTGCAAAAGCTTTGTTAAATCACATAATGCCCTGTTGGGTATTCCACAGACGCTTTCCAGTGACAGAGGCACACATTTCACAGGTAAAGTTATTCAACACCTGTCTAAGTATTTGAACATTTCCCACCATCTGCATTATCCGTACCACCCTCAAAGTGCTGGAGCTATCGAAAGACGGAATGGAATTTTGAAAAATAAGCTTTCAAAGCTTTCTGCAGAGACTGGTTTAAAGTGGACTGAGGCTCTCCCTCTTGTACTTATGTCAATGAGGGCTACCCCACAGAGACCACATGGACTCAGTCCCTTTGAGATCATTACGGGACAACCAATACGACTTTTGTCTACTCCTGGACGTATCCCTGATGTCTGTCTGTCTCACAGTATGATGATAAAGTACTGCCAACAATTAATGCAAATTGTTAAAGCTTTTCATTCACAGGTAAAAGAGGCTTATCCTGATGTCCCTGTCATCACTGATTGCCACGATCCAGAACCGGGTGACTGGGTGTATGTAAAGCATCACTCTAGGAAGACATCTCTAGAACCACATTGGAAAGGTCTGTACGGTGTTCTGCTGACTACCCAGATGGCTGTGAAACTAGACCATCTGTTACCTGTGTGATCATGAGTCCAGACCAAACTGACCGAACTTCCCTATCGGTCAACTCTTATATGTCATAGCAAAGCAAATATATGGCCCAACTAAAAAGCGGAAGCGGGAGATTCTGATAGTCTACAAGACTAAATACTAAAGGCAGCAGCACTTAAACACAATCAAACCGGATCGGAAGGAGGACTAGGAAATTATCTTATTTGGGCATAGATGATCTAATTGCCTTTACTCATCTTGTGATTGCAGATGTATGCATGTTTGAGTTTGAACAACAGCTATGAAAACCTATATAAACTGTCTGTACTCTTTGTTCAGGGTCTCACTCGGTTTGAGTGACACCCGCAGCTGTGTACCTGAAATAAAGACTGAGTGACTCTGAAAACTGCATCAAAATTTTATTTCTACAATAGATAGATAGATAGATAGATAGACAGACAGACAGACAGACAGACAGTAGGTTTGTAGGACAAGGCCTTTGTACTTATTAGATTATTTCATTTAGTTCCATAGGTTTTAGAATAGTTAATAGCAGTTAGATTTAGTGTAGAGATAGATATATTAGATTAAAAAATTGAGTAAAAAAATAATTATTATTTTTTTATAAAATCTTTGTGTGTGTTTGAATTGGAAGACATGGAGAAGGGAAGTGGGAGAGGCCAGTCTGTTACCTGTAAGACAGGCAATAGGGTACGTGGGATGGGTGGGAGAGGACGTGCCCGTGGAGTGGCAGCAGGCAGCAGCAGCAGCCAGAGCACATCACCACACCCCAAACTCAGCGGGCCTGCTTTAGGGCAACAGGCTTCAGTGGCTCAGTGTCACCTCCTGGCAGTGCCCTCCACTGCCACGCAGGGCACTGGAAGGCCTGCAGTACATGAAGCTGTGGCTGTCTCTGCTGAGGCTGTAGGAGCAGGTGCTGCTGCTTCCGATGTTCCTACAGGGCCACCAATGTCCCCCACTTTGGAGGCGACCCCCAGCAGACCAGACCTGGTGGATCCTACCCCGGCTGCTAGAGGTAGGGCCTGATCCCCGGGCAATGGCAGTAGGGAGAGGAGTAGCAGCAGCAGCAGCAGCAGCATTAGCAGCTATAGAGGGGGGCACAGAGAGAGTGACAGCAGCCTGGCAGACACAGGCAGTCTAGCCTTAGGGTCCCAGTACTCCCCTTCATGGGACATCACCGTGATCGCGGACAGTGAGTCAGAGGCAGACACTAGTGCCGCAGAGGGGATGTCTGGATCTGAGGCGATGGCTGTCCCTCCTCCCAGATCTGTGTTGTCATCACCACCACCAAGTTCTGCCCCTCCCAGCAGTGCTGGCAGCAGTGCATCACCCAGGGTGGTTAAGAAGGCAGGAGGGGGCAAAAATCCTCCATCTGGGAACATTTTAAGCTGGTGCAGGCAGATGATCCCAGAGAGGTGCAGTGCACTTTGTGCAATAAACTGGTGAAGTGTGGGCAGGTGCTCGCCAACCTTGGGACAAATGCAAAGGCGAGGCACCTGAAGTCATGCCACAGTGCTCTGCTACTCAGCGGGAAGGCAGGGGAAGTGGATGCCAGCGGGTTCCCGACTGCAGTGGCCAGTTGCCCGGCTCCTTCAGTGGGCAAGCATCCTGCACCAACTGCTGCCTCTACCATCCAGAGCAGAGGGGAAGAACAGCAGCAGGAGTCTCACCAGCAGCATCAGTCCACCATGGAGGAGCTGGGGTGGGGCATCTGCCAAGGCCATTGGCAACAAGGTGGCATGGCTTTCAAGAGAAAGCCACGCGCCTGTTGGCTGAAATGATTGCACTGGATGAGCAGCCCTTCTCAGTTGTAGAGGACAATGTGACGGGATGGGTGTTTAAGGGAAACACAGACCCAGCCAATTCCCCACTCAGCACCTACAACGAACGAGACTCCCGGGGGAGACGGTTGCACACAGACTTGGGAGTGGAAAAAATACCCCTCAGGTCTCGGTGAGGTCAATATCCTATCAAGGAAGAGGACCTTATCATCACAGGGGTGAGGCACATCGCAAGCTGTGTGTGCAGCCCGTCTATAAGCCCCCCAAGGGGGCACGGCCCCTGCTCGTTCCCACTCGTGTCTCCACTCAGTCGTGCAGGGGTTA
>QEPC01012093.1:438970-468152 GCA_003113815.1 Sphenodon punctatus | reverse complement strand
CATCTTGGCAGAGACATAATGGGTGTATGCCTCCACCTTCTTTTTCTCCACCTCGAGCGCCTGGAACTGTTCCACCAGGTGGTTCTCCATGGTGGCTGCTGTCTGCTTCAGACCCGGCATGACGTCCCGGGTGGGCCTCTCCACCTTGGCCCAAAAGGCCCTTGTCACTTGTAGACTCCTGGGGCCTGGAGGACTCCACATCAGAGATGGAGGAGGGGGAAGGGCTTACATGGCGTTGCTTCTGCCGTGCCTTCCCCCTTTCTTCTGGTGATGACAATACTCCACAACCACGATGACAGAGTCCTGCTGCTGCTGCCTCACCATCAGCCCATGGAGCTTTTCACTGTGGGCTATCAGTTCTGATGTGGTCCCCTCATGCTGCCTCCATAGCTTTTTACGATAGACCTAAAGAACATAAAAAGATAGGAACATAAGAAGTGCCATACTGTGTCAGACAAATGGTCTGTCAAGCCCTGCCTGCATTCTGTCTCCACTAGAGGGTGGGTGGCCATTGGCCAATCTCTCTCTGCAGGGGACTTCCTATCATGTTATAGGGCAATCCATTCCCTATTGTTCCAGCCCCCGTGCCTTACCTTTCATTTTGCAGAGCCATCCTCATGCCTCACATACATGCCAGACATCGGACTGTGTCTGCCCAGTGTCTGGGGGTGGCACTGGCAACCTCCATCTTGGTGTCCTGCACCTACCCCTGTCACCGGCATTTGAGGATTCTGAATCCTCATCCTCTCTGAAACAGGAACACATAAATAACACCTAAGTATATCATGCATTTATGATGATTCATCTAGTCCTCCCTCCTTGGGGTGCTAGGGATGGCAACCAGAAATGGTGACCCGGGCTGGCTGGCACATGCAAATAATCCTGCCCTTCTTTTGGGTGCTGGGGATGGATGGCAATGGGGAGAACCTGGCTTGCTGGCACGTGCAAATCCTGTCCTTATTTGGGTGCTGGGGGATGGCAACTGAAAAGACCCTGGCTGGCACGTGCAATTAATCCTGCCCTTCTTTGGGTACTGGGGAGGGATGGCAATGGAGAGACCCTTGCTGGCATGTGCAAATACTGCCCTCCTTGGGGTGATAGTAGGGGATGCTAGGGATGGCAAATGGAGAGACCCTTGCTGGCACATGTAAATCCTGCCCTCCTTAGGGTGCTAGTAGTGATGGCAACTGGAAAGACCCTTGCTGGCATGTGAAAATCCTGCCCTCCTTGGGTTGGTATAGATGGCAACTGGAAAGACCCTTCCTGGCATGTGCAAATCCTGCCCTCCTTGGAGCACTATGGATGGCAACTGGAAAGACCCTGACTGGCACATGCAAATCCTGCCCTTATTTGGGGGTGCGTAGAGATGGCAACTGGAGAATGGAGACCCATGTTAGCCTGGCTCATGTTTGGGTGGGGGTGCTCGTGCTCGAGACTGAATGCTGGAAGAGCCCCCCACACTACAGTATCCTCTCTCTCTGTGGCAGACATCCGCTGCTGCCCACTGATGCCCACTGTTTCTGCCTGACTGATGCCCACCACCCACGCACCCACCTGCATGCCAGTGAGCTCACTCTAAATTATAGTATTCTTCTTGTCCTCAAAGTAAAAAAAAAGTTTACAAACCTGGCAGCAGTGGCAGCAGCACCTCCTGTGCCCACCGGCTCTTGCTCCTTCTCCACCACCGAAGGTCAAGCAGCAGCAGCAGGAACCTCTTCCTCCACCACCGGCTCCACCACCTTGGCCTTCCCCCAGGCCCAGCGTTTAATGGTCACCTTCTTCATTTATTTTTTTTTAAATAAGCACTCGCCCACCAACAGTCACCCACCAACACTCACCAACCAGCCAAACCAGCAGTCAAACTGAAACCAACACACTGTCCAACACAAACACAGCCAAAACACACCAAACACCCAGCTAGCCACAACACACACACACTCTCTTGCCACACAGCACTGCATGCACTCGAATTTCCGGTTTCCAGTTTCCGACGCAATCACGGAATCACGCGATACCTATTTCCAAAAGGCCGAACCGAACTGAACGCCACCGAACTGAATGACAGGACCCAAACTCAGCAACTGAACTGAATGACTGAACCGAACAACTGAACTAAACAACCAGACCGAACCGAACGACTGAACCGAATGACCGAACCCGAACCATGATCTGTTTGCACATCCCTAATAAGCTAGACTTAAGCCCTTATTCTGCCAGTTTTTATGTCTAATTTGTAGCACAGCACTTCCCTCAACTATGTGACCTCCTCAACCTCATGCTAGTTATGTTTTACAGTTTACACAGCCTTCCTTCTGACAATAAATCTTTCCTCCAACTCCATCCTAAATGTCTGGAAACATGCCATATGTGTATTCTTTTGGTGTTAACAAACTATGATGTCATCCCACTGATCTGACCTGCTGTAGCATGGACCTCACCTCAACCTTTGTTGAGCCGTCAACAGATGTAGGCCTGGAATGGCCTGGGATTGCTCTGGAGCGTGTTGTCAGATAGCTGGGGCAATGACCCTGGGAAATCTTAGAAGAACATCCCAGTAGGAGTGTGCACCAGGGCTACATGTAGTTTTTCATTATCATTATCATTTTCATTATTAAAATGTGCTCTTTTATCATTATCATTATTAACGACAATGTAGTTTTCATTATTATCCTTATCGATCAATATCGTTACAGATTTCAAACAAAGATTTTGGTTTTGGTATCATTTCGTGATCTCGTGAGATCAGGAATGATACCAAAACCAATAATGGTAGTTCAATCAACTGTGTGATGGCGTGGTGTGTGGCTGCCTGGCTGTGTGTGTCTGTTGTGGCTAGTGAGCTGTGTGTGTGTTGTGTGTGTCTTTGTGAGAATGGAAGCAGGAAGAAGAACCTGAGGACAAAGGTCAAGGAGGAGGTGTAGGAAGAAATGATGGAGGCGAAGGCTGGACCATCTTGAGAGGTGGTGGAGATGGGCTCCTCACCAGAGAAGGAGGACGGCAGAGGAGGTGCCATTACCAGGTTTGTAAAATTTGTTTTTATTTATTTAATGTTCCATACCACTTTGAGGACAAAAAGAATATTGTCCTTTACAGCGAGCTTGCTGGCGGGTGGGCTAACAGGTGGGTGGGCAGTCAGGCATGAGCAGCAGCACCCAGAGACATGTCAGGGTCTCAACTTGCAGACAGCACCCCAGGAAGAGCAGGATTTGCGTGTGTCTTTCTTCTGGGTGTGCTAGATGAGAGTGACTATTTCTTTTTTTCTTAATTTTTTTTTTATTATTGTAAGCTCTTGGGCAGGGACCATGTCTATCTTGTTTTCTGTAAAGCGCCAGGTACATCGCTTGCGCTATATAAATGCTTATAATAATAATTATAATAATTTTATATACAATTAGAGAAAACATAAAAATACAAAAAATATCATTCCAATTCTATATGGAAAAATAACAAGATTACGCCCAACTATGGGTGATTTCAGACGTTACGTTGTCTGAAATCACCTCAGTCAACCACGGGGTGGTGGTGGTGGTAAACGGAGGTGAACGTCTGTTTGCGTGCATCCAGATGTTCACCTCAGTCAACCACCCTCCGTGGTGACCCTAATCACGCTTTGTTCTCCCGCATCATGGCTGCGAACGAAGCGTGGTTACAGGGAACCCGGAATGCAGTGAAGGAAAAGTAATGTCTGTTACCTTACCTTCATCGCGTTCTGGAGTCCTGGCAGTGGGCGGCGGCAGCGGCCAGATAGGCCACTGCAGCTGCCTGTCTTGGGGAGGGCAGGCGGCTGGGGAGTGCAGAGGGCGGGGCCGTGCAGCTGCACACTGCATCATGCTGCCCCGCCCCCTCTGCGAGGGTTTTTTTTGCCCAACAGATGTTATGGCCGGCAGCATTGACCCTGGGCCGTGGTTCGGCGGTCCCCATGGCCGGGGGCAAAAGGGCGAACGTCTGTTGGCGCACCCCTTCACCCCGCCCGTGGTCTGAACCACCCCACAGCCCGGGGTCAATCCTGCCGGCCGTAACGTCTTAAGTCACCCTATTATTCATTTTACCAATTTCTTGTCACTCTCCGCACTGAGCTGATATACATTAGATCTTTTTCTCATACTGGTATCAGTTACTTATTATAATACCTTTGCCTTTCAACAATCTATTCCAAATACTTTCCCATTTAACATCGAATACTTGATATTTACTGCAAAACTCAGCCTGTATTTTTTCCATTGAATACATCATCCATAAATGCTTTATCCAGTTATCTTCAGTAAATTCCCCATGGTTTTTCAAATTCCTGGCCAACTCATATATTCTGGCCACACACGTTTCTCAATATTTCTTCACTAATACATTTTTTGGATAAATTCTGAATAAAGCTATTTCTGGAGTAAAAGGCAATATCAAACCTTTTACTGAACGAATAGCATTCCATATTAATCACCACAAACTTTGAATTTGTGTATGTGTTATTTGTATTTTTTACCCCTCCTTGTGTTCTTTCTCCCTCCCCTCAATTGAATCCTTCCCTCCTCCCTGTATATATTCCATTCCTGATTCCCTTCCCCTGTTTTTGGATTTATTTAGAGTACGATTAGAATTATTTAGGTTTCATTTCAGTTTTGTACCCCTCCCTGTGTTGTTTGTTGTGAGCTGTCTGTGTCCCCCGCCCCTTCCTCTGTGTGTGTGTGTGTGTGTGTGTGTGTGTAGATAGATAGATAGATAGATAGTGTCACACCCCCCCATGGATGTTCCCCGCCAGTTCCCGCCGGCGGGCCGGCGGGGAGGGGAGACCCCTTGCTCTCCGGGGAAATAGCCCGGGGGGTCCGATGGTAGCGTCCCCCGGACCCCGAGATGGGCTTCCCCCGCAGGCACAAAGCCTGGATCCTACCCACCCCCTTTAGTCCAGTGCTCCCAAGCCCCTCTTTGTTCCGGGTTCACAACCCCCTCTTTGTCCAGTGCTCACCACCCCCTTTAGTCCAGGGCTCACAACCCCTTTAGTCCAGTGCTCCCACCCCCTTTTTGTTCAGTGCTCACACCCCCTGGCCTCCTTGTTGTCTTTGGGGCTCTGTAAAGGCGGCAGACCCAGGCCTACAGCTCCGCTCCTCAGTCTGGGGTCCCCGAGTACCTCCACGTCCCGTCTCTCAGCCCTCCTGCCGCCTCTTCTTCGCTCCACCGCTCCTCCTCTTCAGGAGTGTTCTCTGCCCTTTTGAAGGGCCCCGCATCCCTCTGCCGCAGCTGCGCCCTTCCCTCCTTTGGCGTGGCCCCGCCCCTGTGCGTGGGGCCATTTCTGCCTCCTCCGCCTTGCGCCGCCAGGGCTATCGCCGGCGGCCCTTCTTCCATCCGCGGCCCGTCGCCTGCGCCCCGCTTGGTCGGGCCTGTCTCTTGCGCTGCCTCTGCCCGGTCACACATCCCCCCCATTAAGAGGTCCCTTGGTGGGGGGGTGAAAGGAGGAGCCGACTCACCCTGCCGAGAGAAGAAATCAGCGTTACGATGTAACTTCCCAGCCCTATGGGCCACTGAAAACTGGTACGGCTTTAAAGCCAAGTACCACCGCATTAGGCGGGCATTGGTGTCTTTCATTGAGGCCAACCACTGCAAGGGTGCATGGTCGGTCACAAGGGTGAAAGAGGCCCCGGCTAAATAGTATTGCAAGGCCCCCACCGCCCAGCGAATGGCCAGGGCTTCCTTCTCTATAGTCGCATAGGCCTTCTCCCGCGGGTCCAACTTCCGGCTGAGGTAAGCGGTCGGATGTTCCTCCCCCTCAATCACTTGTGATAGGACCTCCCCCAGTCCTACATCCGAGGCATCTGTTTGTAACACGAATGGTTTCCCGAAGTCCGGTGCGTACAGGACAGGGGCTTCGCAGAGACTCTTTTTCAGGGCCGTGAAGGTCTCATCCAAGGCTGGTGTCCAGGCTACCTCCTTTGGTTGTTTCTTCCCTGTTATATCTGTAAGGGCTGTAGCCAGCATCACGAAGTGGGGGACATGCTGTCTATAATACCCCGCCAACCCCATGAACTGCTGCACCTGTCTTTTAGAGGTGGGGGGAGGCCAATCCCTGACAGCCTGCACCTTTTCCCACAGGGGCCATATCTGACCATTCCCTAAGAGGTAGCCCAGGTAGGTTACTTCCCGCAACCCTAGCCGACATTTCTTGGGGTTGGCCATCAGGCCCGCTTGTGCCAGTGCCTCTGCCACCTTCCCCAGGTGTCTAAGGTGGTCGGCCCAGGTCGGGCTGAAGATGATGATGTCATCAATATACGTGGCCGCATAGCCCTGATGTGGCCCCAAGACCCTATCCATCAGCCGCTGAAAGGTTGCGACCACCCCGTATAGGCCAAATGGCATCTTGGTGAACTGAAAGAGGCCCCTCGGGGTCTTCTCCCGGGCAGCGGGGGTAAGGGGAATTTGCCAATACCCCTTTGTCAGGTCTAGTGTAGACAAGTAGCGGGCTTGGCCCAACTGTTCCAACAAGACGTCCACCCGTGGCATGGGGTAGGCATTGAACTTGGAGATTGTATTCACCCGGCGGAAGTCTATACAGAACCTCATGGTGCCATCTGGTTTTCGGACCAACACCGGCTGGCTACGCCAGGAGTTTTGGACTCCTCGATGACCCCTAAGGCCAGCATCCTGGTCACCTCCTCCTTTATTACCTGTTGTAGGTGATATGGACTCCGTCGCGGTGGGTCCCGTATGACTTTCCCCAGCTCCGTGACGATGTAGTGGTACACTAGGGCCGTACATCCCGGGTAACTGGTGAACACCCGCCGATAGGCCTCCACGAACTCCTTTAGCTGCTCCATCTCCATCTCTAACTCCTTCCCCAACGGGACTTCCTCACCAGGGGGATTCCTTGCCGGTGGGCGCATAAGCTCCCCCCCAAGTGCCTCGGCTCCTTCTCCCTCTCTGTCCCGCCAATCTTTGAGGAGGTTGATGTGGTATGTTTGGAGCTCGGGGCGACGCCCGGGACGTCGGACGACGTAATCTACTGGCCCTTTTTTTTCTACCACCTCGTAGGGGCCCTGCCAGGTGGCGAGTAGCTTTGACTCCAACGAGGGTAGTAGTACTAAGACCCTTTGGCCGCATTGCAATTACCTACTTCTCGCCTGCCTATCAAATCTCTCCTTCTGTTTTTGCTGGGCTTCTAAGCCGTTCTGCTTGGCCCAGGCCCCCACCCTTTCCAATCTCTCTCTTAATCAGGTAACATATTCTATAACGTTGTCCTGATCGCTGCCAGTCTCCTCCCATCCCTCCTTTATCAGGTCTAAGAGCCCTCGGGGTTGCCACCCATAGAGGAGCTCGAAGGGTGAGAACCCCAGGGAGGCCTGGGGCACCTCCTGGTACGCAAACAGGAGAGCGGGAAGTAAGGCGGCCCACCCCTTAGGCTCCTCTCGGACGAACTTGCGGAGCATGGCCTTCAACGTCTGATTGAACCGCTCCACAAGCCTGTCCGTTTGAGGGTGATAGACGGATGTGCGGATATGGTGTATCCGTAACAGCTGACACAGTTGTCTCATCAACTTCCCCGTGAAGTTGGTGCCCTGATCCATTAGCAACGTATGGGGGAAGCCCGTGCGTGCAAATATTTTTAATAGCTCCCTTGCAATCACCAGAGCTTTAATGGACCGGACTGGGACACCCTCGGGGTACCGGGTGGCGTAATCTATGGTTACCAAGATATACCATTTACCCTTCAGCGGACCGCTCGATGGGCCACACTATGTCCATTCCCGTTCTCTCAAATGGGGTGCCCATGAGGGATAATGGGATGAGGGGGGCAGGGGCCACCTTCCTTTTGGTGGTCAACTGACACTCCGGGCAGGAAGCGCAGTAGCGCTTTACCGAGGCTCAAATACCCGGCCAGTAGAACTGGGCAGTCAGTTGGTCCAGGGTTTTCTCCTCGCCCAGATGCCCACCACAGGGTACCTCATGGGCGACCCTCAACAATTCCCTGTGCACACCCCGGGGGGCCAATAGTTTCCATACCTCCCCCTTGACCCCTTCCTTCTGGACCCGGTACAACCGATCCCCAGCTATCTCAAAATGGGGGTAGGTGAGGGTGACCGCGGGCTCCCGGGGCTTCCCGTTCACCACCTGCACCTGCTCTTATGCATATTTCAGGGTGGGGTCATTACGCTGTTCTTGTACTTATACAAGAACCAGGGCTCACCAGCCCTGGTATCCCTCCTCTGTCCCTTCCGGGTGCGGGGTCCTCCTGGCCAGCTTGGACTTCCTCGCTTTCCAGTCCATCTGCCACCTGCAGCAAAGTGTTCATAGTCCCCCAGTCTCATCCTAGTATGACTGAGTGAGCCAACCCCGGGACCACCCCTACTTGTCACTCCCTGGCCCGTCCTGCCACCCCCATGCCTACCCGACATGTGGGATAGAACCATACCTCCCCGTGGATACAGTGAATCCCCACCCTGGGGCCTGAAGCTTGCGGTAATCCCGGAGTCCCTTCTCTCACCAATGTTCGCCCACAGCCGGTGTCTACCAGGGCCTTGTACTGGCGCTGCCCCACCCACACGGGGATGAGGGGCTTCCCCTGGTCTGCCCTTTCTTGCTGCTCCTCCCCATACCACCCTTCAGCAAAGGTGCAGTCCATAAGGGGACACTCCCGCTTAAAGTGCCTTGGCTTCCCACATTGATAACAGACCCGCAGGCCCGGTCCTCCCACCCCTTCCTTGCTGGGTGGGCCTTCAGGGCCTTTCCCTGGGGAAAAAAAGGTCCTAGTTGAGCCTATTTCCCCCCCCCCATTCCGGCCTTCTCCTCCGGGCCTATTCCCCCCACAACCCTGGGGTCCCTCTTCTCGCCAGCTCCCTACCCCGGCGGTTCTCGGGCATGATTCTCTGCCTACTCCTGCTCTCAGGGTCCTATCCTCCGGCCCTTTCCCCATTTCCCACCCCCTCGACCCCGTCGTCCCCTCGAAAGCCTCATAGTTCTCAAGCAATCAGGTAGCCTCTTCTAGTGTGGTCGGGCAGTGGTGGGCTACCCAGGCTCGGCTTCCGGGTGGTAATATTTGTATAAATTGCTCAGTCATTATTAATTCGGTTATTTCCAGGGCTGTTCTCTGTTGAGGTTTAAACCAGCGCAGGCAATGTGTCCTGAGCTGCTGGGCTAGGGTTTGGGGGCATGTACCTCTCTCCCCTAAATCTTCTCCTGTAAGTCTCTTCAGAAATATCCAGCCCTTTCAGGATGGCTGTTTTGACCCGGTCGAAGTCGGTGGCCTCGACGGGTTCCAGACGGTCGTATACCGTCTGACAAGCACGGGGCCAGCAGGAGGGCCCACTGGTCCCATGGCCATTTAGCGGCTGTAGCTACTCTCTCAAAAATATTCAAAAAGGCCTTGGAATCATCCGTAGGGCCCATCTTAGTCAGCCGCACTTGGGGTCCCCTTATCTCCCCCGGGCCCCCGCTGCCTCCGGCTGCTACCGCTTTCAAGGCGGGTGTCATGAGGGCAGCCATCTGTTCGGCCATCTGGGCTTGCCCTCGAGCCTGGTTATTGGTGAGGTCTGCCGTCAGTTGCTGGAGGAACCCTCGCTGGGTTTCCAGCTGGGCAGCTTGCGCATCCATGAGCCACTTCAGCATGGCTTCTGTTTCCATGCTGGTCGTTAGCCCCCTTCAAGTGGCCAGTCCACCCTCCCTGGCCTGATGCCTTCTTTGTCGGGCCCACCCAGGGACGCCACTTGTCACCCCCCCATGGATGTGCCCCACCAGTTCCCGCAGGCGGGCCGGCGAGGAGGGGAGACCCCCTTGCTCTCCGGGGAAATAGCCCGGGGGGTCCGATGGTAGCATCCCCTGGACCCTGAGATGGGCTTCCCCCGCAGGCACAAAGCCTGGATCCTACCCACCCCCTTTAGTCCAGTGCTCCCAAGCCCCTCTTTGTTCCGGGTTCACAACCCCCTCTTTGTCCAGTGCTCACCACCCCCTTTAGTCCAAGACTCACAACCCCCTTTAGTCCAGTGCTCCCACCCCCTTTTTGTTCAGTGCTCACACCCCCTGGCCTCCTTGTTGTCTTCGGGGCTCTGTAAAGGCGGCAGCCCCAGGCCTACAGCTCCGCTCCCCAGTCCGGGGTCCCCTGGTACCTCCACGTCCTGTCTCTCAGCCCTCCTGCCACCTCTTCTTCGCTCCACCACTCCTCCTCTTCAGGGGTGTTCTCTGCCCTTTTGAAGGCCCCAGCATCCCTCTGCCGCAGCTGCACCCTTCCCTCCTTTGGCGTGGCCCAGCCCCTGTGCGTGGGGCCGTTTCTGCCTCCTCCGCATTGCGCCGCCAGGGCTATCTCCGGCGGCCCTTCTTCCGGCCGCAGCCCGTCGCCTGCACCCCGCTTGGTCGGGCCTGTCTCTTGCGCCACCTCTGCACAGATAGATAGATAGATAGATAGATAGATCCAGGGCCTGTGGCCCTTTTTCAGTCTGTGGAGGGTGTGGAAGCTGTGGAAAGAGAAGGGGCTGCTTTCCTGCTGTGTTGGGACCTGCCTGCCACTCACTGGAGTTCCCTCCCTGCCAATCAGGTATATAGCCAGGGCCTGGGACCCTTTGGCCATCAGCCGAAGGGCGACACCAAAGGGTGTTGCCCGTTGGTGGAGCCATCCGTGGGGTCTGGCATGGGTGCCACCCCCCTTACATTTGGACAGCTTGACAGCACGGAGGAGCAGAAGGATCCCACCCCCTAGACTGAGATGTGGTGGAGCCGGGTAGCAAGGAAGCAAGTGCATACCACATTCAGGGTGCCACAATTTAAACTGTTCCAGCACAGAGTGGGACTCTTGGTGAGCGGGGAGCCTCTTTCAACCCTTTTACCTGCCAGAAATAAAAGTCATGGTGCCTTCGTGGCGTGAGCCATGTGTGCCAGCCAGAGCCTACCTCCTTGTCGCCCTGCTTCCAGTTTACATTTTTGTTGCATCCCTTTGTTAACAGAGGGTCTGAGGGAGTGAACTGGATTTACTATGGACGAGAAGAGGGGTAGGGTTGAGGACTTTACGGTCAGTCCCCTTATGTCTCCAAGGCCTAAATGCCTGAAAATGGATTCTGTTTCTAAAACCTTGCATACTCTGTTACCCCTTTCGAACAGATTTCAGTGTCTGCAGCAACCAGAGGGAGCGGAGGTTCCAGACTCCAATATGGGCATTAGTCCCCCCGTTTTGCAGGATATTCCTCCGGGGGGGGGGCAGGGAGCCTCTGGATCCACTTTCAGATCCCTCACCTGGGGACGCTCTCAGAATGCAATGCCATCTTATTAGCAAAACTTTGAGTTTACTATTTGCAAATATGACTGATGTCATTGTGGGTGAGGGAACAACTTTCAGAAGTGTTGTCAAAATTAGACTCCCTGCATCCGGTTTCAGGTTCAAGTCAGACTCTTTCAGGGCTTAAGAGGGTTGAGGGGATAAACGAGCCAGTTAAGGGTAGAGAAAGAACTGCCTTGCTGGCAGCAAGCCATAGGTATACTGAGAACCACCAGAAATTCTCCCCAAACGCAGTGTGGATTAAGGCTCGCCCCTTTCCAAATGGAGTCATTCCACCCTGGGACTCTGTCAAGGATATAGCTACCAATTTGTCTTCCTCTTACATATTAATGTTGAGCCTGCTGAGGTGAAGGATATAATTCAGTTTCGCGACACAGGGAAATTCATATGCAGGAGATTACTCTTTAGATCACCCTTGCGCTGTATTAAAATGTTTCAGGTGAGGAAAAGTCTTCTTATGAAAGGCGTGTCCATAGATAGAGCATTTGCCCACAAGGAAGAGCTAAAACCACTAGGAGAACAGCCCCCCCTTATTCAGCTGTCTTCCCCGAATAGGGTCGAGCTGGGCCCGCGGTGTATGGGGACTTCTCTCCAGGCATGTAAGCGAGTCGACCTTAGTGATAATGCAACAGAGTTTGACAATATGGATACCTCTGTTGCTCCTCCTCTATTTACTCCTGGTTGTCAGCAGGAATTGAACCTTTCTATTAATATAAGAGAGGGAGAGGGGGCTTTGTCAGCAAGGATAGGGGAAATGCTGAATCAGTCTCCTAGATATTTACAGCAGGGAGTGATAGGTGGGGAGGCGTCTGAGGATATATAGTTAGTACACCTGGGAGTGGTTAAAGTGATTAATGAGTTCCTGGCTGCTACCCAACTCAGGAAAGGTGGACAAGGCCCATGTCTCTGAAGTATTTAATAAACTCCCGATGATTGATCAAGACATTTTATTCCAAAAATTAGATAAAATTAGAGGCATTTTGCAACCAGCGTCTGTTGACTATCCTGATAGAATTATTAGAGGGCAGGGCGGATGCTATCAGCCAGTCCACAATTTAGAGTCACTTACTGCTGCCCGTTTTCTGAGCCAGGCAGAATGCAGAACTTTGTCAGTTACTATTGAACCAATCTCGAAGGGTGACGAGGTCTTATTACAGGCGCTCCCCTATAGGCATGCTCAGCAGTCAAATATGGAGTTAAAAATAGAGGACCAAACTCAGGTAGACAAGGGCCGTGAACAACTCCCCATAAAGGAAAAGGTTCAAGTTCTAGAAACCTTTGCCTCTGGGGAGGGATCGTGCACTGAGATTGGAACCGTCTCCCAGGTATAATGATGCTCTCTCCAGGATGAAAACAAAGATGAGTCCGAGACATAGAGTCTGACTATGGGGAGGGTCCTGGGATGGGGAGGTTCTATTGTCATAGGCACATCTTACCTGCACATAGCCTCTTGGAAAATGAATGGCCTGAAGTTCAAGTTGAAGGACAAAGAGTGAAGGGAGTTTTTGGCAACATACGATCTTATTTGCCTGCAAGAGACATGGGTTAAGGATGGCGATATAATAAACCTACCACCTTTTGAACTTACCCTACACAAGGGCCAGAAGGCAAAAATAAAGGGCCCTATCTCAGGGGGGCTAGCGATAGGCTTTTTGCGACGATGGGCAAATCACTTTACCTCTCTTCCTTCATCCAGATCAGAGTTTCAAATTGGGTTGCTAAATTTCGGCAAAGGCCCTAATGAACAGATTCTTCTGTTCAATGTTTATGTCCCCCCTCCCTCATCACCTTACTATAAGGATGATGTTTGGTCATCTTTGGAGGAGGAGATTTCCTGTATGGTTGACTCCTTTCCACAGGCAATCCTTGCTCTAGTAGGTGATTTCAATGTCCAAATCAAGGATGAGGTTTATGAAAAGTCTCACGATTTGGGATTGATTTCTAAGAAAACAGAGTTACATTTGCAGAAGCTAATCTTCAAGTTTCAGTTAACCATATTAAACAAGGATCCCTCACAAGATCATTCCAAAGGGCTCACATTTGTTGGCCCCTAGGGGAGTAGTAAAGTGGATATTGTCTTGGTAGAGGCAGGGTTTAAGGATTATTTTGGAAATGTAAATTTGATTTTTCAGCCGGAAAGTGACCATTTGGTTCTCAGTACGTGTTTTCGGGGTTTTGCCCCAAGGAGTGGTATTTTATCAGGAATGGAGCCAAATGAACCCTTGCTTACACCGAGGAAACTCTCTTTTGTGGGCTGGATTAAGGAAATGCGGGCTGCAAGCTCTACATGTCAGCTTCTTGCATTGGCTGCATCCCTTGGCTCCTCCCAGGATGTAGCTGCGTTGATAGCCACCTTTGAGTCCTTAATGGGAGCCCTTCAGAGGATTTTTGTTCTTGAGGTTAAATCTTATAAGGGGGCGGGTTGTAATTTGTGGTATGATGCTGAGTGTAGGTGGGTTAAGGCACATTTAAAGTATCTAAAGAGGGCCTGGATGCTATGTGGTGATGATGCATCCAGGGCCAAATTTAGTAAGCAAAGATCAATCTATCTGGGCCTATTGAGAGGGAAAAAGAGGGAGTTCTATAATAAAAGTTGGTTTAGGATGAAAGTCAATGCCTCCATGGGGAATGGGAAGGGCTTTCGGGTAGCACTTAACAGGTTGATTAAGTCACGGAGTATTTACTATGCACATTTAGTCTTGAACAGTGCTTGGCAGAAGTTTTTTTTCTAGTCTATACGCTGACACCCAGGCGTCAACCGAGGACTTGGACCGGGGGGGAATTAACCAATCTCCACCCCGTGGCAGGAAGAAGATTTCTCCCGCGAGTCAATAGTCGAGATTATTCTTGCCCTGAAGCACAATAAGGGAGTTGGCCCAGATTTAATTTCTGCTGAAATGCTTCAAGTGGCCCCGGAGTGGTGGGCGCATATTCTTTCAAACCTCTTCTATAGTGTTAGTAAGGAACAGCGGATTCCAGAGGTATGGACACAGTATTATAATCCCTATTTTCCAAAAAGGGAATCCACAAGATCCAGCCTGTTATAGGCCCATAAGCCTTTTATCAGTCATAGGGAAGGTTTACGCCAGATCTCTTTTGATCCATCTTGAGAAGTGGGCTGAAGCCATCAATATTATTCCGCGGATTAGTTTGGTTTTCGGAAAAAAAGATCTACAGTGGATTTTTGTTTCATTCTCTAGCATGTAATTTTTAAGTATGTAAACTCTATTTGGCCTTTATTGACTATACCAAGGCTTTTGATATGGTACCTAGGAAGAGATTATGGACAAAGCTTCTGTTGCAGGGGATAACTGAGAATTTGCTAAGTGCAATTCAATTGCTATATACTAATAATGAGGCACATGTTAGGGTGGATCAGAAATTGAACGAGTCCATTCCCATTAGGAGAGGTGTACGCCAGGGTTGTGTGCTGGCTCCCCTGTTGTACAATTTATATGTAGCTGACTTGCCCTCCTTTATTCAAAAGAACAAGATTTTTCTGCCTAAGGTTGGAGATATGCAGGTATGCACTCTCCAGTTTGCTGACGATCTTATTATCCCTTCGCAGACAGAGATTGGCCTGAGGCGTGCCTTAAATAATTGTCATAGCTATTGTCAAACAAATGGATTAGAAATAAATGCCTCCAAGTCAAAGCTTATGATTTTGGGGGGAGGGAGGTGCCCAAGCTCTTGGAAGCTAAGTTTAGGCATCCTTCAGGTGGTCCCCCATTTCTCATATCTGGGGGTAACCTTCTCAAGAAGGGGTACGTGGAGTGCACATCTTCAGACACGAGCTAATAAGGCTGATAAGGCTGCACAAAGCTTAAGCAGGGCCATTGCTATCTCCCAGGGTGTTTTCCTTTCTACATTCTTGGGTGTTTATAGAACTAAGATCCTGATGATAGCAAATTTTGGGTTAGAACTAGTACCCTTCCCGAATATGCCTGTCCTGGAGAGGGTGCAAGGCAATCCTGTGCCGCCTTCTTAGGGTAGGCCCAAGTATACCAGGTGTGATTTTACGAGCAGAAACAGGAATCACATATTGAGTTCCTTGGCAAAAATCTCAGTTATTAGATACTGGCTGCGGTTGTTGTCATTAAATGAAGGGGACTTGCCATTGTTATGCCTCAAGGAAGAGGTTGTCTCTATAAGTTCAAGAGTGTATCCTTGGTTGCTTTATTTACACCAACTTTTGGCAAATTGTGGTTTTTCATTCAATTACTTCGTGGGCAAAAACTTGAACACTATCAAGGTAGAATTGCAGAGAAGGATGCAAGATCAAGAAGACCTGGCAACAGTATCTCAATGGAGAGAGCACCCTATTTGAGCCAGTTTAAGTTAAAGGTTCATTTTGAAGTATATTTGAATAGCCTGACAAACGCATGTCTGCATAGGCTGTTTACTCAACTGCGCTTCCATACTTTCCGCACTGCGGTTACGGAAGGCAGGCATAATAAGGTTCCCTATAATAAGCGTCTCTGTTCGTGTTCACTAGAGGAGATCGAATCGACGGATCATGTGCTATTAAGGTGGCCCTATTATACATTGTTACGGATAGTTTGACTGTTACCAATAGTCAAAAAGGAACGTACTTTTAGTGATAACGGGACTTACTATTTTCTGCTTACAAGAGTGGAGAGAGATGAGCTGGTGGCCATAGCTACCTTTCTGATTTTGGTCGAACGAAAGAGAATTTTAATGAAGCAAAAATTGCAGGAAATCCAGTTGGGGCTGAGACAATGAGAGTGGAAGTTTTATGTCCCAGCTTAACTCAATGAGGCTAAACTTGCATAGCTTATTCATCTTGGTAAGTCCTTGACCATGTTAAGTAGAGGGATAACGACTTGTACATGCAATAATAATTAGAGGTTACTGAACTATATCAATTATATTTATTTTATCTGTCTTTGGGTCAAGTCCCTCTAGTTTTAATTTATCATAAGCCAGTAAGGAATGTAAGGCATTTTATTGTATATGTATGTTACATGTATTATGTTTTAACTTGGTGTTTTATGTCTTGATTGTTTGCTTTTTAGGCTATAGCAAAAGCTCATGCCAATAAACTAAACTAAAAAAAAAAGATAGATAGATAGATAGATAGATGTAGAATTTAGCTTAGTTATAGAGCTAGATAGAGATAGTGTGTAGTGATTTAGTTTTAATATTTTATAGTATGTTTGTAAGACTAGGTCTTTGTAGATATTAGATAATATTCCATTTATTTCCATAGGTTTAAGAATAGTTAATAGCAGTAAGAGTTAGTGTAGATATATATAATTATAGATTTAAAATTTGAATAAATAAATAAAAAAATATAAAATCTTCCTGTGCATTCTTTGGGTGAGAGAAATGGAGAAGGGAAGCAGGAGAGGCCAGTCTGCTGCCTGCGAGGCAGGCAATGGGGCACGTGGCAGAGGTGGCAGGGGCCGTGCCAGCGAAGTGGCAGCAGGCATCAGCAACAGTTCGAGCCCAAACTGCACAGTCCTGATTTTGGGAGACAGGCTTCAGAGGCTCCCAGCAGTGGCACTAGGGGTGTGGTTCAGCATCTCCTCCTGCCAACATCTTCCATGGCCATGCAGGGCACTGGAAGGCTGTCAGTCCAGGAGACTGTGGCTGTTTCTGCTGCAGCTGCAGGAGCAAGTGCAGGTGCTTCAGGGTCAGATGTTCATCATGAGTCACCAATGTCCCCCATTATTGATGTGATCCCCAGCAGTCCAGGGCTGGTGGATTCCACCCCAGCTACTAGAGGCAGGGCCCAATCCCTGGGCAATGGCAGCAGGGAGAGGAGCAGTAGCAGCAGCAGCAGCTATAGGGGTCACAGGGAAAGTGGCAGCAGCATGGGCAGTCCATCAGCCTCAGGGTTCCAGTACTCCCCTTCATGGGACCTATCTCAGATTGGGGACAGCGAGGCAGACACTAGTCCTGTGGATGAGATGTCTGGTGCTGAGGTGATGACTGTCCCTCTGAGAGCTGTGTCACCACCATTTTCTGTCCCTCCCAGCAGCACTGTCAGGCCAGAAGGCAGGAGGGGGTAAAAAATCCTCCGTCTGGGTGCATTTTAAGTTAATGTGGGCGGATGATCACAGTGAGATGCAGTGCAGTTTGTGCCAGAAGTTGGTGAAGCATGGGCAGGTACTCACCAACCTTGCCACAACTGCCATGGTGAGGCACCTGAAGGGAGGCCACAGTGCTGTGCTGCTAAGTGGTCAGGCAGGGGCAGTTGACACCAGCGGGTTCTCAACTGCACCGGCCAGTCGTCCACCTCCATCAGTGGGCAAGCATCCTCGAGAAGCTACCTCTAGCAACAGGAGCAGTATTGCTGCTAGGGGGGAACAGCAGCAGCAGCAGCAGCAGCATTAGTGCACCATGGAGGAGCTGGGGTGGGAGCATCTACCAAGTCCATTGGCAGCTGCACGACGTGGAGGGTGGCGTGGCTTTCAACTGAAAGCCACGCGCATGTTAGGGGAAATGATAGCGCTCAATGGGCAGTCCTTCTCGGTGGTCAGGGACATGAGATTTAGGCTCCTGATTGGCTTACTGACCCCACAGTTTAAGCTGCCCTCACTCACCACCCTGAGTCAGCAGGTGGTTCCAGCCAGTCTTTAAAGGAGCGAGTGAGGGAGAAGCTGTCAGGGCCTGGGGGTGCCACCGTCCACTTCACCACTGACCTGTGGTCGAGTCAAAATGCACAGCATGCCTACCTGGCAGTGACAGTGCACTGGTGGCAGGACACAGAGGCAGCATTTGGCAGTGGCAGGAGGGGTCCCAAAGCAGGGTATAGGTGGGCCCTCCTTCAGGAGGAAGTAATGGATGGCCCCCACATGTCTCAGAGCATCGAGGCAGCCCTGATCACCATGTTGAGGGAGTGGGTCACGCCAGGTGCGCCCTTCACCAAAGGGTGNCCTTGGCGCGATTTACCATGTGGGGGGGGCTTGGTGGCAGGAGGGGTCCCGAAGCAGGGTATAGGTGGGCCCTGCTTCAGGCGGAAGTCATGGACAGTTCCAATACTTCTCAGAGCATCGAGGCAGCCCTGATCACCATGTTGAGGGAGTGGGTCACGCCAGGTGCGCCCTTCACCAAAGGGTGCGTGGTGACGGACAACGTGGCCAACATAATGAGGGCAGTCCATGAAGTGGGCTCCACCAGCATCCCTTGTGCCACACACACCCTTCACCTAGTGGTCAGGGATGCTCTGGGCTTGGAGGAGAAGGGGATTGTGGCAGGCATCCTTAGCTACCTGATCGAGCAGGGGAGGAAGCTGGCCGGTTTCTTTAACCGGAGTGTGAAGGTCAGCAACCTCCTCTGGGCAAAGCAGGCCAAGCAAGGCTCCCCAGTGCACCAGCTGGTGCAGGATGTGTCCACCCGGTGGAATTCTACGTTCCTGATGCTCAAGCGACTTCTCAAGCAGAAAGCCACCTTACATCAGGTGCAACTGCTGACACACAGCGGGGCACCTCCATGGTACAATGGGCTGGAATGGGAGATCCTGTCTCAAATTGTCTTCATTCTAAGACTGTTCCTGGCCATGATGGAGACCATCAGCTCCTCCATGGCCACTATCAGCCAGGTGACCCCTTTGGTGCAGTCTCCTCAGGAGACTGGAGGAAATTCTCCAGGGGTGGGATTGTGGCCCTCAGGGCAAGAAGCTGGTGGATGAGGCAGTTGCCCTGGTGTGGAAGCTGAAGGTAGGGCTGAAGACACATTTTGATGAGCTCCTGCAGTGGGAAGAATATGTCTTGGCAACCATGCTGGACCCCAGGGTCAAGGGCAGTGTGGCACGACAGACACAGCTCTATGGACACTGGAAGGGTGAGCTGGTGGAGAGGGTCTGGCAGGCAGAGAGGGCTCTGGAGAGTGCGCAGCAGCAGCAGCATGACTCCCCTGGGGATGGTGGGAGTGGGAGCAGCCACCCCTTTCAGCCAGCGGGGTCTATCCCTGCCTCCAGCCCTAGCAGTAGCAGCACCAGCAGCAGNGGGAGCAGCCACCCCTTTCAGCCAGCGGGGTCTATCCCTGCCTCCAGCCCTAGCAGTAGCAGCACCAGCAGCAGGCTGAGCAGCAGCAGAACCCCTATTGCCAGCAGCAGCAGCTCGTATGTGCAGGTCACTCTGGTGAGCATGGGCCCGTGTACAGCAGGGCAGGCAGCGTGACTGAGGGCAGTGGTGAAGGTGATGCCAAAGGACAGTTATGTGAGGGAATATGACAGTGACTCAGCAGCAGTGGAGAGATATCTGGAGGAGGAGCCGTGCAAAGTTCCCAGCAACAATCCCTTGGTGTTCTGGGCCAGCAAGACCAATGTGTGACTGGCCCTGTCCAAATTGGCCAAGGGTATGTTGTCCTTCCCACCAATAAGTTTCCCCAGCGAGCAGGTGTTCTCTATGGCAGGGGACATTTGCTCGCTGCAGCACCTGAGACTGGGGTCCAAGTTGGTGGAGCAGTTGCTGTTCATCAAGGTGAAACTTCTACTGCTGAGATTCCCTGAGCTGCCCCTGGACATAGATTGATGGTGCAATGGCACACGCCATCCCATGCCAGGGGATGGGGCACAGTATCCATGGCAAAGCAGAGGCAGCAGAAATGGACACTGGGTTGCCGGGGCACAGAACCCATGGTACACACAGCAGAGGCAGCATTAGCATCAGCAGAAGATTACCCGGTAGCAGAACGCATGCCACAGAAATCAGAGGCAGCATTGGCAGCAGCAGCCAACACTGGATTGCTGGGGCACAGAACCCATGGCACAGATAGAAGAGGCAACATTGGCAGCAGCAGAAGACATTGGATTGCCCGGTAGCAGAACCCTTGCCATGGACAATAGAGGAAGCATTGGCAGCAGCAGCAGGTATTAGATTGCTGGGGCACAGAAACCGTGGCACAGACAGCACAGGTAGCATTGGCAGCAGCAGCAGCAGCAGCAGACATTGGAATGCCAGGTAGAAGAACCCATGGCACAGACAGCAGAGGTGGCATTGGCAGCAGCAGCAGCAGCAGCAGACATTGGATTGACGGGGCACAGAACCTGTGGCACAGACAGCAGAGGCAGCACTGGCAGCAGCAGCAGCAGACATTGGATTGATGGGGCACAGAACCTGTGGCACAGACAGCTGAGAAGAGGCAGCATTGGCGGCAGCAGCAGACATTGGATTGCCCAGTAGCAGAACCCATGGCAAACACAGCAGAGGCGGCATTGGCAGCAGCATCAGACATTGGATTTACTGGGCACAGAACCCGTGGAACAGCAGAGATGGCAGCAGCAGGATTTGCCTGTGCGCAGCACCCATGGAGCCAGGATAGTAGGATTTTCCAGGGAAGAGCAGCAGGAAGAGCTGCATACAGCAGCAGATGGCAGCAGCAGGATTGCGTGGGCACATTTGAATTTGCCAGGGCAGAGCACCCATGGACCAGCAGACAGCAGCAGCGGGATTCCCAGGCCAGTGGAGCACATCACCCAGGGTTGCCAGGGCAGGAAGACAGGCACCTTGGCATGAGAGGCCGGCAGGCTGGGGAAGGGCTTCAGCTTTACCCACAGGGTGGGCAGATAGACACTTTGACATGAGCATGGGTAGGCAGACTGAGACAGGGTTTGATCTTGGCCACCTGGGCAGGCAGGCAGACAGGCAGCATGGCATGAGCATGGGAAGGCAGACTGAGGCATGCTTTGATCTTGGCAACCTGAGTGGGTGGGCAGACAGGCAGCATGACATGAGCATGGGAAGGCAGACTGAGGCAGGCTTTGATCTTGACAACCTGAGCGGGCAGGCAGACAGGCGGCATGACATTAGCATGGAAAGGTAGACTGAGGAAGGCATTGATCTTTGCCACCTGGGCGGGCGGACAGACAGGCAATGTGGCATGAGCATGGGAAGGCAGACTGAGGCAGGGTTTGATCTTAGAAACCTGAACGGGCGGGCAGACAGGCAGTGTGGCATGAGCAATGGAAGGCAGACTGAGGCAGGGTTTGATCTTTGAAATCTGGGCTTGCAGGCAGACAGACAGTGTGGCATGAGTAGAAACCACACTTAGGCAGAGTTTGATCTTGGCAACCTGACCAAGTGGGCAGATAGGGAGCGTGGCATGAGCAGAAGGCAGACTGAGGCAGGGTTTCATCTTGGCAACCTGGGCGGGCAGGCAGATAGGCAGCATGGCATGAGAGGCAGTAGGGAAAGCTGGCTGGGACCTTGGCATGGCACTCAGATAGGTTGGCGAAGACTGTTGAGTGTGCGCGAGAGCCAGTCAGATAGATGGGCCAAGATCATCTAGCCAGAGGTTGGCTGGAACACTTACAGCTTCCCCATGCCACCCTGCATCATGAAGTCAGTCAGATAGGCCGGCTGAGGCCATCTAGTCAGAGAGAGCGAGAGTCAGGGTGCTCTCCGGCCATTGGGAGGGAGGGACAGCACCTCAGCAGCAGCAGCCCAGATTGAGGAGAAGTCCCGTCCCAAGACTGCCCCAGGCATGGTATGGCGTGTGCCACTTCACCATCAATCCATGTCCAGGGGCAGCTCAGGGAATCCCAGCAGAAGAAGGTTCACCTTTATAAAAAGCAACTGCTCTCCACCAACTTGGCCTCCAGTCTCAGGCGATGTGGTGAGTAAATGTCCCCCACCACTGCCATGGAGAACACCCACTCACTGGGGACACTCGTTGGTGGGCAGGAAAATAGACCCTTGGCCATTTGGACAGGGCCGACCACGTGTTTGTCTTACCATCCCAGTAGGCCAAGGGATTGCTGTTGCCACATCAGGGCAACCACCTCATCCACCAGCTTCCTGCCCGGAGGGCCACAATCCTTCCCTTGGAGAATCTCCTCCAGCCTCCTGAGGAGACTCTGGACCAGAGGCATCACCTGGCTGATGGTGGCCGTGGAGGAGCTGATGGTCTCCGTCACAGCCAGGAACGGTCTCAAAACAAAGACCGTGTGAGCCAGAATCTCCCATTCTACCCCATCATACCTTAGACGTGCCCCACTGTCCATGACCAGTTGCACCGATGGAAGGCGGCTTTCTGCTCAAGAAGCCACTCGAGATTCAGGAAGGTGTAATTCCGCCGTGTGGCCCTAGATACTGTTAGGGCCCAGGTAAGCCCAATTAGAGATGACCAAGGAGTCCAGGAGAATAAGACCAAGCTCGATTGACTTAGTCATAATGTGGGAATTCCCTCACTGAAAGTTTTATCTTGGAATGTGGCAGGGCGGCGTCTAAGGTTACAGGATCCGGACTGTTTCTCTTTCCTTAAGGATTTTGGTGTTATCCTAATACAGGAAACTTGGCCCTTAGATCAACCTGTCTGCCGTGGCTATGAGGTCTATTGGAGTAGGGCTACTAAAACGACACCCCGGAGCAGGACAAGCGGTGGTGTAGCTTGTATGGTGGATAGTACTTTAGGGCTTAGAACTTTTTCTCTCCCCCTTGACCTCCCAAATGTTTGTGGATGTTTGATAGAATTTGCTAAATGGTCTCTGCTGGTCATTACTGTATATGTTATCCCTGGTAATGCGGCTGGATATGATGGAAGTGTGTGGGAGGACTTGTTAGTCCTCTTGCTTAACATCTGCAAGGCACACCCAGATGCTGCCTTGCTGCTGTCGGGTGACTTCAGTGCTAGGATGGGCTTCTCTGACCAGGATATTATCCAAAAGGGGAGTTTGGGGATTGAGAAGGACGCTGCTCCTCTGCTGCCTCATCAAGGGAAAGATCTGGGTCTAAATGCCAATGGATATGCACTGGTTAAGTTATTATCTGAATTAGACCTATACTTATTGAATGGGTGAGGCTGGGGTGATTATCCTGGAAATTTTACTTACCTTTCCAGTAGAGGATGTAGTACTGTGGACTATGTGGCTGTATCTGCCAACATCCTCCCCCTAATCAGTGAATTTGAGGTGGTGGCTTGGCATGGTAGTGATCATCTTCCTCTTGCCCTCTCCTTGGAGGATATTTATTTTACTACCATAGAGGCAGCAATGGATGATAGACCAACTGTTATGCCCCCCTTAGGGAATCATGGGCCAATTAGGAGAAGATGGAATAGGGAATTGGAATCCACATTGATGTCTGCTCTCCTATCATCGGATGGGATACAGCGTGCTGAGGACATGAGGGAAGCTGACTCTCCTGGTGGGTGTTTGTCCTCTTACCAACAAGTTATGGACTGGCTTCTTCCCTTGTTAACTATGGAGGGGAGTGGCAGCAATTCCCCCTAGGGAAGGAGGGAGACAGACATTTCCGTGGCTCGATAGGGATTGTAGGGTAGCAAGAACTAGAGTAAGATGGTTGTATAGACGCTTTAGAGCCTCTAGTAGGCTAGACCTGCTGAGTAAACTGACAAAATGTCATCAAGATTATAAGACCCTATTGAGGATTAAAAAAGCAGAACACTAGAGGCAAGCATGGGAGGAATTGCATAGGGCCACTAGGGATACCAATTCCTTTAAATTTTGGAAACTGGTAAGGGGAATTAGATGTGACCCTAGTGAGAAAGAGTCAGCTCAAGGAAAAATGATGGTTACCGAGAAGGCTTGAATACATCATTTTGTTTCTTTATATTCTGCCCCAGCCCCCTTAGTCTCTATCCATGAGACCCTGGAGACTCCTTCACAGTGGGCCCAGTCCTACCTGGAGAAGTGAGAGAACTTATAGGTACCCTTAAGGGAGGAAAAGCCCCAGGGATAGATTTCCTTCCTGCGGAGTTACTAAAAGCAGGTGTTTATTGGTGGGCCCCTGTGTTAGCATCCCTATTCACAGCGATAAATGAATCTGGCAATGTACCTGACAATTGGGGGACAGATATAGTGGCCCCCATATTCAAAAAAGGATGCCCTTCATCACCGGGAAACTATAGACCTATCAGCTTGCTTAATGTTATCAGCAGGCTTTATGCGAAATATCTACTGGTGAAGTTCAATAGATGACTTACGGAATATGGCATCATAGCAAGGGAACAGATTGGATTCAGGGGAGGATGCTCTACAAATGACCACTGCTTCATACTTGTCCACCTGGTCCAAAAACATATGGCCGCTCGAAAACCACTCTACGCAGCTTTTATAGACCTTAGAGCCGCTTTTGATTTGATCTCTAGGGACCACCTATGGCAAAAGTTGTCTGACTTTGGTATAGATACTTATCTTTTGTTCCTCATTAGATGTTTGTATAAGAACACCTCCATAAGAGTTTGATTAAATCAGCGGGGAGCCCTGTCAACTAGAATTAAGACCGAGAGGGGGGTTAAACAAGAATGCGTCCTGGGCCCTTTTTAATTTAATGTCTATCTAGATGATGTGGTCCAGGCGCTCTCTGTTCCTGCTTGCCATTCCCCCCATTTAGCAGATATTACTCTACCGTGTCTGTTATATGCAGATGATACAGTTCTGCTTTCACACTCGCAGGTGGGGTTAAGGCATTCACTTGAGATTTTGGGGAACTATTGTAGTGCAAATCATCTAGAACTGAACCATGAGAAAACAAAGGTGGTAGTTTTCTCTCACAAGAAATCGACTCACAAATGGAGAGTGGGCGGAAGAGAGATCTTGCAAGTAAAGACGTACAAGAATCTTGGTCTTCTGTTTCAGGCCAACAGAGGTTGGGCGATGCAGATGCAGGCCATATTGAACAAAGCAAAATTATTTATGATGACCTTGCTGGCCTTCTTTAGATCTAAGGGAGGCCAGATGGTTTGTCCGGCAATTAGGATTTTCATCCAGAAAGGTGTCCCCTCATTATTATATGGGGCCCATCTTTGTTGGGCCTTCAGAAAGGAGAAAAATCTAGGAAGGGTCCAAGCTGGATTTATCCATGCCCTGCTGGCTGCCCCTTCGGGGGCTAGTACTATGGTGCTCCTTATGGAATGTGGTCTTCAAACACTCCAGGAGAGGGTTTGGTCTGCTGCTTTAAACTATTGGCTTAGGTTGCAATTTGGGTTAGCTTCCCCCTTAACATTAATGGTAGCTAAGGAAGGAGCCCAAAATGGTTGGTTAATGGTATGAACCAAAAGATAAACAAATTGGGCTTCTGTCCAGCAGCCCTCATTCCCTTGGGCTATAAGGTTGCCACAAGATTGGTGCAGAGGAGGTTGGCAGACATCAAACGACAGGATATGAGGTCAGCAATATGGGACCTTGCTTCCCAAGCCTCCTATCTGCAATGGGCAAATGACATCACTGTCTTATCCCCTTATTTGGATCTGGGTCTTGGCCTCCAAAACAGAAGCCTGTTCTTACTTGCAAGGATAAATCATTTTCCATTGTCTATGGTTGAGGGGGTGCTACAAATCCTGCTAGTGCAGAGGGCATGCCATGCCACCTCCAGCATGTGGAGTCTCTGGAACATATCCATCTCGAATGCCCTCTTTATGAGGATGCACATAGGAGGTATATTCTCCCAATGATAGCCCTTTCCCCTGGTAAACATGTGACCCTTTATATGCGATCACTGTTGGAAGACCGTTATCCAAATGTGATGGACAAGGTGGCCCAATTTTTGAGACAAGTTCTCTCCATTAAACATCAGCTGGAGTAAGGGCTGGATGGGATCTAGGTCCATATATCTACCCTGGTAACTATATTATACCCCTGGATCCCCTCTGTCACGGAGGAACATAGGGTCACACACGTGTAAAATGGGACTACATGTAGACTACACGTCTGGCAAATATGTAATGCCATAGGTTCCACATGGGTGTAAGGTTACAATGGAGAACTGAAAACCCATATCACAGCTGTAACACCTGACAAGCTCCAAGAAATACAAAGAGAGATAAAGGATGGGTATTGAGGACTCTTGCCAGACAGCCCTGTTGAGATGTAGATTGACTTCCATGTTTGCCTGGGTTGCCTACGTGACCGACCCCACAATTCCCCAAAGGTGGGAACAGACACAAAGAAGGGGAAAAACTATTTAAAGGAGCAGTGAGTCACCTTGAGGCTCTTCTATCCTAAAGCCATCTTGAGAGCTGATCTACATGTGAAAGCCTGCCTGTCAGCAGCAGGCTGGAGAATCCATGAGGAGAGAGACATGATTTTGCTCTTTACCAACTAAGAAGCCAGTGCCCAGTCATTCTACCTTTATGACTGAAGAACAAAAAGCTTATGGACCTTTATAGGGTAAGATGCTTATGTAGGACCTCAAACAGTATAGATCAGGAATGCGTTATGCTTACCTTTGATTTCTAATAACCACTCTGTATCAACTATCTTGCTTATGTAATCAATAAACTTACTTCTTAGCTTTATGAAGAAGTGTCTGTGTCTAACATTGGAACACAAGTGAGGAACAAGAGCCCTCAAGCTCTTGAGAACCCAGAGAATAAAGAGTCTGTAAATGGGAAGAATCGGGCTCTTGGGTGACAAAGGAGTTTCATTGTGGCAGACTTGAATTAGCCAGAGAGAGGAACTAATTCAAGAGGGCTATGCGAAAGCGAAACTGAGTCACTCAAACCCGGTAAAGTGGGGGTTTGGACCTCCAACCCGTGACACCCTCCCCATCCATTGAATCCTTTCACTCTCCCATATATTCCATCCCATATTCCCTTCCCTTTCCCTGTTTATTCATTTAGAGTAGGATTATTAGATTGATTTAGGTTTCATTTCAGTTTTGTACCCCTCCTTGTGTTATTTGTGATTCCCCCCATCCCAGATAGATAGATAGATAGATAGATAGAGAGATAGAGAGATAGATAGATAAGATTTTCAGACAGCAGCAGCTGCCTGAAACTTAAATGTACAGCCACTGTTTTATAAACAGGGGACTGCTGAAGTCCTGATTTTGAGGAAACCGCTTGACCTACATTTCTAAAAAATTAACCATGGCTGTAAGTTGTGAGGGCCATCATATCCACAAACTTTGAAAAAGATCCATTAAGAAAATAAAATGTTATAACTGCTTAAACGTTAATTGCTTGTGGTCAAAATGCACACCGTCCTCACATATTTGAATCATCAATATCTCCTCCCCCTGGAAGAGGTGAGCCCCTAAACCTCACCGGCTTTGAGAATGAGATCAATAACAAGTGTTTCTGAAATATGATAGTGATTGATGCAGCCAAAACTGAGTTATTAGTGATAAACAATCAGTTCTGCTGGTTCACGCATGCGCACTTGAGCTCCTCTCTCCTGTCGGAGAGCCAGGGAAGCAGCTGCATCCGTCCCCCTGTGAGCTCTGCAATTAGCGATGCGCTGAGGAGCAGAACTCTGTAAACATTGACTATTGTAGTCTCCCCCTGGCTTGAGCACTGTGTTGGAAGGCAAACATACCTCCCCCGCCCTTGCTCGCCTTGCCCTCCCCCCGGCAAAGCGGAGTCAGCACAGCTTGCTGGGGCCTGGCACAGCAGCGGCTTGCATGGCTGGGCGGCAGGCTGCAGCCAGCTTCTCCCTCTATAAGTTGTTCTGCCTCCCCTCCCTGACTCCTGTCCCCATCCCTCACCTTCCTATCCCTCCTAGTAGCTCCAGCAGCAGCAGCAGCAGCAACAGTGGGACACAGGGACACCGATGGGGCTGGGAGATAAGGCTGTTTGTTTACAAACAGTTCCTCCCCACTGCTGATCAGAAGGTTGTTGCCTTGTAAAGAAAGTTCTTCATGATGGCTCCCAACATTCTCAAACTGGGTTGTGTATGCTCATCCTATGCAAATAGTAGACTGTATGATGGTCTCGAGCTCCTCTAGTATAAAAAGCACTCTCCCCCTAAGAAAGACAGTTCCGTTCAACCCTTTCTAGAAATATAAGGAAAAAATTCCATGCGGGCTGGAAGGGTGGGTGTTGTGAGAATGTTTGGCCCCATCTCAAAGAACCTTGTTTACAAGGTAGCAACCTTCTGTTCTTCAAGTGGCTCCTCACATGCTATTTTTACATGGTTCCACAGGGTGGGGGGTCTGTGGGCACACCAGTGCATGGACAGAGCATGCACATGGCTGCACATGCATTCCCACTCACCTCCCACTCATCCACACCCACCGAGTAACTGCCATTTCCCCCAGTTGCTCCGTGCATGGGGACGAGTGGGGTGTGTTTGTGGGGATGCGTGTTAGGCAGGCACGCACACACCCCCACTCACCATGGGCGCATGCACTACGTTGTTCACACAGGCTCCCCCACCCAAGAACACACAGAAATCTGCATGTTCATGGGTTGCAGAGGGTCGTGTAAAAAGGGCCACATTCTCACAACTGTCTTACTTATACTATCTTAGGTAGGAATTTAGGATGTAAAGCAATATCTATTCTAACTTGGAAAATAAATCTGCAAACATGGTGCTGAGATTATTATGGCTGCTATTTCACTAACTTTTCTTAATGAAGTTATTGCTAACAGGAATACTGTCTTTAAACCTGCACCCTATAACCAGTTCATTTGTGCCTCCCCCCAAATAATGAATTCACGCTGCCCCGGGGGCACAAATTAAATGGTTATGGGTGGGGGCAGCGTGAATTGATTATATGGGGGAAGGGGTGCAAATGAACTGGTTATGGGACGGGGGCAGCATGAACTGATTATGGGGGCACAACTTCCCTTCCTCAGGACTTTATTAAAGGATTCCCCAGAAATGGTGGTGCTGGAGGGAGTGGACCTGATCCCCAAATGGAGTGGAGCCCAAAGGCAGTTATTTGGGTAATAACTGGAGCTCTAGTCTGGAGCTGAGGGTGGTGGTGCTGTGGGACTCCAGAACTGTGCATTGTCTGTGCTGCAGGGTCCTGTTTGCTAAAACTGCATCCCTTGGTCTTTAACCCTGAAAAAGGGAGATGGGTGTTCAGCAGGGATGGACCTGTCTAGAGCTAGTGATTGTACAATGCCAGGTATATATATGAATGACAGGGGACAGTTTTCTGTAATAAGGATTCTGGGAGGAGGAAGAAGAGGGGGAGAGGGCCCCCAAACCCATTTCTTGTCCCTGGGCCCACTCCAACCTAGCTAAGCCCCTGAGTATTAGGTATTGTGCCTGAGCAGAAGGGG
>QEPC01012093.1:414939-437535 GCA_003113815.1 Sphenodon punctatus | reverse complement strand
ATTTATTATCATAATTTGACAAGGAACAATTGTGTCAGAGTACTTTAAGTCTGTTTATACATAACTTCGTTGTGTACAACGAATTGTATAATGTCTACACTCACATTCTTTACTTCATTGTATGAACTGTACACAATTTGTATACATGTAAATAACAGACTTAAATTACTCTGACACAATTGTTCCTTGTCAAATTATGATAATAAATGAGTTTCCTTTCAGTTGCGTAGTCAGGAAACACTTTAATCCTGCATTGTTGATGTTTCAGAAATTGCTTTTTCCTTGCAAGTCTCAGGATTTTTCCCCTTATCTTGATACTTTAGGAGCTTTACAATGACTGCTCTGGGATACTCTCCCTCTTTTGGTTTCGGTCTAGTTGCTCTGTGAGCTCTTTCCAAGTTGGGATTATGGATGTCTGGCTCCTGGGGGAAGTTTGCGGCTAGAATCCTCCAAATTAGCTGCTTTGTGTCTCCCTCCTCCCTCCTTCAGTGATTCCCGTGAAACGCAGGTTCAATCTCCTTGACCTGTTTTCTTGCTCCTTGCTCTTGTTCTCAAGTGTTTTAATAGCTTCCCAGACCTTATCCTGGTTATCTTGAATAGCATGGGATCTATCTTCTAGTTCTGAGATCCTAGTTTCAGTAGCCCCCACCCTCATGTTGAGGGCTTCTATTTTATTTCGCCCTTGTTCCTCTGCTTGCTGCAATTTAATGATTTCTGAGAGCATATGCTCTCTGGCTTTATCCGCTGCTGTCAAGCCTGACTTTATTTCTGCAAACCCTTGTAGTATTTTATCCTCCCTTTCAAGGTTTGGTGCCTCTTCTGTTTGACTTCCCGTGACAGTCATTTCTCCTTCACTCACTGTTTGGAGGGGGGAGGGGATTCGCCGCCGCCTTAGGTTGGCAGTATTTCTCCATTCCGGCCCCATTTTGACAGTTTTCTTGGGCTCCCTTATTTCTCCCCATGCTCCCCAAGTCACTTTTACCTTCAGGTCCCTTTTTATTTTATTTTTTTTGTCAGGTTTGAGACGCGGGTGAGCGGAGCGCTGGGGAGTCGCGTCCACTCAGCTCTCACACATGCGCAGTCTCCCCAGGGAAGGATTTCAATAGAGATTCTGTGTGGGGAAAAGGAACACACTACAGGTCTGCTCTGGAATGTCTGGGAACCTGGCGACCGTCTTTATCATGTAAGTACGAGTCTGAGGAGGGGTTGGGTGCTGATCCCTTGATCAGATTAGGGTGGGTCTGAGGTATTTTTCCTGGTAGGAGATTTTACTAGGGATGAGTGAACGCGGTTCGGAAGTTCGGTGTTCGGCCCGAACTTGGCTTGTTCGGATGATGGAACATGAACACGAACCTGAACACAAACATACCAAATGAACCGAACACCGAACGGCAAAATGGCCGAAAAGTTCGGTCAGTTCGGATCGCGTTCGGGTGAGTTCAGGTGGCAAAAAAAGGTTCACTGGAAGGTCAAACATGACAGGGAGGTGTCAGTCACTGAGGAGCAGACTTCCAGGCACCAGGGGTGGAGAGGCTTGCAAGAAACGAAACTGATTATCTGCCTCCCCCCTTCCCAACACCTTCTGAGCTAGTCACTGTTCCTGAACAGCAGGCATTGAGTAGAATTTTTAGATTGCTTTAAGTTTCATTTCAGTTTTGTACTGAAATGAAACTTAAAAACTAAAACCAAAAATTATGAAATACACTGTACAGACTCATTGAGTATGTATGTATTCAGTTCACTACAGACTCCTCTTCTGTTTGTGATTCCCCCTCATCCCATATATATGGGATGTATATATATCCATATATATCCATATAGATATATATATCCAGATAGATAGATAGATAGATGTAGAGAGTTGTAGGAGTTAGCTTAGCGATAGAGCTAGCGTTAGTGATTTAGTTTTAGTGTTTGTAGGAATAGGCCGGTGTATTTATTAGATAATCCATTTAGTTCATAGCATTTAGAATAGTTAATAGCAGCTAGATTTAGTGTAGATAGATACATATAATATTAGATTAAAAAATTAAAAAACCCCATATAAAAACAAAAAAACCAAATAAAAAACAAAAGAAAACCATATAAAACCCAATAAAAAACCAAAAAAACATATAAAAACAAAAAAAATCCATAACAACATTTCCCGAACGTCCGAACCGAACAGCCGAACAGCCTACCCGAACAGCCTGTTCGAACGACCGAAACGAACAGCTGAACCCGAACTCAGAGAACTAACCGAACGGATTAACCGAACGGACGAACCGAACTCAGACGAACCGAACGGCCAAACTAAACGCAGGCGAACCGAACGGCCGAACCTGAACCACAATCTGTTCGCCCATCCCTAGATTTTACATGGTTTGCTCACCTCCTTGAAATGGCAGAAGGGTTTTTCAAAGGATTCTGAGGCAAGTCCATGAACCAGAGCTGGAGTACTTTGCTAGACAGGAGATACCCACATTTCTGGCGGTTAATATGAAAGGAGATAACTTGGCATCTCAGTGGCCCTTTATTCTACATGTCAGCTACTCTTAATCACTAGCGGGCTAGGTACATGAAAAAGCTGTATGTGGGGATATCCACTGTAGTTTCACAAGTCCACGTGGATGCCCCAACCTTCTCATAGTTCTTCATAAAACCCAAGGGTGTGTGTGTGTGTCATTTTTGTTTTCAATTTGCTCTTCTTAACAGTATATTATGACCTTTTTAAGAATATTATTCTGAATACAAATTTTATTATATACCCCTGAGGAAGGGCATTGCTACCTGAAACATGTAGAGTGATTTTTGAGTTGTATATTGTTCTTTATGTGATTTTTTTGCTCCTTTTTAATATACATTTATTTTTGAAATTATACAATTGTATTGGTGATTATTTCATCATAGGAGCTCTACACATTTTCCCTAGTAGCCAATTGTCCTGCTTGGTCATTGGTTGTTCTTGTGCTACTTTCATTCCCTTGTTTGTGTGAAGCAGGAGGGTGGCCCAAAGCTCATACGCCTGCTCCACGAGATTGAAGACTGCTGCCAGGATGGCAAGGAGGGCAGATCGCATGTGTGGGATGTCTACAACAGACATCATGCTCCCACCACCGTGCCCACTCCCTGTGCACTGACCACTGCACCCTCTGACCACTCACCAGCCTCCAACCAGCCAACACACCCTGTGAACAGGTACCCTGAGCCAACAACCCACCCAGTGATTGCACCCCTCGCATGCACACTCTCACCGACAGGCAGCTCACCACACTATCAACACTGTTCCCCCACATGCCCCACAGTGTTACACCCTCAAACGCCTCAGTTACCTTGTGTACATGCTCCACTTCTCTCATGTCAATCACTTACCAATGCACCTCACTACCATTACACACTTGCAGCTCTTGCACCCCAAACGCACCCCGACCTCTCTCACACAGCTCTCTCTTCCTCTCAACACCCCCCCAAATCACTGTCTCCACTCCCTTAGTCACTGTCCGAACTCTCTCCACTCCTCAAACACCACCAACTCACCACGCCCTTGCAGGCAAAACGGCTCCCGTATGTAGATGGCTGCACTGTCACAGGGCTGCTGCAGTTGGCTTAGCTATATGGGTATGGCATGCACACCTGTCCAGGGTCTCATCGATGCTAACCCATTGCACAGCTTGGCACCAGGAAGCCTCGCCAACTCTGCTGCTCTCTGTAGTCCTTAGGTATGGTGCCATTGGGCCAGCTAGACCATGCACCCCAACCCATTCCATTCCCCGCCCTATGGTATCTGTGCCCCTCATCTATATGGTGGGTGTGGGGTATGCATCTGGGGGTCCCCTGTCTGCATGAAAGCTAAACGAAAGTCTTCACCCATCCTGCTCAGATGTGCCTTATATGATGGCCCCTTGAAGGTTCCCCCATCTCTTCCTCCCCCGACCCCTGGCTGGCCAGCCTCCCTCCTTATTGGGCAGGAATGTATCCACCCTCTGTGGGGGGGAGGGGGGATTCCCAAACCTGCCATGTGAGGCCACTATCAACTGGCCAAGGTCACTCATCTGCGTGTCGACAGCTCCGGCTCCCTCGGAGCTCATTCCAAGCCTTCCACCATTCACCTCTGGTGTGCTCCCGCTCACTTCCTCTGTACTGGCCATGTACATCTGTGGTTCCAGTCATGCCTTTGACCATTGGGCCCATGAGGAGTGGCCGGTGTGTGCCACCATACTGCTGGGTACCATGCGGCAGAGCAGTGATGTCCAACTGTTGGTGAGAGACCCCCTTTCCGTGGGTGATGGCTTCAATCTCCTCTCCTGTTACATGTGGCTGCTAGGTCACCCCTTTGGGGGGCTTGAGTGAGGTACTCCAAGGAGCTTGGCTTTGTGCTCCAATGCCACCATGATCGTGGGCCTCTACCCACTGTTGTGCTACCATGGGAACCCCAGGAGATAGCTGCTGCTTGCGAGATGGCTGGTCATCATGAATTCAGATTGGTCCTCCAGGCTGGTGGTCTATATGTTGCTAGCTGCTACATCAGTGTCCTCCTGCGTGTCTCAGGCTTCTCTTGCCATTGAGTGGATTGCCAGAACTGCCTGGGGAAGCTGGGTTTGCTGTCCCCTGAGCTCGGTGGACCCTTCCTTACAGCCCACAGAGCTGGAGATGGCTGCCCTGAGAACTGTGCTGAGCTGTTAGGATGTCAGGGCCGCTGCTGCTACAGGCCACCACCTTCTGTCCTACTTTATGGCAGATGCCCACATGCATGCCACTGGGGTCTCTTCACCTGGGAAGGCCTTGTCCAGGGGCCCATGTTCACACACTGTGACGCTGCCATTGCTGCAGTCTCTTTTGTGGATCCCCAGTCCCTGTGATGTAATGGCACTCCTGCTTCCCTGTGGCCATTCTTCTGGCTTCTGCCCCACTGTGTGAACCCTCCGCCTGTCCATCTGTCACCTGCTCAGAGGTCTGAGGGGCTAATGTCAGACACTGTCCTGGCGGGTCAAGTGGCGAACCCCTCCAACTCCTTCTTTTTGCTTTATGGCTCCATGCCTGCAACCAGCAGTGCTACTCCTGTGTCTCTGGCGTCTGCTCCCTCTGGCTGGTGGTTCACCTTCCAGATTCATGTGCCAATAAATGATTGCCTTGATTAGCATGCTGTGTTCTCCTGTGGTGTTTGTGGGTCTTTTGCACTGACTGCTTATAGTGTTGGTGGTCTGGGAGGGGTTTGTCAGGCTCGAGACTTGGGAGACTCTGAGCGGTGGTAAGGCGGGATGGTTGCACCACTAGGGCCACCTTTCCATTAGCATGCTAGACCATGTTTTCCTGATTGGGGGGGAATCTCCCAGCTCTGGTGATGACTGGTGCCCGTGCACCATGCGGGCTCTTGCATCTTGTTGTGCATTGTCGCTGGGTGTTACTGTGCAACTGGGTCTTACCTCTCACCTCCTGCAACAGGTCTCAGGGTTCAGGGGCCCAGGATGCCCAGATCCTAGAGGCTGTGGTTGGGCCCTGTGCATGTGCCTTGAGGTTGCTCGTGCACCCTTGCCCAGACAACTGCGATGGTTCCCACTCCAGCTGTGCACCTAGCGGGCTGTGCATTGGGGCTTTGTACTTGTGCATGGCTGTGGGTTCCCGCTGTCATTGCCCCCTTGCCTCTTGTCATGGGTCTCCATCCCTGGTTGCCTCCTGGTCCCCCCTCCCCTCCCCCAAGTCTTGTGAGGTTTTGAATTCTCCCTGGGACATGGTCCTTGCATCTCTGTGTGTGCTACTGTCCCTTTATGTTTCCCTGGCCTCACTCTGGTTCTGACTCCATGGTGTGTTGTGGCTAATGCCCCCTATCGGTCCCCCATTCCTATGCTTGCAGTCATGGAGGGGCATCACAATCAGAGGGCTCCTGACCATGAGTTTGGGCAGACTACTGGGTGTGATCCGTCTCCCTTTGTGCTCCTTTGGGGTGATTTCCTCTTCTGTCACTGGCTGGGGTGTGTGTGATGGGACGGAGGGGGGGTTCTGTGCATTTGTGTGGTGACCTACCCACTCACCCAGTCATGGCCCAATCCCCATCCCCACCTCCTCTTCCCTTCTAGTTGAAGTGCTTGTGTTCATTACTGTGTTGCGACTGGAGGAGATGACCGGGCAGCTCCAGCAGGCAGCATCTGAGCTTCATGCTGGGGCATGGGTGTACCAGGAGATCTATGAGTTACCACTGTGTGTTCCCCTTCCACCCACCCCCCTTTTGTGTGGGCTCCCTTTGCGATTCCTTGAGGGCTACCTCTGGGGCACTTTCCTCTCCTGTAACTGGCTGGGGGGACCAGTTGGGGTGTTGTGTGCTTTAGGGTGGTGACTTACCCACTCCCCCTGTTGTGACCCAATCCCCTGACCCATCTCCCTCTTCCTCTTCCCTTCTAGCTTCTGTGGTTGTGTTCCTGGCTGTGCTGAGGCCAGGGGAGATGGCTGGGCAGCTCCAGCAGGTGAATCTGAGCTTCGTGTGGGGGCAAAGGTGTACCAGGAGATCCGTGGGTTACCCCTGTGTGTGTGTCCCTGCCTTTTGTGTGAGGTCCCTGGATATTGTGGCCTGTGACCTGCCCTTATGGTGTGCTTCCTCTCCCTCTCTCCTTTAGTGCAGGCAATGATTAACAAGAGGACCAGGGAGCAGGAGGAAGTGGTGCAGCTGGTCCTGTATGCCCTGCAGTGGGGGCACCAGTTGAATCGTGCACAGTCAGACTGGTGGAGTTGGGTCCAGGGTTGCTGGCCCTACTGAGGGCATGGATACCCCCCCCCCCCAGCCTGTAGCCACTCTGTTTCTATGTTTGTTTACTTGAGCCTGTTGCTCTTGGTGTTTTTTATTAAAATCTCTTCAACATTGTTCCCCCCTGGTGTCTGTGTTCTCCTTCCCTCTAGTGTTCCCTCTGTATGGACTGTCTGGTTGGTGAGGGGGGTTGTCTGGCAGGGCATGGGTCTGTATATGTGTGTGTTTCCCCCCCCCTCCCCATGGATGTCCTTTGTATCTGTGTGGTCTCTGTGGGTTGGTCTTTTGTTCCCTGTCCTCTTGTTCTTGTCCCCTTCACTGTTTATGTGGGGTCCCATGTCCTCCCGTGGGCCCTGGTATCCTGTCCTCTCTTCCCTGTTGTTTGGGAAGCTGTTCGGGGGGGGGCTTCCTTTCCTCGGGGACCTTGGTGTATCTGACTTCCCCCTTCCCTTGCATGGTGTGGGGGTCTGCCTGATCCCTGTGCATCCCTGCCCCATGCTATGTGTATTGCTGCAGCATAGCATCCAGGTTGTCACTGTTGGACAGCACCTCTCCTCTCTGTGCCCTCCAACCCTGCCTCCTGTTTGTGCTTTGGTGACTGCCACTGTCACCTCTGTGGCCCTTTTCTGTGCATGGTGTTTTGGGGTTTGGGGGTTGCTATGGGCTATGGTCCTAGTCAGGGGGTCTTGTGTGGTCCCTGCCCATTATGGGGCTTGCCTTTTTGTTGTGGCCACTGTGCTCTCTCCCACTGCCCCCCTCTGGTTTGGGTCCCCCTGTTCCCTCTCCCTGCTTGGTTCCCCTGTGTGCTTGTGTGAACTGTGGTGTGCGGGTGGGGTCTGGGGTTTTTGGGATCTGTGGTGCCCGGCTGTCTGACCGGTGTCTCAGGGCTTGACTGGGGCTGCTTCTTTGCATCTCTTCACCTTCCAGCTCCATCCTCTTCCACCCACTTGAAGTCCGGCAATGTAGAGGCAGTGCTATGTGCCACAGCTTCGTTTTCCCTCGTTCGGCCATGTTGTTACGTCTTTTGGCTGGGCACGGTTTTCCCTCCACTCAGTGTATGGGCTGTCCTTGTGAATGGTATGGGTGTGTGCTCAGTGTGGCCCTGGGTGGGTGGGTGCCCAATGGGTGGGTGGCAGGCCCTCCCCAGACTTCCCACAATCCCCCATGGCAGTGTCCGTGTGAACGTCTTCCTGCTCAGCACCAGTAGGTGTGTGGTGGGTGTGCTCATCCACCCACCTTCACTCATCAGACCCATGGCAGCATCCATGTAAAAAGGGCCAGTGACAAAAGCAGCATGAGGTACTTTTAGCTCCATTCAGTTATTGTAATTTATGGTTATTTGTTGATTTTATAATGTATTTTCTATTTTTTATTTTATTTTTATTTATATTGTATGCCACCCCATGCTGCCTTTGGCAGGAGAGGACAGGATACTAAATTATTGCATTTTTAAAAAAAGATTATTTGCTTATATAATTAGAACCAGTTATCCGATCTTTCTGAAACTTAGGACAGATAGATCATCCCTTGTATGTTTGGTGGCCGCCAGATGTTCACACTGTCAATACCCACATGGGGTCAAAATCAACCACGTTTCTGGACCTCCAGCCAGAACCATTGCTGAAAGCGTGGTCAAAGAGATTCCCGATGGGAAACAAAAAAAAGTAACATCTGAATGGCAACCACCGGCCAGAATCAAAGAAAATGATTCCCAGCCGGGGACAAAGCACGCAACGTTGCTGCCAGGCAACCAGAAACAACACAGGCCGCGGAGGGAGATTTAAAGGGCACACGGCAGCAGGGAAACGTGGCAGGATGGAGCGAGGCAGAAGGGAGAGAGCAGCGGGTGAGAGAGCAAGAAAGGTAGAGGAGGAGGCACAGGTGGAGCAGGTGGTTGTGCTGCACATGGAGGAGGTGGAGGGACAGCAGCATCAGCATCAGCAGCAGCAGCAGTCAGGAAAGGGGACAACAACTGGACCGGGGTGGGAAGCACCCTGGAAACAGGTAAGGGGACCGAAGGGGAGGGGACATGGTGGCACAGGGGCACCAAGGGGGGAGTTCCGGCTGGCCTGAGAGGGAGGGAAGGGGGCGGGCAGTGGGACAGGGGCAGAGCAGCTATCAACCGCACCCCCTCTGTCCCACAGACATGGAAACAGGCCCAGGAGCTCGAGCCCCAGAAGGAGATGGGTGCTGCCCAGGCGGAGGAGGAGGAGCATGAGGAGGAGGAGGAGGAACCAGAGGGACCCCGGGGGAGATGGCCCTACCACAGAGGGGGGCAATGGGGGCAACAGGAGACCCAGGACTTTATCAGAATCTGGGGGACCCTGGAGCATCAACTGGAGCTCACGCTCAATCAGCGCAACATTGAGAGTAAGAAGGCAGATGAGAGGGGGAGAGGACCAGGGGCGGGGGGGAATGGGGGGAGCCTGGCCAGTGGGCAGGCCCCGGCCACCCCCAACACCCCTGACCATGGAACGGAGGCCAGGGGTGACATGCAGCCAAGCCTACATCCCACCTCCAACCACCCCCCTACCCCCACAGGGCATGGCATGCCCCAGAAAGAGAGACAGGCGGGCAAGAAGTCCAGCGGAGAACAGCCCCGGCAACCATTGGAGGGCCCAGGTGAGGCACACCCATGAGGAGGGGGGCCCCGGGGAGGCCTGGAGGGGAACCCTGGGTACGCAGGTCCAAGGGGGAGACCAGATGCCAACCCAGGGGGGGCATCCCCCAGGCGGGTCCCCGGTCAGGGGGAGGTCGGGCAGTGCGGCTATCCATTGACCTCCATATAACCCACGGGGAAACCAAAGGGGCTGCAGGAACCCAGGTCTGTGCCCCAGCACAGCGGATGAGGGAGCACAGGGCACGGGTACAGCACCGGAGGGAGGACCAGGCCAAGGACATAGTCCGGACCACCATGGAACAGGGGGAGTGGATGATAGCAACTGTGGACTGCATGGAGGCGGCCATAGAGCGCTCCCTGAAACAGGGGGAATCAAGGGACCAGAGGGTCCAGACAGTGGTGCGCCTGGAATGGAGGCAGGAGCTCCGTGAACACAGCAGGCAGGTAGAGGCATTCGGGCGGCTGGAACAGGCCATCAAGGGGATGGTGCGGGAGCATTCAGCGAAAATTGATAGGTCCCATGACATCAGGACCTCCCTGCTCCTGCACGCAGGAACTATGAGTGCATATGTGATGGCAGCCCAGGGCCTGATGCTGGGCCCCTCGTCACCCCATCGCCTCCCCAACCACCCCAGCCGCCGCAACACCAGCTGGGGCTGCGCATCTGCCTCCCAGTGCCTGTAGGCCTCTGGAGGGAGCAGTCGCCCAGGGGAGCCCCTCCGGTTCTGGGTCCTCCCTCCCTCCCACCACCGCCTGCCCCTCAGGACACATTTGGGGACACGGACAGTTGGGGGGGAAGCTTCCAGAACTCAGCAGCATGCACAGGGCGGCCAAGGGGGTGGCCCCAGAGACAGGGGGGATGGGGGGAAGGGGAAGGGCTGTCTGAGGGGGGGGACAGACCTTTGCGGTGGGGGTGGGGATGGTGCTGGTGTAGGGGCACATGTACTAGGGTGACTGAATAAATGTCTGTGCAGCAGTCCTGCCTCCGGTGGTCTGTTACTAGGACTGGGGGTGGAGGTGGGTCATTGGCCAAAGAGGGGCCTTCACAGAAAGCTGGCAGGGGCCCCAGGGTGGTGGGGTCAGGCTAGAGTGCCCTCACCCCTCGACCTCCTGGCTGAAATGCCCAGCCAGGGCAGCACAGATGCGCTTGGCGTAACGGTACTCCCATAGGTTCTCAGCGTTCATGTACAGAGGCACCAGTCTGGGAAGGTGAAGAAGCATGGGGTATTCCAGGGCCTCCCCATCTGTCTCGTACACGTTGTGCAGCAGGCGCCTATCACCAGGGACGAGGTCTCCACCGTGTAGTCCAGCCGGGCAGAGAGGCTCCTCCAGTGCTGCTTGAGGGCCCCGAACGCCCACTCGACCACGGTCCTGCTTGCACACAGGCGGGAATTGTACAGCACCTGCACCAGGGTCCGGGCGACCGGGAACACCTTCATCAGCCACCAGGTGAGGGGATAGGCCGGGTCCCCCAGGATACAGGGGGGCATGAGCACCCCCTCAATTTGGGTCATCCCCATGTCTGCAAAGTCCCTGTGGTACATCCGGGCATAAAAGTGGGAGATGGTCATGATCTGGGCATCGTGGCTGCGCCCAGAGTTGCCAGTGAAGATGTCCATGAACTGCCCCTGGTGGTCCACAACCTCCTGCAGCTGCAGGGAGTGGTACCCATGTCTGTTAACATACTCTGTGGCCTCCACAGTGGAGGGGCGGAGGATCTCTATGTGGGTGCTGTCCATGGCACCCATGCAGTTGGGGAACCCTCCAGCCGCGAAACCAACCATCACGGCCACCTGGTCCACCAGCTGGATCGCTCGGTCCAGGAGAACACCCTCCATGGCCTAACAAACATCTCAAGGGTTCAGGCAATGGTACTCACCCCAACACCGAAGTGCTGCGAGACTGAGCGGCAGGAGTCGGGCATTGTGAGGGTCCAGACCCCGATAGCCACCTGTTGGACCATGGGGATGGGGGTCCTCATGGGGGTGTACTACCGCTCCAGCCAGGGCATGAGCAACTCTGCAAGCCACAGTAGGGTGAGCTTGTCCATCTGAAAGTGCACCCTCCAGGTGGTCTCATTCCACTGGGCCAGCGCCTGGGACAACCACTCCTGTGCCCGCTCTGTGACCCATACCAACCAGGCAATGGGCATAGTGAGCAGGGCAGCATGCCGCATGGTCTCCCTCCACCATTGGAGGAACCTGGCCACCTCGCAGAGCACAGAGGCCCTGTTCCAGCTGTGGATCAGGGCCTGTTGGTCCACCCTGGACACCCACTGTGCCCTAAGCTGGACCAGGAAGCACCTGCAGCCGTGGTGCACTCTCCGGGCCCTTGCAGCACTCTGGGACAAGAAAACCCACAGGCAGGCGCCCAGGTGCACCTCTGAGGTCAGGATGAGCAGCTGATCGGTGTGCAAGTAGTACCACTTGGCACAGAGCTCTAGGTGCATCCCGCAGGTGCCCAACCTGTCTCGCTCCATGGTGCCATCTGCCCTGGGTGGGGTGCAGTTGGTCCCATTATAGGCTGGGCCGCATGGTGCCCTGCCCCAGGGTTGCTACCCAGCAACTGGGTGGGGGCACCCAAGTCTGTCCGGGGCAGCCCCCTCCCAGCTGTCCCAGCTGCCTACAGCTGGGCGGGCAGCCAGGGGTGGCAGGGGCGGCCCATTGCATGCATATGCTGTCTCTGCATGGGCCTTGCGCATGGCCCAGCATGCACCCAGGCGTGCTGGCTGCAGCTGCATTCCTGCTGTCATCACCTCCCACCTCTCTGTGTTGGCAACATTGTGTCCTCACCAGCCTGATTAGTGTGTCAGCTGTCCTGTCTGTGTGCTCGGTTCCTGCAGCTATGCTGGGCCCACACCCCACGCCTCACTCTGTTTCCATGCCTTGTTGTGGCCCGTGGCCTTATAGCTTGGCCTTGGAGCTCCCCCGTGTCCACTCCTGCCCCCCTGTCCATGGTGTCATTCTGCCTGGCTTTCTGGACCATGACTGGCTGCGCTTCCACCGGGGTCCCGGCTCCCGGGCCCCATGGGGCCCCCCATATGTGGACCTTCCGTGAGACCATGGCCCTGTGTGACCTGTGGCATACCCTGACTGTGCAATTTCTCCTGAGCTGCCCAGACAACCTGGCAGGTGCCTATGCAAGCCTGAGCTCCAGCCTTCATTACTTTGGCTATGAGGCGAGCGCCCGGGATTGCTAGCTGCACGATGAGATGCTGGGGCTGCTTCCCTTTCCCAATGGGTGCATTCCGGAGATGAGGTACTCGCATGTCAGTTGGTCTTCAGCAGAGACCATGTCTGCCCTCTCTGTGTGCAGCCTGACCACCTACACGGTCTGTCTGGTGGAGGTAGTCCTGCCTTGGCCATGTCCTACTTTGGCTGTGTTCACAGGGCCCATGGGCACCAGCGCTCTCATGGGGTGGTGTGTCACCAGCAGTTGGAGCTGGGTCACCTTCCATGGCCCCTGGCTGCTGACTTCTGCCTATCTGAGCCCACCGTGGAGGAACTGGCAGCGCTGTCAGGTGTGTGGTCCTGTTCTGATGTGCAGTTGGGGCTCTCCATGCAGGATCCGTTTGAGGCGTACTACCTGATCGCCCACCACATGTCCTTGCTGGGGTACTGCCGGGGCATGCTTCATGGGCCTCACTTCATTCATCTTGCGAGACACCTGGCCCCTGGCCCCCTCATGGCCCCCTCCAGCTGGATGTGAGTCCCCCTGTGCCTTCCTGGTCCCAGTTGCTGGCCCTGCTGTGTGCTCCCGCCAGCGCCCTGGTGCCGTGGTCCACTTCCTGTTCCCTCCTTGATGTCCTGGCCATGCTGCTGTGCTGCCTGCTTCCCAGGGTGCTTCTGCCCCTGCCTGTGGCTCTGGGCCCCCTCTGGGGGCTCCCCCAATGGCCCCTGAAACCAGTGTTACCCTCCGTGGCTGCCTTCTCTGGTGTCCGAGTCCGGCTCTCCGCCCTGCCCCCCAGCTCCCCATGGTGCTGCTGACCATCCTCCACCACCTGCGTTCCCTCCTGTGCCCCTGCCCCCCTTTTGGGTGCTTCTGTGACCTGGGGGTTCTGGAGCCCCTGGACTGCACCTTCCACCTTCCTCCCGGGTGTGTGTGTGTGTGTGACATTGGACTGGCTGCATGGCATCCCAGCACTCCTGCCTCCCCTCCATGGCAACCTCACCGGTGCTTGCGGTGTGTGTGTGCCTCCTAGACCATTCCCGGACTGCTCCCTGTTCCATGTGGCTTCCCGCTGTGCCTGTGCCCTGACCTTCCGGGGTCCCCCCATTCCAGGACTGCCCATGTTGCTGTGGGGTTGTCTGTGAGGGCTGTGCTGTTGTTGGGGGTTTGTCTGCCATTTCCTGTGTCCTGCCATGCTCCTGGGACATTCCCTCACCCTCTTCCCTGCCCCGTGCCCCCCTCCCCCCTGTGCCCATTGTGCCATGTGTGTTGTCTGTCCTGCTGTGTCCCCCCTTCCCTTCCTTTCCCGTGTGGGTGTGTATGCGCCCAGGCGTGTGTTTGTGCTGTGCTTTCCACTGTGCCCCCATTGTCTCTGTGCCTGTTGTGTGTGGTACCTCTGAGGCTCTTCTCCCTCCTCCCCCTCCCTTCGTGTTTCCCTTGTGTGGGCATTCCCTTTTGTCCCTTCTGGCTTCATTTGCCCTCTGTCAGCCATGTCTGTGTCCCGCCTCTCCACGGTGTCTTCTGGGTGTTTTGACCACGGCCGGGAATCGGTGTCACGTCTGTTGCGCAGCCCTGGTCTGTGATCTGATGGCTCAGTTCCCTGCCATGGTCCTGGTCCTGTCACATCTGTTCAGGGCTCTCCTTGACCACAGGGGGTGGTTGTTCGGCTCGCCACTACTGGGAATCCACTGTGGTGAATCGGGACCGCGTAATATCTGAAATCACCCACTGTCTCCATGCAAGGAAACAGACTGGTCTGTCCCCTCCCAGGATGCAGAAGTTTGTATAGGTTACTATACAGGCAAAAGATACATGCCTGTCAATCAAAGAGCAATGTAATACAATGATGGAAACTTACTGAATTACACACAATGTTTACATATTTGGGCTGGTTCTTCTCAAAACTATATGAGTCAGACTGTTTATAATATATGGTGCCTAAACAAATCTATTTACTTTGCACCGATGCAAGGCCACTTTATGCTATCTGCTGTGGGAAAGAGCAAAAGGCATCCCACTGTCTCGATGCCCAGGTCTTGTTATGTGAAACAGAACCCAAACTGGTCTCATGACTATTTTCTATCTAACAAGCTGAAGACTTACTTCTATTAAGGCTGAGTATTACCCAGCATTCATCTGTCTTCCATTTTGTGTTACCTTCCTTTGGCTATTATAATTTAATTCCACAGGGTCCCTTATAAAATTTCCTCCACAATCCCTTCCTTTTGTGACCAAGAAGGCAGAACAACCTAATTTTAAATCCTTATGGACATTAAGCCATAAATATCTGCTTGCTGAGTTTGGAGATCTGCATACATGTTATAAACTGCCTTTCTTTGCTCCAGGTTCAATCCTTGTGTGCAGTGCTATGTAAGTAGCATCTAATTAGCATCAAAAATAACTTTATGAATGCAAACACACAAACAAATGTAGCAAAAGCAATTAAAATAATACCAAAAAAATTGGAGCCAAAGCCTCCAAGCCAGGCCCAGAGGGTCCATTGATCTGTTTGATGTAACTGGGTCACTGCTTGTTTAATTCGAGCAGTTTGATCCAAGATAGAGCCAGAGTTGTCTGGAATATAAACACAGCATTCTTTTCCAATCAAAGTGCATACACCCCCTTTGCTGGCTAGGATAAAGTCTAGGGCTATCCAGTTTTGCAAAACTATATGTCTGATATTACCTATTTCATCGACTATGTCCTTAAAGCCTAGGGATGTTGCATTAGCAACTTTTTCTAATACTCTGGATATGCGCTGTATTTCTCACATAGAGAAAGCAACTCCAATGACTGGTATTGTGATACCCCAATATCTTTGGGCTTCAGTGATTTCCCTTCTATTTCTCAACTTACCCTGAGGAAGGGTAGGCAGGTATCTAATGGCAGGGATAATGGGTCCAATAAAGCAAAATCCTTCCCACCATGGAGGTGATTTTATGGATGGCTCTGTTTCCACAGATGGAATAATATACTACCAGGGCTATGTATTCAGTCCTGTATGACAAGGATTGCATAATGTGAAGTCCACAAGACCAGTGTCCAGGGGTCAAGGGAAATGTCCTCAAAAGTGGTGACCCACTTTTACTCCCACATAAACTTATTAGGGTTAGTATTTAACACTATAAAAACAAAAATATCTTTCAAAAATATAAGGGCTCAAATTTAACATTTAAACACATAAATTTTTTTACAGGTATTCAATTATAACAAAAACCATTAACATTTTGCACTATGCATTTGTTATTAATGTGTATGTGTCCATGCATTAGTGTGTCAGTGTGCAAAGTTCTTCCGTCTTCTCGGGTAGGCCAGAACACAACAGCGGTGGTGATGATGATGCAGACCTGTAAGAAAACGATGAGCTGAATCCAATAGGAAAATTGCCTGAGTCTTTTCCTCTACTTCTGAGGTGGTAGTGGTGTGTGGTGACACATCTTTGGTCTTGGTTTGTAGTTGCAAATCCTCTTCTCTTTGTAGTGGCAAATCCTCTTCTAGTACATGTGGCAGGGAAGAGGTTACTAGCACATTACCCTGCCCCTCTGACCTTATTTATACAGGTGCAGAGGTCCTTTTGCAATGAGAGATGTGAATCCAGGATGAAAGTGCCTGGAACTCAGTGTCAGTGTTGGTGGTAAAAAGTACTTTAAAAGTACTTCGAAAAGAACTCACCAATGCAACTTGAAAGGTGTTTTTCTTTGGAGGCTTGTGATGTGGCCTCAGTCACCATGCTGCAGGTTTCACAGGGTCCTATGGGGAAGGGCTTCTTGAATCTGTAAATGAAAATCTTGACACACTACATTAGTGCTTGGTATTAAGATAGCACAGTTTTATCAGTCAAATTAATGATCATTTCAATTGTGGTGGTATAGTTTTATGGGCCTTCCCATCAGGATTTATAATGAGGTGATACGCAGAAGGGCTAAAAGTATGATCTCTAACCAATTGCAGTAAAGGTTTTGCTGGATCCTCAGGGCCTTGTCAGCTTTTTGTATAGTCTGGCCTGAAAAATTGCCATTGTTACTGAGCAAAGGAACCCCAAATTATGGGATAAAATTATTTGAAAAAATTTTTGTGTTCTGATTGAAAAAAACTTTTGCACACGAATATGATTTTTTTCCCATCTAGGACACAGACACACAAAACCAATACACAGTTAACTAAACACACTTAAGTAACTACACAAATTCTATTTAAAATGCAAAGCCTAACAAATAAAGTAGGCCTAAAAGTACTGCCCAGCCACAACAAAAAATTAAAACATGTTATTTAATTAGGCAGTGTAGTTATAATTCAAAAAAATGCAAGGCATGAGGCCTGAACTCAGTTCATATAATTTGTGGCATTCAGGCATTAGGGATCAGCTTAAACAAGCTGAGGGGCCTAAAAACAAAGCAGCAAATAACTCGCACAAAATTAGGTCCAATTAAATTATACTGCTTCAATTATTATTTTTTATTATTCCCCCCTTTTTGCTCAAGTGGGTCACAGCGTGAGGCACGTGAGCAAAATAGCAGCTTGGCAATAGTTTGGCATGAGCCCTGAATGTGAAATTGCCACTGGGCTCTTCCTGGCAATTTCAAGGAGCAACAAGGGATTACAATATTATTTGGGCACTAAGGAGTTAATTTAGTTGCAATGGCCCATGAATTCACATCCAAGAACATGTTAGGTTGGAACAACTTTGACACATAGTGTCTAAAAGGACTTGGCTGCTGACCTTATCGAAGCAAGTAGTGCTTTGAACTGACTGCCGGTTTTTTTTTTTTTGGTTATTTTTGTTTTTTTAAAACATTTTGCCAAGCTGTCCAAAATTTAAAGGGAACTGCATACTTGACTACCTTTTCATTAAATTATTAAAAGCTAAAACAAAAAAAGCGTTTAGTTTTAAAGCAAGTTGCTTTGGCTATTTATCTATTTCTCTCTGTCTGTTAACTCTTAATTAGTCACAGCTGCAAAGTTGTTATAGTGCTCCTATTGCAACAACAATTTTCTACCGCATATTAAACTAAATTTAACCTATTTTTCTGAAACACTTACATTTTTCAATGCAAACTATTAAACCAAAGCTTTTTTTTTCCACTTTGCTAAATCTTTCTGTTGCTCTGACACAGAAGTTTTTATTTTTCTTAACTCCTTTGCTTTGTCCCTATGCGGGGTAGACATGCCAACATTCCACTACCGTCTTATCTACATGCTTTCTCCACCTAACACAAGTCATTGGAAACTTTCTTTGAAAAATATTTAATTAACTTTTAAAAGTTAATTAAGCTTAAGTATAAGCTTAAGTATAATGTGAGCTTTTAAAATCATGTGTTTCTTTTGGCTTTGCCCTGCATAGGGCACTTTATTCTTCATAGCAGCGTTGTTTATATGGTCCATTGGTCTTTCTTTGTTGGCATTCAGAGCATTTGATTCCATCATAACCAATTTTTATTGCTCCGTGTGTCATGATATCTTTTAATACTAAACATATGGGGTGGTGGTCTAGCCATGTTGGTAGCCGAATAGTCAGCATGGCTCTTGCAGCTAAATTTTGAAATGTCCATACTTTTGGACCTGGATTGACCTGGATTATTCTTGGATATTTTGGGGTCATTGCTTTGCCAGAACCTGTCAATTACTCCAATATGTAGTTACCGGCATCAACATTCCCTTCTCTTCTAAGGGCTCACATTATTTTAGTATTTGTTTTCCGGGCCATATGTACACATCCAGGGATCATACCATGGCAAAGGAAAAAATAGTTATATATAAAAACATGTGTCCAAGGGCCATCTGATCTTTGTCTTTGATCCTCCTCCCAAGAGACTGTGTGGGCCTCTATATAAAATGTCTCCATCAGTTTGGGCAACCCTGGATCCAACCACTAATAGATCCACCAGTCTCTTGGTCTATGTAATTTGAATTTCTTTCCTTCCAAACCTACTGGAACATCCAATACCCACTTGATCATTGTCCCTGGGGATATAATTGTGGAGTCACCACTAATTTTCCACTGTTCTATACAAGTGCCACCTTTGGACAGGACATATTGGTGTATAGTTTGTAAATCCAGAAAGGCTGCAGAGTGGCCCAAAAAGGGGGCTATGCATTTATTTATGCCACGTTTTAATATCATGTCCTTATCCATGGTGCAATTCCAGGTGACCAATTTTAAAATAGGCAAGAATAGCTTTTGACTTTCTTGATCAATGGATGTTCTTCTAACTTTAGTTGTAAATCTGTCAATGAGAGCCATCAATATTTTACCATTAGTACTTAAAATGTGCTCAGTTTTTACTGTTTAACTATTTTAAAATTTTCAGGATTGGAAACAACTAATTTGAATTTGCCCAGGCTCTGTCCAGGGCATGTTGCCTGGACTTTGCAATTGATATGAAAGGTGCATTTTCTTTTTAATGCACATATTTTCCAGAGCCTCACACTTTAAAATTACAACAGCTGCCTGCCATATTTAACTGTGCAAGAGCTAGGCAAGCTTTCCTTCAAATCATGTGCCCCTAACTCTTGGCACAGGAAAAACTTTGTATAGCAACATACATGGTACACAAACAAAACACAAACACCAACAATAAAAACACAGAAAGGCAATTGTGGTAGCATTACATCATTCTGTTCTAACTGTGCACTGGAGGAACAGAAGGATATAAACACCTTTATCAGGATTTGAATATTGCTCCTGGTTTAACAACACCTTTCTTTTACATGGACAAACACACAAACATACAACACAACTTTAAATTGCCAACAACCATGGCATAAGTACAAAACACACTTAAATCCACATTATACTATAAAAGTACTGAGAAGTACTAGTTCACAAAAGAATGAAGCATACAACAAAATTAATAAATCTTAAATTTTGAAAAAAGCAGTAAACCGGTTTTTCAAACATTTTGAGATTAAAAAAAACACACAATAACTGAACAAATACCTTTCTTTGCACTGAAAACTTTTAGGCAAAAGGCCATCAAGATGTTAACTTAATTCCTACATGTTTTGCAGTTTTGGTTTTCTCCATTTACTCATCATGCTGAAATCATGAAAATGATGAAACAGCAGGCAATACCTTGCTATGAATCCTTAACAAATTACAACACACAATTATAACAAAAGGACCAAATTGGCTTACTATAAAATGAAAAAAAATTACAGCTTTTCAGGCTGCCCCAATATAAAGTAGGAAAAATGTCTAATGGTGCCTGGACAGGAGCTGGTAATCTGGGCAAGAGAAAGAGGTGGAAGAGTCAAATGTTTGGTCCAACAGGCCACATTGGATCGAACATCCACTTCTCAACATTCCAGTTGGCCACAATAGTGGCAAGGGCCAGAAAATTGAAGACCCATAACATAATTCACTTCAACGTCCCCCTTCCCCGCCCCCCTCAACAATGTTTTCTGATCAGGCTAAGGTAGAAGCATGCTTTTCTTTAAAATTAAGTTACTGGAAGTCTTTAAAATTTCTTATTTAATTGCTCTGCAAACTTGTAGAAGTTTCCTTTTAAAAATAAGCAAAGCTGTCCAAATGATAAGAGTCAATTAAAAGTAGTACAGCCTGAAACAGGACTAAAAGTAGCTGAGCCCATAGTAAAACTAATGGTGTTAGAACTCAGAGAAGCAGCAGCCTGTGCCTGCAAGGGAGCTGACACCAATGGAAATGCTCCATGTGCAGGCAAAGATAAAACTGCACTTCCAGTACTATTGGGAAGAGTGGTTGTCTGTATAAAACCTGATGGAGGTGGCAGCTGTGCTCCTGGAGCTTCCAGAGCTCCCTGAGGCTGCTGCAGTGGGGGCACCCCAGCATTGTTTGGATAAGGTGGTAGAAATGCAGGGCTACAAAAATCTAGTAAATCTTCAGAAGTTTCCTCATCAGTGTCTTCAGGCGATTTAAGTTGAGGATACAAAGAAACCACAGACTCACTAGGTGCAGCACTAGGTGTACCCACTTGATCAAATTTATGTTTTTCTTTAAACTTTTTCATTTGAATGTTCAACTTTTCCTGAGAATCTAGAAGAGATATAAACTGAGATTCTTGCTTCCTTTTAGAAGTTTCAGTATACCAATCAAAAATGCATCCCATTGAGTCATAGGCACTCTACAGCCTTTTGACTTCAGAGCTCCGCAGATATGAGCAATGTTATCTAAATCATAAGAGCCAATTAAAGGAAACTGCAGTTCATGATGATCTTGGGTATACCTGTTCCATACACCTAAAAATCTACAAGCATTTTGGCCATAATAAGTATACATATACCAAGCTGGGTTTCCTTTGGGCAGGACGGAGAGCTCTTTAGATCCCCCAGCCCCCATTTTTCTCATTCACACAGGGGTTTCACACAGGGACAGCTTATTAAGGAAGTCCTTTCAACTACAGGTAGCAGGGAGATGCATACCCACAGGCACAATCTAACAGTGCTTCCAACTGCAGTTTTAAGGCTCATCAACTAGCATTCCTTTCTTTACACAAACTCTCATTTAGTCACTCCCACAAACATCAATTAATTATCCCACATACAAGCTTTCAGTCAAACCCGCACAATAAGGAGAAAGGTAATCTGGAAAAGGACAAGGAACACACTTATGCATCTAAGACTGGGAGAGGGAAATAAATCACACTCACACTGTTGAGTCACTGGGTTAACCCCAGACTCAGTCAATGGTCGCATACACGGTAACACATTCACAGCACCCTACAATTCCTATTTCTAAAAATACCCTATCCTGGCAGGATTGTTACATATGTATTGAGAAATCCCCTCTTCTGGTAGGATTTCCAATCCCCACTTCTGGCAGGATTCTTTGGATCCACTAACGTTCTTCACTGAATAGTCTTTTCTTCCTACGCTACTTTCTATCTACACTACTAAGAATGTCTGACAGATTTGACCACACAGATTCGGAAGGCATCTTCCCAGTGGTCTGGCTCCCAGAGCTCATGGGCAGCCCCTGTTACCCACACCTCCATAGGGATTTCAAAAGGCCCCTTTCCTTGATCTGGCACCAGAAGGTGGGAGGGAGAGACGGTCTGCAGCCCCCCTAGAACCAGCTGGGCACTCAGCCTTCCTGGCCAATGCACCAAACTGTTGAAGAATAATTTATACTTACACTGTTGGTGAAATCTGTCAGAGTCTTTATTGATCTCAAAGCGCTGAGGGAGAGAGTGCTCCATGCAAGGAAACAGACTGGTCTGTCACCTCCCAGGATACAGAAGTTTTTACAGGTTACTATACAGGCAAAAGATACATGCCAGTCAATCAAATTTATTTATTTATTTCAATTGATTTTTACCTCACCCCTCCTGCCACACAGCCCGAGGTGGCTTACAACATATAAAATACTAAAAACAATTTAAAACATTTATAACAATAATAAAATATTAAAACAGGGCTAATCACAATGAATAAAAACAAATCCAAATAGGGCAGGGGGGTTTTTAAAAATTCCCTCACCCTACCCTCCCACCCTCCCCAAAGGCCTGTGTGAACAGCCAGGTTTTGCAACATTGCCAGTATATCAACAGGCTGGGGGCCAGGCGATCTTCCTCTGGAAGGGAGTTCCAAAGGCGTGGCGCGGCCACTGAGAATGCCCTCTCCATTGTGGCCCCCCACTTAACACGGGGGACCTCCAAAAAGGCACCCCTGGCAGACCGCAGAAGCTGCTCTGGGGCGCGGAGGGTGAGGCAGTCCCTGAGGTATGAGGGGCCCAGACCATGTAGGGCTTTATAGATTAACACCAACACCTTGAACCTGGCTCGGCACGCTATCAGCAACCAGTGCAGAGCACAGGTGTGATATGCTCCCGACGGCCCATCCCCATAAGGTGATGAGCCGCCGCATTCTGCACTAGCTGCAGCCTCTGGGCCAGGAACAAGGGAAGCCCCACGTAGAGCGCGTTACAGTAGTCCAACCTCAAGGTGATGAAGGCATGGATGAGGGAGGCCAGGTCCAGGCCGGAGAAGTACGGACGCAGCCTGCGCACCAGATACAGCTGGCGGAAGGCCACCTTAGTGACTGCCTCCACCTGCCACTCCAGGTGGAGATCCGCATCCAATACCACCCCCAGACTCCGAACCTGCTGAGCTATAGGAGG
>QEPC01012093.1:382846-394476 GCA_003113815.1 Sphenodon punctatus | reverse complement strand
GGAGTTCCACCGGGTGGAGACATCCTGGATCAGGGTGTGCACCGGGGACCCTTGCTCAGCCTGCTTCTCCCGGAGGAGTTCGCTGCCCTTCATGCTGCGGTTGAAGAAGCCCGCCAGCTTCCTCCCCTGCTCGACCAGGGAGCTAAGGGTGCCTGGCCCAATGCCTTTATCACCCAAGCCCAGAGCGTCAGTGTTCGGTGTTCGGTCCATTCGGTGTGTTCGTGTTCGTGTTCGTGTTCGGTTGTCCGAACAGGCCGAGTTCGGGCCGAACACCGAACTACCGAACCGCGTTCGCCCATCCCTAATCCCCGATACTGCCAAATACCAGCAGTATCAAATACCGGGAGATCCAAACTTCCCACCCCTACTACTTACCTTACAAAGACAGTAATAGGAAGCTCTAGTCAGTTTCATGTTAATTAACTTTATAGGCTCACTCCGTCCCTATGAAAAGTTACTGACTTTTCAGACCAACTGAAAAGTGTGCAACTTTTGAAAAGGTAGAGACTTTTCACTCCTATGAAAAGGTACGCACTCTTCACTTATGAAAAATTACAGACTTTTCATACAGAGTTAAAAGTAGGGAATGAAAAGTATACAACTTTTTATACCAAGTGAAAAGTCTGTATTTTTTGAAAAGTTGCAGACTTTTTAGTCATATCAAATGTTACAGATGAATTACCCCTCGTGTCACTCCTTTTGTCTTTGTGGGTATTTTCAGATGTTACGAGATCACGCTCAACCACAGTGAACCACGCTCAATCCCAAAGCGGGTCCAAAGCTCCCTGAACATCTGTTAGGCGGCTGCCAGATGTTCATCACAGTCAATCCTTACACGGGGTCAAAAATAACCACGCTTCTGGAGCTCCGCCCCCAGACCATCTCTGAAAGCGTGGTCAAAGAGATTCCCAACGGGAAACAACAAAAAGTAACTTCTGGATGGCAACCACCGGCCGGAATCAAAGGAAATGATTCCCAGCTGGGGACAAAGCACGCAGCGTCGCTGCCAGGCAACCAGCAACAACACAGGCACAGGAGGGAGATTTAAAGGGCAATCAGCAACAGGGAAACGTGGCAGGATGGAGCGAGGAGGGAGGTGGAGGAGGGGAGCAGTGGGCGAGAGAGCGAGGCTGGAGGAGGTGAAGGAGGAGGTAGAGGAAGCGCAGGTGGAGGAGGAGGAGGAGGAGGAGGTTGTGCTGCAGATGGAGGAGGCAGAGGGACAATGGCAGCAGCCACAGCAGCAGCCGGGGCAGGCTGCCCCGGGGACCACGGCCAGACTGGGGGAGGAGGAGGCACCCCAGAAACGGATAAGGGGAACCAAGGGGAGGGGAACAGGTGGCACAGGGGCACCATTGGGGGGGAGGGGGCCCGGCCGGGCACCGGCATGGGGGGACAGGGGTCCACGGGACAGGGGTACAACGGGACCAGACCGTAACACCCCCCATGTCCCGCAGACACGGACATGGACCCAGGAGACTGAGCCCCTGGAGGACACAGGCCAATCACAGGAGGAGGAGGACCCACAGAGGTGAAGGGGGAGACGGCCCTACCACAGGGGGTGCAGCGAGGGTTCCAGGAGACCCGGGACTTCATCAGGATCTGGGGTACCCTGGAGCACCAGCTGGAGCTTGCCCTAAACCAGAGAAATGAGCACATGTTCCAGGACATAGTGCGGGACATGGGGGCAGCGGGACATCACCGGAACGTGGCCCAGTGCCGCTCCAAGGCCAAGGAGCTAAAGAGGGGGTACAAGGCCATTTGGGACAACAATAGGCGGTCTGGACATGGAGCCCAGACCACCCACTACTACGATGCCCTGGACCGCATCCTTCATATGAAGTGGTCCCATGCCTCGTGGGGAGCGCTGTGGTCCAGGACAGGGAATGGGTCAAGGTACCCCCTCCACTCGCCGCCCCCCAGGAAGGCACATGCTCCAGGGCCCCAGACCCCCAGTAGGAATGCCCTGGGACCTCCGGAACCAGCAGCCCCTCACCCCCAGACAGCATCCCATAAAGCCTCCCACCCCAGGCCAGAGAAGTGGAGTCTGAGGCTGTCACCCTCATCACCCTCATCCAGTGGTCCCAGGGGGACCCCACCCACACCAAGGGGCTGGCCTCAGAGGGGTCTGAGATCAACATAGAGGGTAAGCGAGCAGCCGCGAGGGGAGGCATGCCCCAGGCTGGGGGAAGGGGGTGTGATTGAGGGTGGGGGAAGCACAGCCTGGGGGCTGCCCTGGGGCCCCCAGGCACACCGGAGGGTGGGAGAGGCGGCTGAGGACGCACCCAGCCCCCCAGTCTGCCCAACACCAACCCCCCCACACAAAAAGCCCACAGGGCACAGGACAGCACAGCAGCAGGGGCAGGCGGATGAGGAGACTGGAGCAGAAGTGTCCAGTCAGCAGGCGGAGGACCCAGGAGAGGCACACGGATAGGGTGGGGGCGCACCCGGGGGCCAGGGAGGGGGACCCAGGACACAGGGAGCAGGAGGGAGGGGGCCGGCCAGGGGGATGAGACCCTGGGGCTGACCCAGGGGGGACACGTGCCCCGGGGGTCCATGCCCTGCCTTGAGGCGGGCACCCTGGACCCCACATCACCCATCTCCATTTACCCTACAGAGCAACCCGAGCACCCACAGCCACCTGGGCCCATGCCCCCAGCATGGCGCATGAGGGAGTAACGGGTGCGGGCCCAGTTCTGGAGGGAGGAGCAGGCAGAGGACATAGTCCGGACATCAGCGGAGCAGGGGGAGTGGATGATGTGTTCATCGAGTGCTCCCTGGAATGGGCGGAGGCTCGGGACATGAGGCTCCAGGCAGAGGTGCACCTGGAGCGGAGACGGGAGCTCCGGGAACATAGCAGGCAGGTGGAAGCCCTAGGGCAGCTGGAAAAGGCCATTGCAACAATGATGTGGGAGCACTCGGTGAAGCTCGACAGGTCCCATGACATCGGGACCTCCCTGCTCCTGCACGCGGGCACCATGTGTGCCTATGTGATGGCAGCTGCCCTCCCTGGCACCCTGCCTGCCTCGGGCCCAGTGCCAGCCCCTCGGTGCCCCCTCCCCCACCCCAACCTCCCCAGCCACCTCCACCCCAGCCGGGGCCGCACATTTGACCCCCGGTCCCCACAGGCGTCAAGAGGGTCCAGCCACCACAGGGGGCCCCTTCGGGCCTGACTCCTCCCTCCCTCCCACCACTGCCTGCCCCTCCAGGCTACCAGACCACCCAGGACACAGCTGGGGACAGTGACAGTGGGGGGGAGAATTGAGCTCCCAGAGCTTGGCAGCTCCGACTGGGTGACCGAGGGGCTGGCCCTGGACACGTGGGGCCGGAGAGGATGAGGGGGAAGGGGGAGGGCTGTGTGATGGAGGGGACACCATGCACGGGGGTGGGGGGGGAGGGGGGGCGGATGTGCGGGGCGGTTGTTGTCATGGGTGTCTTAATAAAAGTGTTGCACGTGGTTCGGTCTCCTGGTGTCCTTTAAAGGGCCCTGGGGGGGCGGCCCGTTCCAGGCAGAGCCCGGGACTCTGGGGAGGGGTGGGAGGGGCACACCCTCACGCCTCGGCCTCCCGGCTTATATGCCTGGCCAGGGCGGCCCAGATGCGCTTAGCATAATGGTACTCCCTCAGGTTGTCTGCATTCACATAAAGGGGCACTGGGCTGGGGGGCCGATGTGGCTCGGGGTACTCCAGGACTGCCCCCTCGGTCTCGCACACGTTGTGCAGCACACAGCATGCACCTATCACCAGGGTGGAGGTCTCCACAGTGTTGTCCAACCAGCCAGCGAGGCTCCTCCAGCACTGCTAGAGGGCCCCAAATGCCCGCTCCACCATAGTCCAGCTCGAACACAGGAGGGAATTGTACAGTGCCTCCACAGGGTTGCAGGCGACCGGGTACACCTTCATCAGCCACCAGGTGAGGGGATAGGCCGAGTCCCCCAGGATACAGGGGAGCATGAGCACCCCCTCGATCCTGGTCATCCCCATGTCTGCAAAGTCACCCCAGAACATCCGGGCATAAAAGGGGGAGATGGTCATGATCCGGGCATCGTGACTGCGGCTGGAGTGGCCCGTGAAGATGTCTATGACTATGCCCCGGTGCTCAGCCTGACCCCGAAAAGTCAGGCGTTGACCCCAATGGCCACCCGCTGGACCATGGGGATGGGGGTCCTCATGGGGGTGTTCTGGCGCTCCAGCCAGGGCGTGAGGAGCTCCGCGAGCCACAGCAGGGTGATCTTTTCCATCCTAAAGTGGGCCCTCCACTCCGCCTCATCCCACTGGTGCAGCGCCCTGGCCCACCAGTCCTGTGCCTGCTCTGCAACCCACAGCCACCTGTCAATGGGCATAGCGAGCAGGGCAGCCTGGTGCGTGATCTCCCTCTGCCAACGGAGGTGCCCAGCCACCTCTTGGATCGCTGCTGGCCTGCTCCGGCCCCACATCACGGCCTGCTGGTCCACCCCAGACAGCCTCTGGGCCCCGAGCCGGGCCAGGGCATGTCTCCAGCTGTGGTGGTCCCTGCGCGTCCCTGCACCACCCCAGGTGGCGGTAACCCACAGGCGGGCACCCAGGTGCACCTCTGTGGTAAAGATGCGCAGCTGGTTGGTGTGGGCACGATACCACTCGGCTGAAAGCACAAGGTGCATCCAGTAGGTGGCTGCCCTGTCCCCCTCCATGGTGTTGGCAGCCCCAGAGGCTGGGGCTGCTGTCAGCCTGACCGGTCCAGGCCAAGGTCGCCCAGTGCCCCACCCCTGGCTACCTGGGCCTTCCCCTGCAGGGTGGGTGAACCTGTGCACCACAGGCGCGCTGGTGGGTGCACCTGCTGCCCCTGCATGGGGTCTCGCGCACAGACAGACATGCGCCTAGGCATTCCTGTTGCAGGTGCATGCCTTCAGCCATCACCCCCCGCCTCTCCCTGTTTGCTACACCGTGTCCTTGGTGGCTTGATTAGAGTCCCAGCTGTCCTGCCTGGGCGCTTGTTTCCTGCAGCTGTGCTGGGCCCGCAGCCCATGCTTCGCTCTGTTGCTATACAATGTTGCAGCCTGTGGCCGCCTCGCTTGTCCTTGGGCTCCCCCCCAGAGCACCCCCCCAGCCCTACAGGGAATGTATGCCCCCCTGTCTGTGGTGTTATTCTTCCTGTCTTGCTGGACCATGGCTGGCTGTGCTTCCATGGGGCTCCCGCTTCCAGACCCCCATGGGCCCCCCCATAACTGGACCTTCTGTGAGACCATGTCCCTGTGTGACCTGTGACATACCCCGGCCATGCAGTTGCTCCTGGGTTGCGTGGACAGCCAGTCAGGTGCTTATGTGAGCCTGAGCTCTGGCCTTCGTTACTTCAGCTATAAGGCGAGCGTCCATGATTGCCGGCTGTATGCTGAGATGCTGGGGCTGGTTCCCTTCCCAGATGGGCGCATCCCGGTGAGGAGGTGCTCGCATGTGGCCTGGTCCACGGCTGAGACAGTGTTTGCCCTTTCTGTGTGCAGCCTGGCCACCTACATGGTCTGCCTTGCAGAGGGGGGTCCTGCCTTGCCCATGTCGTACTTTGGCTGTGTCCACGGAACCCGTGGGTACGAGCGCTCTCATGGGGCAGTGTATCACCGACTGTTGGAGCTGGGTCAGCTACCGTGGCCCCCTGCTGCTGCCTTCTGCGTCTCAGAACCTACCACGGCGGCGCTGTCGGCGCTGTCGGGCATGTGGTCCCGTTCGGATGTGCAGCTGGGATTTTCCATGCAGGATCCTTTCGAGGCTTACTACCTGATCGCCCACCACATGTCCTTGTTGGGGTACCACTGGGGCATGGTCCATTGACCCCACCTCATTCACCAGGCGGGGCACCCGGGTCCTGGCCCCTCTGTGGCCCCTAGCAGCTAGCTGTGAGTCCCCCTGTGCCCCCGGCCTCATGCCCCCGTTCAGGCTCCCGCCCTTGCCCTGGGGCCGTGCTCCACTGCCTGCACCCTCCCTGATGTCCCAGCCATGCTGCCATGCTGTCTGCCTCCCGGGGTGCTGCTTCCCCTGCCTGTGGCTCCGGGCCCCCTCTGGGATGCCCCCACCTGCCTCTACACCTGCTGGACCCCTCCGTGGTTGCCTTTTCTGGTGCCTGGGTCCGGCTCTCTGCTCGGTGTCCCCGGCCCCCCTGGGTCCAGCTGACTGTTTGCGGCCGCCTGCACTCCCTCCAGTGCCCCCCCTTGGGTGCCTGTGTGACCGAGGGGTTACAGGGCCCCCGAACTGCCCCTCCTGCCTTCCTCCCAGGGGTGTGTGTTTGTGACTTTGGACCTGCTGCACTGCACTGGCTCTCCTGCCTGCCCTCCATCGCCCCCTCGCCGGTGTGAGAGGTCCATGTGTGCCCCCTGGACAGTTCCCGGACCGCTCCCTGTTCCGTGTGGGCTCTTTCTGTGCCCTTGCCCCGAGCTCCTGTGGCCCCCCCATTCCGGGACTGCCTGTGTTTCTGTGGGGGTGCCCGTGCGGACTGTTCTGCTGTGGGAGTTGTGTTTGCCAGTGCCTGTGTCCTGCCCTGCCCTTGTGCTGTGTCCCCCCCACTCCCCCCCCCGTGCCTGGTGTGCCTTGTGTGTTGTCTGGATGCCCCTGTCCCCCTTTCCCTTCTTTTCCCTTCTGGGTGTGTGTGTGTGCCCAGGCGTGTGTTTGTGCTGTGTGTTCCTCTGTGCCCCCATTGTCTGTGTGCCTGTTGTGTGTGGTACCTGGCCAGCTCGTCTCCCTCTCCCCCCTCCCTTCCCATTTACCTTGTGTGGGCATTCCCTTTTGTCCCTTGTGGCTTCGTTTGCCCTCTGGTGGCCATGTCTGTGTTCCGCCCCTGCCCGGTGCCTTGTGGGTGTTTTGACCATGGCTGGGAATCGGCATCACATCTGTTGCAGTGCCCCAGCCCGTGGTCCGGCGGCCCGATTCCCTGCCATGGTCCTGGTCCTGTCACGTCTGTTTGGGGCTGTTATTGACCATGGGGGGTGGTTGTTTGGTTCATCCCCACCAGGAATCCACTGTGGTGATCTGGCCGCCCATAATGTCTGAAATCACCCTGTATGAAAAATTCAGAGTCAAAAGGAGGGACATGAGGGTTAATTCATTAAAGTAAACATAGACATTGTGTGAAAGTATATAATTTCTGCTCTGATAACAAAAACTATTGATTCAGCTATACAAGAACAAGAAAATGAAGATAAAGAAGATCGCCCACCTTTTCAAGATTCTCCCGTAAGTACAGAAGAAGAAATAAATAGAAAAGAGACAGAATACGAAACAGAAACATATAGTAAGTAATGCTACGTAAGTTTGCGCATCGTAATTTGGTGAAGAAAAGGAGCAAGCAGAGGGATGCAGTTCCTCCAGTGGATGCAGGAACATAAGTGACTACTGGGCAGACCCCCAGTCCCGGGACAGTAACTGTGTTGCAGAAGGGGGACGGACCCTTGTTTGTTTTGGCAGCAGCTGGGTGGAGCGCGGGCGGGAGCCGTGCCCCGGGCTGTAATTGACTCCAAGGACTTCCGGATAAGCCCCATAAAATCGCTGCCAGGACACGCTAGCACCACGGGTGTGCACCGCGGGCAAGTCTTCTACCAATAATATCTTCGTTATATTCTAGGCTATTATTTGATCACCTAAATTGTTGGGTCAAAGCAGAGGGGATCTTAGCCAAGCAGCAGGCTGGCTTTCAGGCTGAGAAAAGCACAGTTGATCAATGCTATATTTTAAATCATCTGATAAATCAATGTAGGAAAAAGGAGTTGGATCTATTTGTGGCCTTCACTGACTTCTCGTCAGCCTTTGATTTAACAGATAGAAATATTCTTTGGGCCAAGTTGAGTCATCTTGGAATTGATTGCCGTCTCCTTGTCTTGATAAAATCCCTCTATACTGACACCAAGCTCCAGATACGTCTAAATAGAAGGGGTGCATTGTTTACTAAAATTCCTACATCTAGAGGTGTTAGGCAAGGGTGTATTTTGACACCCCTGCTTTTTAACCTGTATGATAATCAGCTGATTCTGGATCATAGGGACCTGGGGATTTATATGGCCCCTAAGGCACCATCCCTGAGAGCCCCCAGCTAATGTCCATAATGGGTGGATCCAGGGCAGGCACACTGGTTATCCTCAGCCAGTGGATGCAGGGGAACCTCAGCAACACCGAGGGGTCGGCCTTGGAGGGCTCTAAGACTGACATTGAAGGTGAGAAAGTGGGTGGTATGGGATAGGGACTGGGGGAGAGGCCCAAGGGAGGGAAGGGGGCACACAGGCCATGGGGCCACCCTCAGCAACCCCCCCAACACCCTGGACTGCGGAACCCCCCCAATACTCCAGACACGGTCATCCAACCCCCAACCACCCCTCCCTATTCCTGCACAGATCACAGCACGTCCCAGCACCTGCGACAGCCTAGCTAGGGAGACAGTGATGATTGAGTAGCCCCAGGAGTAGCCGGAGGGCCCAGGTGAGGCAACATGACGTGGGGAGGGGGCAGAGACCTGGGGAGGTAGGGCGGGGGGACCAGATCCTGGGGTGGGTGCAGGTGCATGGGGAGGTCGGGGGAGGGCACCCACCACACTCCCAAGGGGGGGAAGTGCCCCCCATTCGTGGCACAGGATGGGGAGTGGGCAGCTGGGGCGACTAACCATCCCCTACCATGCACCCTAACAGGGCGACCCACCGGGTCCCAGCAGGGTGGTCCCGTGCCCCCAGCCCACCGATGAGGGAGCATCAAGCACGGGTATGGCACCACAGGGAGGAGCAGGCGGAGGATATAGTCCTCTCCACCACCGAGCAGGGCGAGTGGATGATCGCGGCCATCAACCGAATGGATGCGGCCACCGAAAGGACCATGCAGCAGGCAGAGGTCATGGACTAGAGGCTGAAGGCGGACGTGCACCTCAAATGGAGGTGGGAGCGCTGGGAGCACAGCAGGCAGGTGGAGGAATTTGGGTGGCTGAAACAGGCCATAGACCAGATGGTAAAGGAGCACTTAGTCAAGATGGACCAGTCATATGACATTGGCACCTTGCTGCTCCTACATGCGGGTACCATGAGTGCTTATGTGATGGCAGCTGCCCCACTGGGTAACCTGCCTGCCCGAGTCCCAATGCCGGGCCCCTCGGTGCCTCCACCACCCCTGCTACTGCCCCAGCCACCAGGAAGGTTACTGGGCCCACACTTCCACCTACCGGTCCCTATGGGCCTCCAGAGAGAGCAGCCGCCTGGGGGCCCCCACCATCCCCAAGGCCGCTCGTCCTCCCACCACCACCCGACCCTCAGGACACCGAGGCCTCCCAGGACACTGTCGGGGACATGGACAGTGGGAGGGAGGGGAGCTCCCAGAGCTCCACGGTGCCCATTGGGTGTCCGAGAGGGAGGCCCTGGAGACGTGGGGGAAGGGGGAGGGCGGCCTGAGGCCGGGCACTGGGAGGTGGGGTGTGGGGGAGGTGGTGGGAGCACATGTAGAAGGGTGATACAATAAATGCACGGACACCAAAGTCGCCTCAGTGTTTCTGTTCATGGACCCAGGGCTGGGGGTGTAAAGGTGTGTAGGGGCATGGCCAGAGTGTTGCTGGGGCCCCCAGGTGGTGAAGAGGGAGTGTGCGGCCTCAGCCCTCGGTCTTCCGGCTAATCCGCCTCGCCAGGGCAGCATGGATGCACTTTGCGTATCGGTACTCCTCTGAGTTCTCCGCATTCACATAGAGAGGCACGGGGTTGGGAGGGCGCCGGGGCACGGGGTAGTCAAGGGTAGCCCAATCGGTCTCGGACACGTTGTGCAGCACACAGCAGGCTCCAATCATGAGTGAAGAGGTCTCCACCGTGTAGTCCAGTCGGCTCACAAGGATCCTCCAGCGCTTCTTGAGGGCCCTGAAGGCTCTCTCGACCACGGTCCTGTTCTGCAGGCAGGTATTGCAGAGAGCCTCCACAGGGGTCCTGGCGTCTGGGTAAACCTTCATCAGTCAGCGGGTGAGTGGATAGGTCAGGTCCCCCAGGATTATGGGGGGCATCAGCACCTCCTCGATCCGGATCATCCCCATGTCCGCGAAGTCCCTGCGGTTCATGTGGGCATAGAAGGGAGAGATGGTCATGATCCAGTCATCAGGCTGCGACCAGAGTGGCCCATGTAAATGTCTATGAACTGACCCCGGTGGTCGACGACTGACTGCAGCTGTAGGGAGTGGTACCCGTGTCGGTTGACATATTCCGAGGCCTCTACAGCAGATGGGCGGAGGATCTCTATGTGGGTGCTGTCCACAGTGCCCATGCAGTTGGGGAATCCCCCAGCTGAGAATCCGGCCATCACGGTCTCCTGGTCCACCAGCTGGATCGCTTGGTCCAGGAGCACGCCCTCCATCGCTTCGCAGGCATCCCGCAGGATCCCAGCGACGATGCTCACCCCAATGCCGAAGTGCTACGAGATGGAGCGGCAGGAGTCAGGTATTGTAAGGGCCCAGACTCCAATGGCCACCCGCTGGACCATGGGAATGGGGGCCCACATGGGGGTGTCCTGTCTCTCCAACCAGGGCATTAACAGCTCATAGAGTCACATGAGGATGCGCCTGTCCCTCCAAAAGTGCACTCTCCAGGTGGCCTCATCCCAATAGGCCAGTGGCCTGGCCCACCACCTCTGTGCCCGCTTCATGACCCATACCCACCAGTCAATGGGCATAGCGAGCAGGGCTCCGCACCCCATGGTCTCCCTCCACCACTGGAGCTGGCTGGCTGCCAGACAGAGCACAGCGGTCTGCCCCCCAGGCACAGAGGAGGGCCTGTCAGGCCACCCCAGACACCCGCTGAGCTCTGAGGTTGGCCAGGGAGTGCCTGCACCCATGGTGGGCTCTCCGGGCTCTGGCAGCACTCCTGGCCATGCACACCTGCAGCCAGGTGGCCAGGTGCACCTCATCAGTCTGGATACGCAGGAAGTCAGTGTGCAAGCAGTACCGCTCTGCGCAAACGGTTAGGTGCATCCCGCAGGCACCCAAACGTCGCAGCTCCATGGTGACCAATGCTCGGGTGGGTTGGAGCCGCACCTGTTATAGAATGAGGCCTGTGTATCCCTGCCCCCAGGTCGTGCCTTGCCAACTGGGCTCAGGGCCCCGGATCGCCCAGGCTGGCAGGTCCAGCTCCTGCAGGGCGAGCGGGGTGGGGAGGCCATGGGGGGCCCAATGTGTGCACCTTCCTTCCCTGGAGAATGGTCCTGCCTTCGCCCAGGCATGTGCAGGCAGCAGCTGCATTCCTGATGTCATCACCTCCCACCTCTCAGTGTCGACTGCCTATTGTCCTCGCCACTCTGCTTAGTCTGTAGGCTGTCCTGTCCATGTGCTCTGTTCCAGCAGCTGGGCTGGGTCCGCACCCCATGCCTCGCTCTGTAGCCATACAATGTTGCGGCCTGTGCCCTTATTGCTTGGCCTTGGAGTTCCCCTTAGGGATGGGCGAACAGATCGCGGTTCAGGTCGGCCATTCGGTTCGGCTACGTTCGGTTCGTCCGTTCGGTTCGTTCGTTCGGTTCGACTCCATTCGGTTCGGCTGCGTTCGGTTCGGTCATTCGGTTAGTTCACCGGGTTTGGGTTCGGCCGTTCGGTTCGGCCTTTCGGCCATTCTGTTCGGCCGTTCGGGAAATGTTATGGGTGGGGTTTTTTTGTTTTTATATGGTTCTTTTGGT
>QEPC01012093.1:356358-366863 GCA_003113815.1 Sphenodon punctatus | reverse complement strand
TCGATTACTGCAACCTCCTCCTTGCTGGCCTCCCTCGCTCTCACCTGTCCCCCCTTATCGCAATCCAAAACTCCGCTGCCAAGGTCATTCACTCTGCCCGTCGCTTTGACCATGTGCAGCGTCTCCTCTTCTCTCTTCACTGGCTCCCCCTTCCTGAACGTATCCTGTTTAAACTCCTGGTATTCATGTTCAAAATGCTCCACAACCAAGCTCCCCCTTACCTCTCAGACCTAATCTCCCTACGCGCTCCTGCATGCGCTCTCCGCTCCTCCTCTGTCCCCTCCCTCACTCTCCCTCATTTCTTCTGCTCACCTAACTGGCTTTGACCCTTCTCCCTCACTACCCTCCATGCCTGGAACTCCCTCCCTACCCACATCCGCCTTGCCTCCTCCCTCTGCTCCTTCAAATCCCTCCTCAAGACCCACTTTTTCCTCACCACCTTTCCCAATGCCTGCTAGTGATTTCCCATATACTTACTGTCTGCCCTCCTCTGCAGACTGCTGCAACCAACCTGATTGTAACCAAGTCAAGCATACGCACCTGAGTCTTGGCATCTGCTTGAATGTTTGTTTGTCTTCTCCCCTGTCTCTCCCACTGTCCCCTCTCCCTGTCTCCCCCTCCTTGTCTTTTAGATTGTAAGCCACAGGCAAGGACCGTGTCTATTTATATGGTCTGTAGAGCACCAGGTACATGACCAGCGCTATATAAATGTTTATAATAATAATAATAATAATAATAATAATAAATAATAAATATCTACACCCTGTCCCTTGGCAAACTCATTGTCTCCCATGGCTTCCAATACCACCTTTATGCTTATGACACTCAACTCTATATCTCCACCCCCTCTCTCTCCCCATCTGTCCAAGGTCACCTCATCAACTGTCTCTCTGATATCTCCGCCTGGATGTCCTGACATCAGCTCAAGCTCAACATGGCTAAGACTGAACTCCTTCTCTTTCCTCCCTACCTTTCCGCTCCCTCTCTTCCCTGTCCATCCTTATTGATGGTGTCACCATCAGCCCCATTCCCCAAGCCCGTAGCTTGGGCTTCGTCTCAATACTCACCTCTCCTTTAAACCTTACATCGACTCTGTTGCCAAGTCCTGTCGCTTCGCACTCCACAACATTGCTTGGATTCACCCCTTTCTCTCTTGTCTCCTCAGCCAAAACCCTTGATCACACCATGGTCATCTCTCACCTTAACTACTGTAACCTCCTCCTTACTGGACTCCCCCGCTCTCACCTGTCCCCCCTTATCTCCATCCAAAACTCCGCTGCTAGGTTCATCCACTCAGTCCATTGCTTCAACCACATGCAGCCTCTCCTCTCCTTGCTTTACTGGCTCCCCCTTCCCCAATGCATCCTTCACAAACTCCTGGTGTTCATGTACAAATCCCTTCACAACCTGGCTCCCCCTTACCTCTCAGCCCTAGTTTCCTTACACACTCCTGTACACACTCTTCGCTCCTCCTCTGTCCCCTCACTTGCTCTCCCTCATCTCCCCTGCTCCCCTAACTGCCTTCGTCCCTTCTCCCTTGCTGCCCCCCAAGCCTGGAACTCCCTTCCTCCCCACATCTGCCTGGCCCCCTCCCCTTCAAATCCCTCCTCAAAACCCACCTCTTCCTCGCCACCTTTCCCGATGCCTGCTAGAATGTGTCTTCAATATTTACTGTCTGCCCTCCCCACAAACTCCTGCCTAACTGCAACCAAGCCAAGCACATGCAACTGAGACTTTGCATCTGCTGAATGTTATTTATCCCATGTATCTCCCTATGTCCCCTCCTTGTCTCCCCCCTCCATGTCTCAAATGCTTAATAATAATAATAATAATAATAATTAATTAATTAATTAATTAATTAATTAATTAATATAATAAAATAAATAAATACATTAATAATAACAGGGAGATTCATTTATCATAATGGATAGTGAATGGGCTAGAGTCTCATTCCATTTAGGAGATCTATGTTTACCTAAGTTAGATAAGCTGGAATTATTGTTTATAGGACTAGACAGCCTTATTGTTGGTAATCTTAAAGAAAGAGTTAAAGGAAGATGGTCACCAACTAGGCACAAACCAGTCTCAAAGTCCTTGATGTAGTTCAACACATTAAACAAAACTACAATATAGTCTATCCCACTGGAGCCAAATGTCCCAAGTGAGTAAGCCCTCCTTCAGGATCATTGAAACCGGAACCATTCAGAATGTGGAGGTGCTGACTCAAAACCAAGTTAGCAAATCTAATCCCTGATGTATTAATTCGACCATTCTTGGATGTACTGGGGTTCAAAGAATTTGTCAATGACGGGGAAGTAAGATGACAATACTGTTCCAGAGCATGGTCATCTGGGCCCAATCTAGCATTGAAATCCCCCATTATAATAAACAACCCCTCAGGATGGGTAACTAGCAGCTCTTCCACCAATGTCTCTAACTTGTTCCACACAGAATCAATGTATGAACCTGCATTTCGGGGAGGGATAAATACTGTAAGAATGATTAATGTACAGAATGAATCCAAATTTTGCCACAAAACCTAAGGCAAAAGAAGGAAGAGTGATTTCTGTCAAATCAGAAAAAACAAGTTGTTCATCTATAAGGCATCCCAAACCCCCACTAGGGCATCCCCTGGAGCTGTTAGAAACGGCAGGGATATATTATTATCATTATCATTATCATCATTATTTTATTAGCATTTGTATAGTGTCAGCTGTGTACCTGGCGCTTTACAGAACAATAAGTTAGATGCGGTCCCTGCCTATGGCTTACAATCTAATAGACATGGAGGGGGGGAGATAAGGAGAGGGGACATAGGGAGAGACAAGGGATAAATAACATTCAAGCGAATGTCAAGTCTCAGGTGCACGTGCTTGGCTTGTTTGTGGTTAGGCAGGAGTCTGTGGGGAAGGCAGACAGTAAATATTGAAAGGAAAGTTCTAACAGGCATCAGGAAAGGTGGTGAGGAAGAGGTGGATTTTGAGGAGAGATTTGAAGGTGTGGAGGGAGGGGGCCAAATAATATGATGCTTGTTAATAAATGAAAGAAAATCCTCATCATTTAGATGATTTCACCAACCCGCAGAATTCCATGAACACACAGACAAACATCTCGGATCATGACATGGAAATAATCATGCCTTTGAGTTATCTAAACAACCACTGGGCATCTTGGGAAGAGATGCAGTAAGGTCCTGCATGCACCTCAACTCAGAAATAGCTTTAAGAGGAGATAAAACCTCCATATCTAAATCGATCAACTCAAAGTCCTGGGGTATATCCGGGGCGTTCATTACTACCTGACTCTGGCATTGAGAAAAATTCTCCTTCCTTGAAGACAACCTAGCAGAAGAAATCACTGAGGTGGAATTCTGATCCAAGGCCATACTCAGAAGTCTGGAGTTAATTGGAACTGAAGTTAATTCCCTGGAAGGTCTTTTTGATACCTTAATTAAATTTGGATTACTCAAATTTGCTGAAAATCAATTAAGACTGCTCTGTTCTAAAGCTGTAACCCCCTTAATAGTATTTGGAAGCAAGGAATGTGGGGCAGAGTTCAGATAAACTTCTCCGATATTGACTCCCCAGGAAAGGAAAAGATCAGCATGTTGCAGAAGACTATTCACCATCCATGGGTGCCGGAAGTGAATGACAAGTCATTGTAACTAGGTAAGAGTGGATAAGGGTTGAAAAAAAACTATATGCCACAACAGAACAGGCTGCCTTAAATATCTGAAAGGTGGTGTTGGATGTTAAGTTAAGCTCTAAATTATAGAGCTCTGGGGTTAACCACCAGGTGCTGCCTTTCATTAGCATTAACATTAGATAGCCTATCCTTATTTATAGACTCAACTGGCCCAGAGGGGTACGAATTCTTGAAGGATAAATCTGCAATTTGGCACAAAATAGAGCTAACTTTTAAAGATTGATGTACCTCCTTACTCATTTTTGCAATGTTGTACGTTGCTATAAAATCAGTGACTACCCCCATCTGGGTTTGCTGTGATTCTAACAAGGAAATAACCTTTTCTAACTGAGAGATCAGCTTTTTGATTAAATCCCCAATCAAATAGAACTGATTCCCCTAGAGCTCGTATGGGGAAAGGTCTGATTTATCATTAAGCAAGGAACTAACTGTACTTAAATCTCCTTCATCCTGGGATAATGGTGGATCAAGGGGGCTGGAAGCTGAAAGATTTGGCAAATGTTCCCTGTTACATTATCACTCCCCCTTGAAGTCTGAAGCTCTGTGGTAAGATCAAGAGCAGGTCGGGGCTCCTCAACACCTCCCTCTCCCCCTCTCTGACCGACCATAATTAATTCCTCCAGTTTCAATTGTTTGGAATGGGATTGAACTGGGGGTTGTGCCCCTTGCCACCTTCGTTTCCTAGACATAATGTCTATTGCAAATGATTCTTCTATTCTATTGGTCAAAACATTAAATCCCCCCTGCTGGACAGAGAATGGCCTCGTAACCGTTAAGTACTTCAAACTGTTCTTCACTTAGTAAAGGAATGGGCATTCCTATGGGAGTCTGACAGAAAAACAACAAAACCCAACAAGGGTAGGAAAACACACCCACCCTTACCTTTCCCAGCAATGTTTAAAATAAAACAAGAACTAAATGATCAAAAAGTAAAGTACAGGCAAAAACGCATTAAACAAAGAAAGAGTCTAGCAGAGTACAGGTTATCCCCTGGGCCAGGGCCAAGTCCTACCCCTTCCTGGGGTTCGCCAGCAGTAGACTTATCCGCTGAATGGAGACTGTATCCTACCCCTTCCCGGGGTTTGCCGATGGAAGATTTGTCCCCTGAGTGATAATTATGTCCTGCCCCTTCACCTGCGGAAGACCTGTCCCTTGAGTGGTAATTGTATCCTACTCCTTCATGGGGTTTGCCCTCGAAAAGCTTGGCCCCTGCAAAATAACTATGTCCCGCCCCAATGGGGATAAAATCATCAAAAAAAGTCAGTCTTAAAAGAATAATGTAAATGTTGAAACTGTAGCACCCCAGCTCCCAACTAGCGCCTAAGGTGTGCAGCCCACAGTGCGTTCCGGCGGCACGGCGTCAAGCACCCAATGGCTTTGTAGGGGTAGTCCCGGAAGTGCTGTTATGCCCGGGCTTTGACGCATGGGACCTGCGTGCACAGCCCGGCTGCACTAACAGCACATCAACCCCCCTTATACTATTCAAAAGTCCCAGAGCAGCTCCTAGGGTCCGTGGGAACTGATTCTGGCCCTTGGGCTAGTAAAATCCCTCTGGTCCTGCACAGTGCGGCATCAAGCGCCCAACGGCTTTGTAGGGGTAGTCCTGGAAATGCTGTTACGCCCTTGGGCTAGTGAAATCCCTCTGGTCCTGCCTCTCATATGATGAATTACAAATTAATATGAGACAATCCGGTGACGAACAATACAAAACTTTGCTAAACAACTTACTAATTAGACAGATATCTACTCCTGATTAAATTTTATTACATAAATGTGTCATTAAAAATGGGGAAAAAAACGTTTAAAACTGCTGCAGAAATCTTTCAGTCATTAACTACAAAGAAAACATATCCAGTATGTCTTATGCCAACCATCAAAGCTTGTGACAGTTTCAACAAATTCATGGTTTTGAACTAAAACTCAGATATAATTACCATCCCTGCACTTGATACGGTAGATAGCATGCATTTGACACCAAAAGTTCTAGAAGAAGCAAAAGAAAAAACTCTCAAGTTTAACCATGATGTTTCAAGAACTGCAGGTTTAGAAACAATCTTAGATGTATGTGTAAATTGCAGAGTAATGTTGAGACATAACTTGCATATTGAACAAGGCTTGGTAAATGGAGCAATGGGTCACATTCAAAAACTTCAACACAATATAACTTTGAAACACATTGAATGTATACTTATCAAATTTGATACAATACAAACGGTACAACAAATTTACCGTACTGAGGTTAAATTTCCTTTAATAAGAGACCTTTACATAATTTGATGACAATTTCCAATTTTTATAGCTTATGCTGATCAATTAATAAATTTCAAGGACTTAGCCTTGATAATGTAATTGCTGATATCTGTTCTTCTGTAGTTAAAAAAGGAATGTCCTATGTTGGGACATCAAGAGTTAGAACATCAGCTGACCTTTATTTGATACCCACGCAAAGCACTGGCCAATTCATCCTGCATTAATGAATACAATAGATTAAGATCGACCTTCCTTCCACATCTACCAAACATTCCAAAACCAAACACTGAAAACAACAAAACTCTTCAAAAAACTTCTTCTCAAAAAAGAAAAACAAACCCATCTACCAACCCTACACACTGTATAACTCTTCAATCAAAAATTGTAAAACAGATCTTTAATCAAACTCAGTCAAGCCAAAACCATTTGAAAATAATTTTACAGTTAATTGCTACTCAAATGCACGTACCCAACTTTTCCTTAGCAGGACACCTTTCATTCATATAATTCAAGTTTCAAACTCAAACGATACCCTTGTCCATTCTTAGTTGATTCGACAACGAACAATGTTTTCAGAGTGCATTAACTCTGTTTCTATAGAACTGCATTCTGTGCAACGAATTCTATAATGTTCTCTACACTGACATTGTTAACAGTTTATTGTATAAAGTGTATACAATTTGTATACATGTAAAGGACAGAGTTAATGCACTCTGAAATAATTGTTCGTTGTCGAATTGTGATAATAAATTAAAATTTAATAATGAAAAAATGTGAACGTTAATTATTGATAAAAATGAATAAGAGTAAGTGTGTATGGTAAGGAATTAATTACATATATGTTGAGGATAAAATAGGAAATAATCATCAAAATCTAAAATAATTTCCATGTTTTTTTGGCCTTTATGGGTGAAAACAGACATGATGCTAACCACCCTTTAACCACCCTTGGTGGTCATTTATGCATGTTTCGGGGCTGCATAGGGCACCAATACAGCCCTGCAACATGCGTAAATAACCACCAAGGGTGGTTAAAAGGTGGTTAGCGTCATGTCTGTTTTCACCCTATGTCTTGTTGTAATGTATGGAGTTTAATGTTTTTTAAATTGTAATTGTATTGAATTTGCATGTTTTTTGGAGGTTAAGGTAGAGTCAAAATGATGTTTTTGAAGAGGAAAGTTTTTAGTTTTAAAATCTGTTCTGCATTTAATGTTTTTTTAAAACTGTAAAGTTTTTTGTTTTGGTAAAATACATTTCTGTTGATGAAGATAAAATATGAAATAGTCCTCAAATTCTGAAATAATGTCCATGTTTTTTAGCGTTTATGTTTTGTTGCAATGTATGGAGTTGAATGTTTTTTTAATTGTAATTGTAATGAATTTGTATGTTTTTGGAGTTAAAGCTGGAGTCAAAATGATTTTGTGATGTTTTTGAAGAGGAAAGTTTTTAGTTTTAAAAACTGTTGTGCATTTAATGTTTTTTTGTTAAAACTGTAAAGTTTTTGTTTTGGTAAATTTCCAGGTTTTGTGCAATATGATATATCAGTACATTAAAATATCAGTTGTTGCACAACTTTTAAGTTGTATATTTTACAGAACTTTTAAGTTAAAAGTTGTGCAACTTTTAAGTTGTGCTTATATGAAGTTACTTGTTGTTTATATTAGGGTCAATGGGAATGATTATCCCCTTCTAACCCTAGTGTAAACTAGGAGTAATTCTACAAGAAGAAAAGGAATTTGAGGAGGAACTTGGTGTGACTTCTTTAAAAAACATAGCCTCCACATCAAAATAGGAGATGTTTGGGGAAAGATTCTCCCAACTTCTTCTCCCCCCCCCAACTCAATCTCTATCTCTCTCCCACACATAGAGACTCTCCCTCCACTCACTCTCTCTCACAAACACGCATGCACACAGACTCTTCTCCCCACTCTCTCTCTCTCACACACGCACACATCCACTTTTCTCCCCCCCCCTTACTCACTCTCTCTCATAATCACACACACATGAAGGCTCTTCTCCCCCCACTCTCTCTCTCTCACACACGCACGCAGACTCTTCTCCCCCCCTGCCAATCTTTCACAAAAACACATGCACTGTTCTTCCTCACACACACACACTCTTCTCACCAACAAAGCCACCGCAACTTGCAGCCTCACAGGAAGTTCAGGAAGAGCTGTAGAGTTTTTCAAAAGGCCACACAATGCTGCAGGACACATGGGGGGTGCTGCCATCTTGCTGTTCCTGTCTGGGAATGCTGGGAAATGTAGTCCTAGCATGCCCAGAAAGGAATGCTAGCCCCAGTGTCCCTAGCAGGGGCAGAAGAACTTGCAACACCAGGCCAGTGAGGGGGGAGAGGGTCGGGGGAGCGGCATAGTTCCTCCCCCCCCACCCCCTTCCATAAGCTGCCAAGTCTGTTAGGGGGCCCAGGGAAAGGGGGAGCCCTGGCGTAACAGCATAAGGAAAGTTACATGACTCGGCTTTTTAAAATCACCTAACTTTATCAGGAGCCAGCTCTGTCACAAGGACTTTATGGTCTAGTCAGTTTCATTATCACGACCCCCACCACCCCTGCACCTCACTCCCTACTTTTGACTCCATATGAAAAGTCTGCACCTTTCCAAAATTTGCAGACTTTTCACTTGGTATGAAAAGTTGCAGACTTTTGACTCCATACTTTTGACTCTGTATGAAAAGTCTGCAACTTTTGAAAAGATGTGGACTTTTCATTCCTATGAAAAGGTGTAGACTTTTCACTCCGTACCTTTGACTCTGTATGAAAAGTCTGCAACTTTTCACAGGAGTGAAAAGTCTGCAAATTTTGAAAACTTGCAGACTTTTAACTCAGTATGAAAAGTTGCAGACTTTTGACTCTGCACTTTTGACTCTATGAAAAGCCTGCACTTTTTAGTTTTCAAATGTTGCAGACTTTTAGTTTTCATACAGAGTCAAAAGCTAGTGCCCAAATAAATAAATTGAATTGAATTGAAAACCAAGAGAAAAGTCTGCACTCGGTATGAAAAGTTGCAGACTTTTCATAGGGAGTCAAAAGTACAGAGGCCAGGGGGATAATTGACATGAAGCTGACTAGAGCGTCCTCTTGCTGTCTTTCTGAGGCAAGTGGGTAATTGACATGAAACTGACTAGAGCTTAAAGTTTTTTTGATGGAGCTGGCTTCTGATAAAGTTACATGATTTCTAAAAGTAGAGTCACGTAACTTTCCTTATGCTGTGTTTTGCCAGTCAGCAGCTGCTCAACTATGCATGCACAAGCCCGCAGAACCGATTTTTAAATCCTTAATAACTCGGTTTTGGCTGCACCAGTCACTATCATATTACAGAAGCAGTTGTTATGGATCTCATGCTCCACGTCTGTGATGTTTGGGGGCTCAACTCATCCAGGGGGAGGGGATATTGATGATTCAAAATCGCGAGGATGTGTGCATTTTGACAACAATCAATTAACTTTTAAACAGTCATAACATTTTATTTTCTGGATGGATCTTCTTCAAACTTTGGGCTTATGATGGTCCTCAAAAATTATAGCCATGGATACATTTTCAGAAATGTAGCTCAAGCGGTTTCCTCAAAATCAGGACTTCAGCAGTCCCCTGTTTATAACTGAGAGTGGTTATGCATTTAACTTCCTTACAACTACCGCTGTAAGGATATGATCTGCCCTGATCTTATTCCCAGCGCAGGTCATCTACCAAGGCCACAAGTGCAGTCTCGGTACCAAACCCCGGATGAAAGCTGAACTGCTGGCAGGGGCCTCACCAGATACTAGCCTTGGCAGCAGCACCACCCCAAAAGAGATAAGTCTGTGGCAGCACTTTTGTATCATCACGAATGAAAACACATGGGGTGGGACTTTTTTACTGGATTTTTTTCTATTGGACTAATATTGTATTAAAATTGGCAGATTGGGAGTCTCCGGCCGCCTTCCCAGAGCCCCAGCCCAGCCTGAGATGGCAGTCTCGTTCCCCCGGAGGGGCCCGAGCCTCCATACCTGGTCCCGATCCTTCCCTGGGTCTACCAGGCCTCTGGAGCCAGATGAGAGAACCAGGAGACTCCGGCCACCTTCCTGGAGCCCCGTCCTGGCCAGGGGAGGTGGACGGGTCCCCCTGATGGGCCCGAGTCTCCGCGCCTGGGCCCGCTCCTGACTGGGGTTGACCAGGCCTCCCAGGCCAGGGGGATGAACCAGGGAGCTCCAGTTGCCCTCCTGGAGCCCTGGACCAGCCAGGGGAGGTGAAGGGTCCCCCTGACAGGCCCAAGCCTCCACAAACCGGCCCCAATCCTGGCCCGGATTGACCAGGTCTCCCGGGCCACTGGGAAGAACCAGGGAGCCCTGGCCACCCTCCTGGATCCCCGGCCCAGCCAGATGAGGCGGATGGGTCCCCCTGAAGGGCCCAATCCTTTCCGCCTGGGCCCGATCCTGACACGGGTTGACCAGGCCTCCCGGGCCAGGGGGGTGAACCAGGGACCTCCAGCCACCTTCCTGGAGCCCCGGCCCAGCCAGGGGAGGCTGACTGGTCCCCCTGATGGGCCTGAGCC
>QEPC01012093.1:326358-351358 GCA_003113815.1 Sphenodon punctatus | reverse complement strand
CAGAGGGGTCCACTGGCTCAGAGAGGAAGGGGCAGAGAGCATCCACAGATGCTCCCTCAAGTACCGGTCTAAAGTTGTGCGCCCCTTCGAGCCAAGTCGCCAGGATTTTAGCCTCTCCTTCCAAGAGAGACTCAGGTTTACTTAGGAGGGCCCGTGCCCTCCTAAGTAAACCTTGAAACCATTGACAAGGCCTCTAGTCCAGGGGCGCTCAACAGACGCGGTTTCCAGGTCAGAGATGAGTGCTCCTGGCCCTTGATCAGCAGCCTCCTTTTGCTTAGATTGGACCTGACGAAGTTGCCTTCACTTGTCGTTGATCTGTTTGGGAGTCTTTGCCGGTAGGTGACCAGCTATGGCCCAGGAACATCTTGTCAAAATCAGTAAGGGTCCGCACTTCCTTGGCCGTCCAGCAGCTCACGTGCTTTCTGTGCTGAGAGTTAGGTTTTGGTAGGATAGCCAAGATGCGCTCTGTGTTGCAGACCGCCGGGTGAGCAAATCTCTTGTGCTGGGAGAGGCCACTCTTCATTTCAAATGCCCTCTTGCAGACTTCACAGTTCCAGTCTCTGACTGGAACCTGAGTGGCCATCCCCCCACACTTGGGGAAGTGGGTGAGGATGCTGTGCACCCTCCTATAAGTCCAACCACAAGTGGCGCACTGATAGTCCACCACCCTATCACCGTGGCACATTTTGAGATGTATGCTCAGAGCCGTCGGTCTCCCAACATGTTCCCCACAAACTGGACATGTGGGGTTCAGAGCAGGCAACTGGACTGTTAGCACTACCCGGCCTGTGGCCTCGGCGGCCCCAATTGCCACCGAGGTGCTCTCAGGGGTGCATTCCCGCATTGCTCTGTCATGTCCGGTAGGTTCGTCCAAGTCAGTATCAATGGGTGGAGTTGCTGGGATGCACGGCTCAGCAAGGGAGTGGGGCCACACAACCACGTCAAACACCGAATTGGTGAAGACCATGGTGGGAGGCCATGTGGCATCGACCACCAGAGAGGTCTGTGCTGTAGCCCAGGGCTCGTCAGCACCATCGGTGTTAGGCATCTGTGAGGGGGCTACGGGGGCCCGCGCCTCACTTGTGGTTGTAACAGGTGGTGTGGGTCTCCAGATGGAATACTCCTCATCTGCCTGGCCAGTACCCACTGTTAGGTGGACACTGAAACCAGCCTGAGCATGTACGGAGTTGCACTCTCACCCAAAGTTCTAGCCGAGGTGGCTAGTAGTCCCGCTACCCATATGGCAGGGGCAACTGCGCAGAAATTGGGTCATCGCAAAACTTTGGTTTTCACTTGAGATACTACCAGCCAGTCAGCGTTCGCTGCCTGATAGTGCTAGAGAAACTACCAACTAACCAGCAAAGTTTGTTGGCTACGTTTTAGGATGCTACCTGCCCACCAATGTCGTGGGACTGATAGGGCGAGAAAATGCCAAGGATACCAATGATACAGGGCCACAGTTGGTTCACCACTCGGGAAGGTGGCTATCCAGTGGGACCACAAGGAGGTTGAAGCCACCTGTATCACCCAGTAACTACTCCTTAAACTCACCAATCACTTAAGAGAGTCATAGTTACTCCTGCCGTTTACCCGCGCTTCATTGAATTTCTTCACTTTGACATTCAGAGCACTGGGCAGAAATCACATCACGTCAACACCTGCTGCGGGCCTTCGTGATGCTTTGTTTTAATTAAACAGTCAGATTCCCCTGGTCCACACCAGTTCTAAGTCAGCTGCTAGGCACCGGCCAAAGCAGGATGCCAGCCCGGACCCCGGACCCGGGACCCTGCCCCCCCGCCGCCGCCGCCGAGGATGGCGGGGAGGGCAGGGCGGGGAGGGGCGGGCGATGCCCACCACAGCTGGGACGATCCACAGGAAGGGCCCGGCTCACATCCAGAGTCGTCGCCGTCAACCCCCCCCTTCCCAGCAAAGGGGAGAGGGGGTGCGGCGCCTCATCCAGCTGCGGCTCATGCCCAGCCCCGCTTCATACCCCAGCCTGACTGACCCAGCCCTTAGAGCCAATCCTTATCCCAAAGTTATGGATCCAGCTTGCCAACTTCCCTTACCTACATTGTTCTAACATGCCAGAGGCTGTTCACCTTGGAGACCTGCTGCAGATATGGGTACGTCCCAGTGCAAGATTAACACCTTCTCCCCCGGATTTTCAAGGGCCAGCAAGAGCTCACAGGACGCTGCCAGAACCATGACACTTTCCAAGGTGCGGGCCCCTCTCTTGGGGAAAATCCATTCCAGGGCGCCCTGCCCTTCACAAAGAAAAGAGAACTCTCCCCAGGGCTCACCTTCATTGTGCCATGGGGCTTTCGTTTGCAGAGCCTCCGACACGCGCGTGCCTTAGACTTCTTGGTTCATGTTTCAAGACGGGTCGGGTGGGTGGTTGACGTCTCCGTGGACCCCGGGCACCCGGCGTGGCCACTCCCCGCCCGGCGGCGCGACATACTCAGGGCGCACTGAGCACAGTCCTCCCCAGCCGGCAGTTGCACCGGGAGCAGGGGGCCTGCTCCCCCGGGAGCCAGTCCCCGGCACTGCCCACACCCCCGTGGATGGGGGTGGGGGCGGAGGACTGTGGGGGAAGGGTGCGGCACCGGACATCTCCCTCGGCCCCGGGATCCAGTGAGAGATGCTTCCCGGGGGGTGTAACACCCGCCGCCATGTGAGGGCCCACCGGAGGCCTTCCCAGCTGACCCAGAGCTGGTCGTGGTGCACCACTGAACCGGTGGAAGTGTGCCCGAAGGGGGCTGGGGCCATCCGAGTGGCAGTCCCCTCCCGGGGCCCCCTGTTCCGCAAGGGGGTGGGGGGAGGGAGGGGATCTGCCAGGACCCAGGCCAGCTGACTGCTGACCTGCCAGGTTGAATCCTCCAGGTGGACTGCACAGACCCCATCTGTTTATCTCTCAATGGTTTCACGCCCTCTTGAACTGTCTCTTCAAAGTTCTTTTCAAGTTTCCTTTATGGTACTTGTTGACTATCGGTATCATACCGGTATTTAGACTTAGATGGAGTTTACCACCCACTTTGGGTTGCATTCCCAAGCAACCCAACTCCGAGGAGACCCGGTCCCAGCGCGCCGGGGGCCGCTACCGGCCTCACACCGTCCACGAGCTGTGCCTTGATCAGAAGGACTTGGGCCCCCCTGGAGCGGTGCCAGGGAGGGCGTCTCCTGTACGCCACATTTCCCGCACCCCACTGTGGGACGGGGATTTGGCACTGGGCTCTTTCCTGTTCACTTGCCATTACTGAGGGAATCCTGGTTAGTTTCTTTTCCTCCGCTGACTAATATGCTTAAATTCAGCAGATCACCATATCTAATCTAAGGTCGCGATCGGAAAAGAAAGGGCCAGGCCGGGTGGGGGACAGGACCCACGCCCGCTCCCAGCAGAGCTCGGGGGATGGCGGCCGGAGGTGGCCCGATGGGAGGAGGTGGAGATGGCACCACCGCTTGGGTGTGCACATGCCGACGGGGGGAGGGAACATCCTGGCCAGTTGGGCAGGATGGTGGCTCGCGTCCCAAGGGGGCCCCACGGGCAGCCCTGTGTCGCCACAGACAGCCATGGGGTCTCAGGCCCGGCAGCTGCCCTGGCCCCACCGGGGACCCACGGGGGAGGAGGACCACCACCGCGGTGATGGCCCCCATCCTTTCCTTCCCCTGCCACCAGCATGCACCAAGTGATGGGCGCTTCCCCACCACCACCCGGAGCGGGCACTCTGGTCACGCCAAGGAGGGTCTAGCCTTGGGGGGACGTAGGGCTCCCCAGCTGCAGGAGGGGCCCCGCCCATGAGATGGAGCCATGGCCCAAACTCCACCTGCCCCCACACACCCGGGAACCCTCCTCTGGCTCCGCCCCCGCCACCCCCGCTCCTCTCCATCCACCCCAGAATGTCGGGCAGCTTCCCGGTGAGGAAGAACCCGGCAAACTAGGGAGCAGGGTGGGAGGGGGCACGGGAAATGGTGGAGGGGGTGAGACGGGAGGGCCAGGCTGCGGATGGTGACGGGATGGGACTGCGTCCTCACACATGGGGTGTGCCTGTGAAGGGCCCCCAGCTGCACCCACGGCCGCCGCCGGGCCCGTCACCTTCCCGCCCATGGCCCATCCCCCTCTGGAGAGGGGGGGTGGAGGGAACGGGGGGAATGGATGGACAGCGGTCATGTGGAGGGGCGATTGACCTCGGAGCGATGCTCAGTCAGGCGTAGCCCCGAGAGGAACCCAGGGCTGCAAGTGCATTCGAAGTGTCGATGATCAATGTGTCCTGCAATTCACATTAATTCTTGCAGCTAGCTGCATTCTTCATCGATGCACGAGCCAAGTGATCCACCGCTAAGAGATGTCAAGGGTTTGACTTTTCGTTTCAGCTTCCGCCACCGCTCGTCTCAAACCATCCCGGGAGGCAGGATGCCCCGAGGCCCAGAAGGGCCACTGGGACTGGGATGCACAGTCACAGAGGAGGAGGAGGTGGTCAGGATGGGGAGACGCTTCCACGCCCAAGCCACACGGCACAGCACGGGGTCCCAGAGGGGTGCCCGGGCCAGATGGGGAGATGCCTCCACACCTCAGGCTCCCCCACATCCAGAGAGTCAGGAGCCCCTCTGACGTAGGTCCAGGCACTCATCCTGGCATGGCCCATGGCACGGCCCCGGAACCCCAGGCTTCCCCCACCCTGCCCAGGTGGGGAGGGGAGAAGGGTCTGGCAAACTCAGAGACAGGGTCATCGGGGAGGGCCCGGGGTCAAGGAATGTAGGCCTTGCATGTGGAGAGGGAGGCGGGCATGAGGGCCTCTCTCCATCGCAGGACGGATGGTCTGCCTCACACCGCCAGAGTCTTTGAACCTCTGCCCCAACCTCAGAGCCCATCATGCGCAGCAGCCCCCCTGCTCCCCCAGAAGGGGAGCCTGTTGGGCTAGGGCCGTGGGAAACGCGGGAGCAACAGGTACCTGGTCCCTGGGTCAGAGGGAAACCTGATGCGATGTTCCCCTCCCGGGGCGTTCCCTGCCAACCCCCCGCTGCGGCTGGGCTGGCCAGGCTCTCCGCACCAGAAACACCCCCCCCCACATCCCATGAGGGAACTTGGGGGGAACTCAGAGGAGGGGGAGCCTGGTGCGGCAGCCAGCATGACAGGGAGCATGCGCGTGGAGAGGTGGGACCGGCTGCCCGGCGGTCATCCTCTGTGCGCCTTGGGGCAGGCGTCGTTCACGGGAGGGAGGGGGTCCCGCACTGGGGGTCCTCCACCACAACCTCGCCCTCAAGCCTAGGATGCTGGGGGTTTCCCTCCAGCTTCTCGGCGAACCCGGGCCACGGGCATAACTGGGGATGTGTGACTGGGCGACCTCATGACCAGCCGGCTCCGCCGTCGGCCTCCACGGAGAGCAGCAGATGGTGGAGTGTGAGGCCTGAGCCCCTGGTGGGCCGACCGCCCCCGCATCCTACACCCTGCACCCCGCACTGGAAGGGGGACAGGGAGCTGCCTGTTGATGCTGCCCGCGGCCCGCCCACCCCCTTCCATTCCCATTGCCTGGACCACCGGGCAGAGGGGGGTGGAAGCGCACACGATGGGCAATGGGGGCCCCCATTCCCCACATCGGTGATGCAGAGGCAATGGAAGGTGACCGGCTGGTGCCGGGGGACCTCGCACCCGCCCACCCGCCAAGACACGGGGGCAGTGACGGGGCTCTCGGCACGTCCGGGGTCATCTGGGGGCAAGCGGCCCGGCGGTGGTCCGGTGTGCATTTTGGGTCACCCCCTCCCTGCTGGCTGTCATCATCATCATCGATGCCGCCCGTTTCTCGCCCTGACGGAGCAGGCCGAGTCATGGTGGCACCAATGCCAGTGGCAGCGGTTCCAGGTGCGGGGGTGACCCACAGAAGAGCCGGGAGACCCCCTCCGAGGTCCTCTTCTGTCAGGGAGGACATTGTGCATGGCTCGGCTGTGGCGCCCACTCCTCCGTGTCCCGTTAATGATCCTTCCGCACGTTCACCTATGGAAATCTTGTTACGACTTTTACTTTGTCTAGATAGTCAAGTTCGACCTCACTAAACTATCCATTCGGTAGTAGTGACGGGCAGTGTGTACAAAGGGCAGGGATTTAATCAACGCAAACGTATGACCCGCACTTACTGGGAATTCCTTGTTCATGGGGAATAATTGCAATCACCAATCCCCATCACGAATGGAGTTCAATGGGTTACCCGCACCTGTCGGCGTAGGGTAGGCAAACGCTGAACCAGTCAGTGTAGCGCGCGTGCAGCCCCGGACATCTAAGAGCATCACAGACCTGTTATTGCTCAATCTTGGGTGGCCGAACACCACTTGTCCCTCTAAGAAGTTGGACGCCGACCGCTCGGGGGTCGCATAGCTAGTTAGCATGCCAGAGTCTCGTTCGTTATCGGAATTAACCAGACAAATCGCTCCACCAACTTAGAACGGCCATGCACCACCACCCACAGAATTGAGAAAGAGCTATCAATCTGTCAATCCTTTCCGTGTCCGGGCCGGGTGAGGTTTCCCATATTGAGTCAAATTAAGCCACAGGCTCCACTCCTGGTGGTGCCCTTCCATCAATTCCTTTAAGTTTCAGCTTTGCAACCATACTCCCCCTGGAACCCAAAGACTTTGGTTTCCCGGAAGCTGCCCAGCGGGGCATGGGAATAATGCTGCCGGATCGTAGTCGGCATCGTTTATGGTCGGAACTATGATGGTATCTGATTGTCTTCGAACCTCCAACTTTCATTCTTGATTAATGAAAACATTCTTGGGAAATGCTTTCGCTTTGGTTCATCTTGCACCAGTCCAAGAATTTCACCTCTAGCAACACAATATGAATGCTCCCGGTCATTCCTCTTAATCATGGCCCCAGTTCTGAAAACCAACAAAATAGAACCAGAGTCCTATTCCATTATTCCTAGCTGGAGTATTCTGGCGACCGGCCTGCTTTGAAAACTCTAATTTTTTCAAAGTAAATGTTTTGGACCCCCAGGACACTCAGTTAAGAGCATCAAGGGAGCACCGAGAGGCAGGGGCTGGGACAGGTGGTAGCTCGCCTCGCGGTGGACCGCCAGCTCGATCCCAAGATCTAACTATGAGCTTTTTAACTGCAGCAACTTTAATATATGCTGTTGGAGCTGGAATTACCACGGCTGCTGGCACCAGACTTGCCCTCCAATAGATCCTCGTTAAAGGATTTAAAGTGTACTCATTCCAATTACAGGGCCTCAAAATAATCCTGTATTGTTATTTTTCGTCACTACCTCCCAGGGTCTGGAGTGGGTAATTTGCGTGCCTGCTGCCTTCCTTGTAGCCATTTCTCAGGCTCCCTATCTGGAATTGAACCCTGATTCCCCATTACCCGTGGTCACCATGGTAGGAACAGAAAGTACCATCGAAAGTTGATAGGACAGACATTCGAATGCATTGTTGCCCCCACAGGGGTGTGCGATTGGCCTGAGGTTATCTAGAGTCACCAAAGTGGCCGGGCGAGCCCAGGTTGGTTTTGGTCTGATAAATGCACACATCCCCGGAGGTCAGCGCTCGTCGGCATGTATTAGCTCTAGAATTATCACAGTTATCCAAGGAACGGTGGGAGCGACCAAAGGAACCGTAACTGATTTAATGAGCCATTCGCAGTTTCACTCTACCGGCCATGTGTACTTAGACATGCATGGCTTAATCTTTGACACAAGCATATGCTACTGGCAGGATCAAGCAGGTAGCCACCACCACCGCCGCCCCTGCCGCCACAGCAGGGAATGCGCAGGGCTGCCGGCCACCGCTGGGCCTCCCCGGGCAGGGAAGCCTCACCGAGCGGGGCCGAGGCGCTGGGGAGATGCCACTGAGCCTCTCCCAGGAGGGGAGGAGCATAGGGCCTCGGAGCTGGGGAAGGCGGCAGGTGGGAGAAGGGGAGCAGGGGTCTGCCCACTCCCCCTCACCACCATGACCACCTTCCCCAGGGGAAGAGCAGAAGCTAGAGAAGTCAGCGACCCAGAAGGGGCAGCAGGTGGGAGGAGGCAAGCGGGGGTCTGCCTGCTCCCTCCTCATCGCCGTGTCAGCCTCCCTCCAGCTCTAGGAGCCCTAGAAGGCTCACCGCGCTTCTCGGGCATGCTCGCAAGTGAGTCAGTGGGGAACACGCCACACAGGAACCGGCCCCAAAGAAGGGGTGGGGGATGTCGGAAAGGGGAGCCACGGTGATGGTGGGAAGGGGAATGCTCCGCTTGGACCCAGCCCCAAAAGGCCGGCCCGCAGAGGGCCCTTCCCAGTGTGAGAGTCACACTGATCAAGGTACGGATGAGGAGAAGGGGTCTAATGGCATGGGTACGCCTGGGGCATCCAGCCCAGAGTCTCTTTCCAGTCACGTGGGCAAGGGGTAGATGTGACCGCTGAGCTCCTCTGGAAGGGTCTGAAATCCCTAGCACCCATAAATCCCCCAACCTGGTAAACCTGGAGGCATCCAACTTGAAGGGGCAGGCAACAAACGTCCTCCAGGACCAGGGGGGTAAAGGCCAAAATGCATCTGCCCTCATGGAACCCAAACCTGGGGAAGGGAGCTGAGTCCCTCTCCTTAGACACTTCCAGGCCTGCTTGGGAGGGAAAGTCAACCTCCTGACTTAGGTTTTTTTTCACAACGTGGGGAAGGGAGCAAACCAGGGAGCCCTGGCCACCCTCCTGGAGCCCCAGCCCGGCCAGGGAAGGTGGACGGGTCCCCCTGACAGGCCTGATCCTCCACAAACTGGGCCCAATCCTGAACGGGTTGACCTGGGCTCCTGGGCCAGGGGGACAAACCAGGGAGACCCATCTGCCCTCCTGGAGCCCTGGCCCGGCAAGGCATATGGGTCCCCCTGATGGGCCTGATCCTCTGCAAACCAGGCCTGATCCTGAATGGGTTGACCTGGCCTTCATGGCCAGGGGAGCCAGCCGGGGAGGTCAGGCAGCCCTCCCAGAGTCCCAACCCAGCTTTGGAAGGCAGCCCCGGGTCACTCCAGGGGCCCGAGTGTCCATCCAGTGGGACCCATCCTGTGCCGGGTCGGCCCGGACTTCGGGGCTGGGGGCGCAAAGTCGGAGGCTCCTGCGGACCTCCATGGACACAGACCCAGCCTGACACGGTACTCTGGGGCCCCTGGATGGGCCCAAGTGTCCATCCAGTGGCACCTATCCTGTGCCGGGTCGGCCCGGACTCTGGGGCTGGGGGGCGCAAAGTCGGAGCTCCTGTGGCAAAATTAATCCAGTAAAAAGTCCCACTCCTAGAAAACACCAACAGTGAAAGTGCGTGTGTGACAGAGAGAGAGCAGAGCTTATCTATCTTTGTTCATTCAAAATGTTGGGTGGTGTGCATATAGTGAGCAAGGTGGAAGTTACCTGCCCACACTCCCATTTCATTGTAGAACAAGGGATGGGCCTAGTGCACCTGGAGTTTTATCAGAATACAATGTGACTGACCATGCAGCCTGTGATGAATTGGGGATCTTCCCCAGGTACTCCAGGTTGGCCTGGAACCCTGCAGCAGCAAGGGCAAGGAGCCTGAGGACATTCTGCTTCCTGGGAGCAGAGGAGAAGTCACCAGTCATAAGAACATAAGAAGTGCCATACTAGGTCAGACCAATGGTCCATCGAACCCAACATCCTGTCTCGGACAGTGGCCAATCACGAGGGCCCAGGAGAAGCACCCAGCAGTTCACCATGCTATCAGTTCCCTGTGGGTCATCCCCAGACTCCCGACAATAAAGGGTTTTGTTCCCCAATCCTATCTGGCTAATAGCTGCTAATGGAACTATCTTCCAGAAACTTGTTCAAACCTCTTTTAAACTCAGCTATACTGCTTGCCATGACCACCCCCTCTGTCAGTAAATTACACAACCTAATTGTATGCTGAGTGAAAAAATACTTTCTTTTGTTTGTTTGTACTGTCACCTGTGAGTTTCATGGAGTGTCCCCTAGTTTTAGTATTAGTTGAGAGGGTAAACAACCATTCCCTGTTTACAAGTTTCACACCACTCATGATTTTATAGACCTCTATCATATCTCCTCTCAGTCGTCTCTTTTCCAAACTGAAGAGTCCCAACCTATCAAGCCTCTCATCATACAGGTGCTGTTCCATACCCTGGATAATTTTTGTTGCCCTTCTCTGTACTTTTTCTAGTTCCACTATGTCTTTTTTCCACTATGTCTTTCCACTCGGCCGCCCCGAGCTGCATTGCAGGATGGGGCGGGATAAAAATCTATAAAATAAATAAATAAATAAATTTTTTGAGATGGGATGACCAGAACTGCACACAATATTCAAGGTGCGGTCTCACCATTGATTTGTATAGAGGCATTATGACATCCTCAGTTTTATTCTCTCTTCCCTTGAGAATAATTCCTAATATTCTATTAGCTTTTTTGACCACTGCGGCACACTGGGCTGAGAATTTCAGTGTATTATCCACAGTCACTCCCAGTTCCTTTTCCTGAGTGGTAACTTCTAGCTTAGTATCCAGCATTGGGTATTTTCAGATGTTACGAGATCATGCTCAACCACAGTGAACCACGCTCAATCCTGGGCAGGGCAAAAGCGCCCTGAACATCTGTTCGGCAGCCGCCATATGTTCACCATGGTCAATACCCACATGGGGTCAATTTCAACCACGCTTCTGGGGCTCCCCGCCGGACAAGCTCTGAAAGCATGGTCAAAGAGATTCCCACCGGGAAACAACAAAAAGTAATGTCTGGATGGCAATCACCAGCTGGAATCAAAGAAAACAAATCCCAGCTGGGGACAAAGCATGCAGCATCACTGCCAGGCAACCAGCAACAACACAGCCACCGGAGGGAGATTTAAAGGGCAATTCACAGCAGGGAAGTGTGGCGGGATGGAGCAAGGAGGGAGACAGAAGACAGCGATGTGAGAAAGAGCGAGGGTGGAGGAGGAGGAGGCAGTGGCACTGGTGGAGGAAGCTCAGGCAGAGGAGGGAAAGGCGGGGGTCATGCTGAGGATGGAGGAGGCAGACGGGCAACACCAGCAGCAGCCGGGACAGGATGCCCCAGGGACATCAGCTGGACCAGGGGAAGAGGCACCCCGGAAATGGGTAAGGGGAACCAAGGGGAGGGGACCAGGCGGCACAGGGGCACCAAGGAGGGGCAGGGGTCCTGCCCGGGCACCCGGCAGGGAGGGGGGAAAGGGGGCAGGCCACGAGAGGGACCAGAACCACACCCAACCATAACCCCCCTCCCCTGCACCCAGCAGACATGGAAATGGGCCTGGGTGGATGAGCCCCCGGAGGACACCAGTCCAGCCCAGGTGGAGGAGGAGGCGGTGAAAGAGGCAGTGGAGGAGGAGGAGGAGGAGGAGGATGAGGAGGAGGACGAGGATGAGGACGAGGACGAGGAGGACCCACAGGGGAGACGGGGGAGAAATCTCTACCACAGAGGGGGCCAGTGGGGGTTGCAGGAGACCCAGGACTTCATTAGGATCTGGGGGACCCTGGAGCACCAGTTGGAGGTCGCGCTAAACCAGAGGAACGAGCATGTCTACCAGGACATAGTGCGGGAAATGGGGGCGGCGGGGCACCAGCACACAGTGGCATAGTGCTGCTCTAAGGCCAAAGAGCTGAAGAGGGGGTACAAGGCCATAAGGGACAACAATCAGCGGTCCAGACACGGAGCCCGGACCGCCCCCTTCTACGATGCCCTGGACCGCATTCTCCACATGAAGGTGTCGATAGTCGCCCTACAGTTCGTGGGGAGCGCAGTAGTCCAGGGCAGGAAACAGGCTGAGGTACCCCCTCCCCTCGCCTCCCCCAAGGTAGGCACATGCTCCAGGGCCCTGGACCCCCAGGAGGAATGCCCCGGGATCTCTGGCACCTGCAGCCCCCCTCCCCAGACATCAGCCTGGAGAGCACTCACTCTCAGACCGGACAGGCAGAGTCCGAGACTGGAACCCTCATCACCCTCAGCCAGTGGTCCCTGGGGGAGCAATCCCACACTGAGGGGCTGGCCTCAGAAGGATCGGAGACCGACATTGAGGGTAAGCGGGTGACCAGGAGGGGAGACAGACTGGGACCCGGGGGTGGGGGACAAGGGGGGGATGAACGGGCTGGGGCCAGCCCCAGCTCCCACAGACAAGGCGAGAAGGGGCCCTGGGCCACACATGGCCACCTGCACACCCCTGCACAACAACCCCCCCTCTTCACCCACAGGGCACAGAACACCCCAGCACCAGACCCAGGCAGCCGAGGAGGCTGGCGCTGAGGAGCCCTGGCGGCAAGCAGAGGAACCAGGTGAGGCACACAATCCTGGTGGGAGGGCCCACCGGGGCGCCGGAAGGGGGACCTGGGACACTCGGAGGCGGTGTGAGGAGCCAGGAGGGGGGTGAGAACTTAGGGGCCGGACGACACCCCTGGGGGGCCACAGAGCCCCAGGCCCATCCTAGGTACGTGGGTGGGCTCCCAGGCTGGCAGGCGACTCACCTACCTCTACCCTACAGGGCAACCCCAACAGGCACTGTCTCCAGGGACCGTGACCCCAGCCCAGTGCATGAGGGAGCACCGGGCACGAGTCCACCAGCAGAGGGATGACCAGGCAGAAGACATCGTCTGAACCATGGTGGAACAGGGGGAGAGGATGGTAGCGGCCGTGGACCAGATGGAGGCGGACATCAAGCAGTCCCTGGAGTGGGCGGAGGCATGTGACATGAGGCTCCAAGCCAAGGTGCACCTGAAGCGGAGGCAGGAGTGCTGGGAGCACAGCAGGCAGTTGGAAGCCCTCGGGTGGCTGGAACAGGTCATCACAGGGATGGTGCAAGAGCACTCCGCAAAGATGGACAGGTCCCATGATATTGGGACCTCCCTGCTCCTGCATGTGGGCACCATGTGTGCCTATGTGATGGCAGCCACCCCTCCAGGCACCCTGCCTGCCCATGGCCCCAGGCCGGGCCCCTCGGTGCCCCCACCCCCTCCCCAACCAGCCCCATGCCCACAGGGGCTGCGCATCTGAGGGTGCAGCCGCTCAGGGGGACCCCCAGACCCAGGGACCCTCCTCCCCCCAACTGCTGGCTGCCTCGCCGGCCCAGGAGGCAGCTCAGGACACTTCTGGGGACATGGACAGCGAAGGGGGAGGGGAGCTCACAGGGCTCGGTGGCGACCACTGGGCACTCAAGGGGGCGACCCAGGAAACGTGGGGGATGGGGGAAGGGGGGAAGGGGGAGGGCAGTGTGAGGTGGGAGGCATTGTAGGGGCCGGGGGCTGGCAGGGGTGGAAGGAGAGGGATCGGGTGCAAATGTACACGTGGGTGAAATAAATGTGTTTAGCCCTATATTGCCTCCCATGCCCATTACTGGGCAACAGGGGTGGGGGGGGTCAGATCGCCTCCCATGTAGGGACTGGCCCAGGGAGCCCCTGGGGGTGGGCTGGGTTGTGGAAGCCCTCACGCCTTGGCCTCCTGGCTGATATGCCTCACCAGGGTGTCCTGGATGTGCTTGGCATAACGGTACTCCCTCGGGTTCTCAGCATTCACATACAGGGGCCAGGGGGTCGGATGGGCTCAGGGTATTCCAGGGTTGGTCTCACACATGTTGTGCAGCACACAGCAGGCTCTGATCAACAGGGCCGAGGTCTCCACAGTGTAGTCCAGCCGGCCAGCGAGGCTCCTCCAGCGCTGCTTGAGGGCCCCAAAGGCTCGCTCCACCACGGTCCTGCTCGAATACAGGCGGGTATTGTATAGCACATCCACAGGGTTGTGTGTGACTGGGTACACCTTCATTAGCCACCGGGTGAGGGGATAGGCAGGGTCACCGAGGATACAGGGGGGCATCGGTACCCCTCTATCCAGGTCATCCCCATGTCAGCAAAGTCCCCCCGGAACATCCAGGCATAGAAGGGGGAGATGGTCATGATCCGGGCATCGTGACTGCGGTCGGAGTTGCCCGTGTAGCTGTCTATGACCCGCCCCCGGTGATCCAAAACTGCCTGCAGCTGCAGTGAGTGATATCCATGTCTGTTGACATACTCTGAAGCCTCCCCTGTGGAGGGGCAGAGGATCTCGATGTGGGATGCTGTCCATGGTGCCCATTCAGTTGAGGAAGCCTCTGGCCGTGAATCCTGCCATCACAGCCCCCTGGTCCACCAGCTGGATTGTTCTGTCCAGAAGCATGCCCTCCACAGTCTTGCAGACATCCCGGAGGATACAGGCAACAGTGCTCAGGCCAACCCCGAAGTGTTGGGAGACGGATGGACAGGAGACGGGCGTTGCTAGGGCCCAGACCCCTATAGCCACCCGCTGGACCATGGGGATGGGGGGTCCTCATGCGGGTGTGCTGTCGCTCGAGCCAGGGCGTGAGGAGCTCCACGAGCCAGAGCAGGGTGAGCTTGTCCATCCTAAAGTGGGCCCTCCATGCTGTCTCGGCCCACTGGGCCAGCGCCCTGGCCCACCACCTGTGTGCCCGCTCTCTGACCCATATCCACCTGTAAATGGGCATAGCGAGCAGGGATGCCCGGCGCATGGTCTCCCTCCCCCATTGGAGGTGCCCGACCACCTCGCCGATCGCTGATGGGCGACTTCGGCCCCGGATCACAGCCTTCTGATCTGCCCTGGACACCCTGTGCGCCCTGAGCCAGGCCAGGGCTCTCCTGCACCCATGGTGGGCCCTGTGGGATCATACAGCACTCGAGGTGAGGGCAACCCGCAGGCGGGCACCCAGGTGTTGGTCTGTGGTAAAGATGTGCAGCTGCTTGGTGTAGTCGCAGTTCCACTCGGCTGCGAGCGCCAGGTGCATCCAGTAGGCAGCTGCCCTGTCCCGCTCCATGGTGGTGGCTGCCCCAGGGGTTGGGGGATGGTTATACTGGCCCGGGGGTATGTCTTGGGTGGCCCAGGGCCCTGCCCCCAGCTGCCCGGGCCTCCCACTGTGACGCTGGTGTCCGTGGGTGTGCAGTTGTGTGCACCTTCTGTCCTCGCAAGGGGCCTAGCACATGCATAGGCGTGGGTGGCTGGGCATTCCTTGTGCAGCTGCATGCCTTCTGACATCTCCCCCCCTCCCTGTTTGCAACACTGTGTCCTTGCTGGCCTGACTACTGGTCCTGCCTGGGCGCTTGTTTCCTGCAGCTGTGCCGGGTCCGCACCCCACACCTCGCTCTGTTGCTATACAATGTTGTGGCCTGTGGTCGCCTAGCTTGTCCTTGGGACCCCTCGCCCCCCCCCCCACCTCCAACCCTGGAGGGTAATGTGTGCCCCCCTGTCCATGGTGTTATTCTCCCTGTCTCGCTGGACCATGGCTGGTTGTGCTTCTACCAGACTCCCGCTTCCTGGCCCCCATGGAGCCCCCTATAGCTGGACCTTCTGTGAGACCATGTCCCTGTGAATGAATGAATTTATTTATTTATGCATAGCCTTTGCCCATAGCATATAAGCAATTACAAATCACAAAACACAATCAGTTTACACAATACAAACTAGAAAGCATAAATAAAAATCAGCAAGAGGTCATATCACAAAAAATGTGGCAGCCCACCCGGGGTACAAGTTGATACGGGCCCTAGAAATAGCGTAGTAATTCACTAGCATAGGAAATTGCATACCAAAGATCCAGAGGACAAATAACAATTATGTACATATATATATATATGTATATACCCCTAGGAATTAGGGATTAAGTTGATTTGGGCAGGTTTAAATGCCAGAAAATTTTCCCCGGAACGAATCATGTGAATCAAGAAACTGGCCATATTTTTAATGACACTCCTATCCGAACTATCCAACAGAAAGGAAAGGATCACTAGTTCTGACCGACCCGGGAGCTTCTCAAGATATTCCCCCAGAAACTGCTGCATCAGATTATCGTAAAGATGACAATAGAGCAACATATGCCCGACTGTTTCTACTGACTGCCTGTCAAATGGACAAAGCTTTGCACCAAAAGGGATACCCGCCAGACACCCCTCCATAACCTGAGATGGTAATGCATTACAACGGGCAGACAAGATTAAATTTTTGCCCTGGGGGGAAATTTGCATCGGGAGGTAATGGGCCATCTGCCCCTGTTCAGGAGCAAGGGCAAGATACAAAGACATATGCGGGAAGGCAACAATTGCACCTACAGATGTCACGAGCCCTATTTTTGACCTCCCTAGCAAGTGCAGCCAAAGGCTTATGGGCCAAATATTCTAATGACAGCCCCATGCGTGCCAAAGGTATCCTGCCAAGGATTACGATAACTGTCTGCCCCTACAGCCTGCAGCAGCTCAGAGGAGTGGGTATCTGCCATCTTACACCACAACCCAAGGGCACGCTCCATAGCAATTTGCTGCCAGCTAAGCTGGCCACATTCAGCTCTTAGTGCTGCATATGGCGTACCCCTAGGTGCATGCAAGAGGTCCCGAAGAAACCTCGCCTGAGTCGAATTTAAATTATGGGAACAGAATGGGACCCAAACTTCAGTCCCATACAACACCTGGGCCCGAACTTTAGTATTGTGGGTCTGAATTGTAGACAGAACCGCTGACCTGCCTGCCCATGCAAAGAAACCCAACAGTGCTCGAGAGGGGCCCTTGGAATTCAAAATGGCACACTGTATATGGTGCTTCCAAGTTGCTGTCTGGTGGAAAAAAAGGTCCAAATAGCGATAACTAGAGACCTGCTGGAACTTTTGTCCCATTATGTCCCAATTATAGGTTCGCCTCTTGGCAGTAAATACCACTACCCTTGATTTTGGATACTGATGGTCAGTTCCATCTCCTTGCAGAAGGACATAAAGGACGCAATCTGTTGTTTTAGCCCAACCTGGGTTTGGGACAATAAGATTACATCATCCACGAATAAAAAACATCCTACCACTCTATCTGCTATTTTAGGTGGAAAAAACCTAGGGGCCACCACTAGGGATGCCACATCATTAATGTAATAATTAAACAGGGCCGGTGCCAACACACAGCACTGTCGGACACCCTTAGTAGTGCTTATAGGTGGTGTCAAATGCCCCTGGCTATTTATCTTCACAGAAAAAGAGGAATGAGTGTATAGGGAGCTGATTAGATATAATAAATGCCTATCTATGATAGCTTCTTCCACAGGAGCGCCCTATCAATAGAGTCAAACGCTGCCTTCAAATCCAGGAAGGCAGAAAAAAAGAACCCTTTATGGGCCTTATACTTACAGATGGTATGATAGAGGGCTAAATATAACTCAATAGTTGAGCACCCCTGCTGGAACCCGGCTTGCTCAATGGCGATAATCTTTCCCTCCACCAGCCAATCATTAAATCTACGCAACAGGAACTTAGCGTAGATCTTTGCCACCACACACAGAAGACTGATGAGCCTGTAATTGGCTGGATCACTGTTGGAGCCTTTTTTAAAGATGGGGATGACAGTCGCTCTTCCCCATCCTGCTGGTATGACCCCTATGTTGTTAATGGCTGTAAACAGTGCAGCCAATACCGGGAACCACCAGTCCCTGTGTGTCTTAAGGAATTCCACATGGATCAAGTCACAGCCCGTGGCTTTCCCATTTTTAAAGGAGTCAACCAGTTGTTCTATTTCCTACACTGTAACAGGTGTCCAGTAGGACCCCAGGTTATTATTATCAAGGGGGGGATCCCTGGCTTCATTTTCTGAAGTGGAATTAAATAGGCATCAAAAATGCTCGGTCCAAGAGGTTGGTGAAACAGGTGAAAATACTAGCACAGGTTTGCGGATGACACTAGTATTCACCAGCCTCCAAAACTCCTTGCTATTTTTTTGCTCTGGAGTCTATCCCATCGCTCTTGGTCAAATTCCCTTTTCTTGGTTTTTATAAGGTTCCTATATTCCAACTTAAGTACATGATAATGAGCTGGGAGCTTGGTCGCAGCTGATCTCCTATACTCACTATAAAAAATATCCAGTTTTGTCTTTGCTACCTTACATTCCTTATCAAACCAGCCCTTAGTAATACTAGGGGGTTGCCTAGGTTGACTATGTAATCCTGATTGAAGAGTTTTAAGAAACTGACCACAATTTACGATTAACTGATTGTACAATTCCACTATACTAGTGACCCTAGTAGAAGCAAGAAGAGCTTCCCGCAAATGCTGACAATCAGGATCTAAAATAATAGAATCTGGAAAGCCTGTGGGTATCCTTCCCCATTGGATGGAACAATGATGTTCTAGTTCATTCAGGTCAACATTATTGTTGCCCATAGGACCATGTGACAAAGAGGGGACTACAACCAGTGATATCGCATGGGGGACATGGTCACTAACCAGAGCTGACCCTACATGAAAGTCCAGTAAATGCGGGATGACAGAAGTAGAAACCAGGGCAAAGTCAACAGTACTGGACCCGTGGTGACCCAAATAAGTAATCACCCCCTTAGTGTCTCCAAAACCTGACCCATTTAGTACATATAAACTGGAGGATATAATAAAGTTAGCCAGTCAAATGCCTGAGAAGTTTATCCTAGGGTCCTTAGAAACCCTAGATGAAAGTCTGCCATATGGATCCTGCGGCAAAGGATCACAGTGTCGCAAGAGATCCTGGTCACTTGCCCCCAGCCTTGCGTTGAAATCACCAATTACTAAAAATAACTCTTTGGGGTATTTACTTAAGAGGGAATCTACCAAATCTTCCAATTCAGACCAACTAGCCTGCCTGAAAGAACCTGCATTACATAGAGTAATGTAGACAGATATAACCACCCAAATTAGTTGACCAATAGAAAAAATCAAGGCCAAAGCTAGGGCTTGTACTTTAATTACCTCAAGTTCCTGGTGCATTAGGCTGTCAGAAATAAAAAAGCCTATACCACCACACAGGTGCCCTCTACTGGCAGGCAGTAAAAGAGTTTATTTGCAGGGCAAAGCCCTTTAACAAATATGCATAACAATAAAATACAAAAATACAAAAAAACCATAATACATCAATCAAAAATAATCAAACACCGAGATTTAGACACAGACAATCTTGAATAAGTCTCCTTTCGTCCGCTCCTACTGTTACTCAAGCTTGTACAAGAGCCCCTCCCGAAACCAAACTGCTTGGGGTGCAAAAGAATGAGTGGCGAATGTTTTGAACTGCCACTCCAAATCTTGCCACAGCTCTAGAGTGTACTGAGGCAATTGGCCCGAGTAAACCCTGGATATCTTTACCTGAGAGAAAGGGACCCAAAATAGGACCCTTTAGGAATTTAATTCTTGGGCCTACTAGAGCAGGGCAGTAAAAGAAGACGTGCTCTATTGTGTCTATCACCTTCAGCTGGCATAAAGGGCATAAGCGCATAGCCCATGGAATCTGCTTGTATCGCCCCTCCATAATTGCCGATGGAAATGTATTTGTTCTTAATCTGAAATACGCCATACGTTCTTCAGCGTTCTCCCAGACAAAAAGGTAATAAGTACCAGGAAACTGTAAATTGGGAGAGGTGTATAGAGGCGCTATCGTTTGGGAGGACAAAAGAGCTCCCTCCAATTGGAGCGTCTGGTCATGGATTCGTCTCTTAACCAAAGTTCTTACGGCTACTAGGCCTAGGTTAGCAAGGGATCCGGGGGAGAATCCCAACAAGGCTACTTCTCGCTCTACCTGGCATAACCAGGAATCTCCCAGCCCATTCCTCAGTACTAGGGAAAGAAGGGAACCCTCCTGCTGTTGAAATAGGGCTGCTTTGGCCCAAAACATAACCACTGCTTGCAGGGCATACGCCCTCAATGGAAGACACTGTGTTTCAGCCCGCAGGATAGCTTGGGGAATGCCCCTAGGGGCTCCTGTAATACGCCGAAGAAAGCCATTCTGTAGGGGTTTTAGCAGATCAAGAAAAGAGAGTCCCCAGATAGCAAATGCGTATAATAACTGGCCAAGAACCTTTGCCTTGAAAAGGCGGAGGGCCGGTAGAACTAACTTCCCCCCTTTGCTCTGGAAAAACTTCCAAATTACCGAAGTAGATTTTTTAGCTAGTACCTGAGTCGCAGCAAAATGTTCTCTCCAACCCCCATTGGAGGCAAAAATTACCCCCAAGTACTTATAAGACCAAACTTGCTCAATGGAATTTATTCCAATAGACCAGGAATTACGTTTCTGAGATCCCCTGGTTCCTACTACCAGGACCTTCATTTTGGAGAAATTAATTGATAGTAATTCGGCCTGACAATAGTCACCAAAGGATTGCATGGCCCGCCTCAGACCAATTATTGTCTGGGAAATCAATACGGTATCATCTGCATAAAGTAATAAAGGGATCTTATGATCTCCTATTTTGGGGGCATGCGTGTCTGTTTGCTTCAGAATATGCACTGAGTTGTTTAAATAGAGGTTAAAGAGGGCAGGAGCCAACAGGAATCCCTGCCTCACTCCAACTCGTACCCCGATTGGTTGGGATAGAGCCCCATCAGTGTTGTAACAGACCCGGAACGAATTTCGCTCATGTAATTTCATAATTAGATACAGAAGTCTGGGTTCCATGTCGAGGGATCTTAATTTCATCCACTGGCGCTCTCTACAAACTGAGTCAAATGCTTTTTCAAGATCTATAAAGCATAAAAATAATTTCCTATGGTGGGAGGTATATTTTGTTATTAGGGCAGATAGAGTAAATATATGGTCGGTAGTGGCCATCCCCCCACGAAAGCCTGCTTTCTCCGGCTCGATAATAAGATTCTTATCCATCCATAATTGCAATCTATTCAGTAAGAGCTTAGAATACAATTTAGCCACTATACTGAGTAGACTTATGGGCCGGTAATTCTCTGGGAGATTTAAATTCCCTTTCTTATGGATGGGGACTACTATGCTGGATGTCCAAGTCTGTGGGAGGAAGCCCGTGTTGTTAACATAAGTAAAAAGAGGAGCCAACACCTTAGCCCACCCTATCGGGTTGCTCTTCAACACTTCTGGAGATAGAAAATCTGGGCCGGGGGCTTTCCCTGTTTGGAGGCCTGCTATAAGCTCTATTACTTCTTCCGTGGTGACCGGGGGGCATTCCTGGAATCTACCTACAGAAACTATATCTGGCTCTATACTAACTATCTTGGTGTGGGAAAATAGAGCCTCATAATAGTGTTGCCAAACCTGCGGGTGGAGGCTATAACTACCAAGATTAATGCCCTTGGACTGGGACATTCTTATGAATGCCCAAAATTTACGAGAGTCCCCAGATGTGACCGCCCTGATGAGGCAAGCCCATTGTTCTTTATGATAATTACTTAATTTAAGTGCTAGTAGCCTCCGATACTCACTGCGGCGGAGAGATAGTTGTGTTCTTACCGCAGAACCAGGGTCTGCTTTGAGTTCCCTGGTGAAGAACTGCCCTCGCTCTATGACAGTCCCCATCAAACCAGCTTGGAGAGGGCCTACCAACCGGGGACACTTTTCGGGGGGTGCTGTAGATAGTAATTAGTGGGATCAACTCCTCTAACAGGGACTCATACCAATTTATAATATTTGATCCCTGAACCCCCGCCTTTGCTGGGAAGGCTTTCCCAGAAGAGGAATCAAAAAACCCTGCCACTCTGGTTGCCTGCTTGTCTGTCCATTTAGCATGGACCAGGGGGGCAGATACCTCCCACGGGTCCCCAAGCAGCTCCAGGGTAAGGGGAGAAGATTGTACAAATGTAAGAGTCAGGGAAAGAGTTATAGGAAAGTGGTTAGTTAGAAAAAAAGGCACCACCTCCAAACTTGATACTGCAAAGAACATACTTGAGGAAATCAGAAAAAGATCCAAAACACTGGACCCACGAGGGGAGTGGTAGGTAAAATTGCCATCCAGATCGCCCCTAACTCTCCCATTAATAATGATAAGGTCCAGATCAGACATCAAGTCCTCCATGAGAGCCTTCCTTGGGCCAACCACGGTGTCCTTAGAGTGACGGCAAGGGATATCTAGTGGGTCTACTGATTCCTCTAGCATCAAGGTAGGGTATAAAGTAGCCGGATTCCCTAATCTTGCGTTAAAGTCTCCCCCACAAACCAAAAGAGTGGTGGGGAATCTATCAGAGGCTGCCTGGACAAGGTCTGTGATGTTGGCCCAGATCTCTGGATTGTAGTAAGGTGAGCTGGCGGGAGGGATATAAACATTAGCAAGAATCATTTCCGACCCATCAGTAAACTTGCAATAGAGTAATAAAAAATATGCTTTAATAGATCCCAAGTACTCAATCACATCAACTTTAGCAGAAGCGATAAACTGGCCAAGACCTCCACTAGGCCTTCCATGCAGATCAGAACTGCTCACGTCAACCCAAAAGGTATTAAAACCTCTCCAAGGCCCGGCAAACGGCGATTCCATCAGCCAGGTTTCTTGTAAAAAAACTATATCCTGGCCTTCAAATAAATAAATAAAATCGGGGTAGGAAAAATGTGGTTTCCATCCCGCAATATTCCAGGATGACAAAGTCCAGATCCTTTCCTCTAGTCACTGATTGTTAGAGGCCGAGGGTTTAGGTCTTTGCCTCAATACTCTACCTACCTGCGGGGGAGATTTTACAACAAATGCTTCTGGTAAATTTACCGGTAAACTTGAGGGGGCCTCTAGGAAAGGAGGTCCCGCTATTATAGGGGGGCTGGATAGAGACAGCCTCCCCTGGGCATTCCCCTTAGCTGATTTGACCTGGGAGTTCCTCAATGAATGATGAACTGAATGGGGGAACTCCTGGTCACTACATAGTATCAAGTGAGGGGATCCCAGTAGATTGGGTATAACCACTGTTGTAGGTGGACAGTCTTCACCTAGCATTGTTCTCGCCTCTATACTTATCCCCTGCAAGGGACACCGAGTGGAAGAGTGGATTGCTGATAAGCGGCCGACAGCAGAGGCCGAAACACCTTGAGGAATAGAAGAATATTTGACCTGGCCCTCTTTTGGGGCCATTAGAAGAGGACCAGCCTTAAGCTCCCCTAGCTGGACATATAATGCTTCTAAACACTGCAAAAATTGGGCCTGGGGAGGTATTAAAGATGCGTGAGCTGGTGCTAACTCAGGCACCTTCGGAAGGGCCGGGTCCGCACCTCTTTGAGGTGCTCGCGTGGCGGGTAGAGAGGCACAGGAAATCTGAATTGTCTCAGTACCAGGTAAATGGGAAGAGGTACATGCCGCAGGTTTCTGTCATCTAGACTTAAAGTAATTAGCCGGTATCTGGGGAAACTTGCCCCCAACCTCTTGAGGTGGACATGTGGGGGCTTGAGTAGGGACTGTTGGCATTCCTTCCCTACCCTCTTGGGTCAAACCCATACAGTCCTGGGCACTCCCTCTAACCTGGTTGGGAAGAGCCTGGAACACCCGGCTAATTACAATTGCTCGGGCCTCGAATCTAGATTTATGCTTTATAAGTATAGCGGGGAGTCTAGGAGAAGTGAATGTGACCAACACAGCCTGCCTGTCTGTGGAATTTATTAGGTGATCCACTGCTAAAATATCTCTACTGATGATCACTACCTTCTTAAAGAAAGGTCTAAGATGTTCAGCTACATCCCGTGGAGAGCCCCATGTGGGGGGTCTACGTCCATGTAGGGGGGAAATAGAGAAAATTAAGGAAGAAGGCAACTGCTCATAAGAATCTGCTGACTCTGAGAACACAATAGGTGGAGGCTCGGGGGGATTTGGACAGGATTGAACTGAGGGTAAAGCAGGAACATACTCCAACCGTGATGCCCTAACGGGACTCCCCCCATGGGGTGGGGTGGGCCCTCATATTTGGTTACTGTGGGGTACCGTCCTGCCTTGGTCTGTCCCCTGCAGGAGCCCCATCATAGCATCCAGCCTATCCTGGATTGACGACATTTTTCCTAACATGAATTTGAGGGTTTCAGCGGTAAGGAGAACATGGTCTGTTAAAAAAATCGCTAACTTCTCCCCCTCCTTAGTTGCCGTTTCCTTGGGGTCTGGTTCTACAGGCTCCTGTTGGGGTGATCTATCTCTTGGGGAGGCGTCCAGGTGGGTAGAACTTAAATTGGGGGGGCCCACAAGGGGTTGATAGTAATTAGACGTGGAAATGGGAGCCACTATAGTCATGGCCCCACTACCTGAACACCCTACAGTCATGAAATTTTCCAGCCTTTGCTGTTTCAAGGCTCTCGGGGGTTGTGCTCCTCTCTGCATGGCAGGCTATTTCTCAAAGTCAAATAAAAAGTGCTTGGCCCGGGCTCCGGGGCGCGCCAAAGGGCACACCAAAGGGCTTGCATCCTTTTGCGCACGACCCTTCGGCGCGCGCTCTAGGCGCACGCCTACTGCGCTGCCGTACGCTGACCTGGTTTTTTGTACTGTCCCGCAGGTCGGGGCTCCGCCCCTTCGCCGGCTCCAGCTGCTGCCGGAGTGCTGACAGGTAAGTTGTAGATAAGCCCTGTGACCCTACAGCCAAGGAAAACGCTGCCTTCCCCCTCCCCCTCTACTGTTATATGTACTGGCTGGGAGGTCATAAGCCTTGTAACCCTCAAGATCCAAGAAACTTGGACTACATCTTAATTGGTTCTTGTTTGTTCTTAATTGGTTCTTGGACCAAGTTTCTTGCCAGTGGCCAATACCGTTTCCACAACCTCAATTAATCACTCCTCAGGAAACTAAAAAACGAAAAGGTGTACCCCTAGCCCAGCCAGTGTCTAAGACTGTGCACAAGGGCGCGCCCTTAGGCATGATGCACCGGCGCATGCCTATGGTGCTGCCGAAGCCATAGCGGTGCTTTTCAAGTCCCAGGGGAGATTTCTGCACAGGCGCCGGCTGTCAGGGTGCTGGTGGGGAAAGTGATGACAGCTGGGCCTCCGCTGTACTCCAGGCACTCAGGACACAGATGGTTAATATAGCTGGAGGGGGGGCCCTCATCAAGTGCTCTCACCAGTGGTAGATCATACAAGCCTCACCCTGCCATCCCGCTTCCCCGCCAGCCACACAGGGATAGCCACAGCGGTGCTTTTCAAGTCCCGGGGGAGATTTCTGTGCAGGCACCAGCTCTCGGGATGCTGGTGGGGAAGTGATGACAGCTGGGTCTCCACTGTACTCCAGGCACTCAGGACACAGATGGTTAATGTAGATGGAGGGGGGGGCTCGCCAAGTGCTCTCACCAGTGGAGGAT
>QEPC01012093.1:298575-320292 GCA_003113815.1 Sphenodon punctatus | reverse complement strand
ATTGGGGTTACATTTGCCACCCTCCAGTCCTCAGGTACAGTGCCAGATGCCAACGTTAGGTTACAAATTACTACTAGTAGGTTTGCAATTTCACATTTGAGTTCCTTCAGAACTCTGGGGTGAATACCCTCTGGCCCTGGTGATTTGTGTGTATTAAGACTGTCAATTTTCTCTAGAACATCTTCCAGGGTCACGCTGATTTGTGACAGTTCATCCAATTCATCACCTACAAAGTAGGGTTCTGATGTGGGTATCTCTGCAACATCCTCTGCAATGAAGACCGAAGCAAAGAACTTGTTTAGCTTCTTTGCAATGTCCTTATCCTCCCTGAGTGCCCCTTTTACTCACTGGTCATCTAATCACCCAACCGACTCCCTAGCAGGCTTCTTGCCTCTGATATACTTGAAAAAGGTTTTATTTCCACTTTAGCAAGTCTCCTTTCAATTTTTTTCTTGGCCTGCCTTATTAGTACCTTACAGTTACGTTGACAGTGTTTATGCTCCTTTATATATTCCTCATTGGGGCTAGTTTTCCATTTCTTAAAGGATGCCTTTTTGGCTCTAATAGCCTCCTTTGCATCTCCATTTAGCCACAGTGGTAGACGTTTAGTCATCCTGCTACCTTTTTTAACTTGTGGGATGCATAAAATCTGGGCTTCCAAGATGGTGCTTTTCAACAGCCTCCATGCCTCTTGCAAACATGTAGTTCTTTCAACTGTGCCTTTTAGTTTCTTTCTAACTAGCTTCCTCATTTTGACATAGTCTCTCTTTTTAACATTAAAAGCTAGTCACCTGAAGGGCTAGAGCTTCTGGCAGATGCAGCAGCAGACTCAGCCCTGGACTACAACTCCCAGGATGCTGCAGGCTTCCAGGAGTGATGGCCAGTGATGTCATCACCAGAAGCCTGGCTAGGTTGGGCCTGGCAGGGTTATTAAACTAGCTGGGCAGCAAGGAGAAGGGGCTTCTGAACTGAGGACTGGCTGCCATGGTTGGAGCCAGGCCCCAGACACCGCACCTCTAAAGAGGCTTCACCCAAAGTCACAGGAACCCCAGGATGTGTGGTAACAGACTGGGGTTTGATGTAGCAGCACCTGGTTTGGGGGTGAGCACCCACCTGGGTGAAGGGACTCAGAGCCTAGAGAGAATGGGGGAGTGGTCTGAAGGTCAGAGGGTATACTCCTCATCCCCTAAGCCCCTCCCCCAGAATAAAGTATGACCTGGCTCTTAGTGGCCCCGATGGGGTGAGGGGGCCCAATCAGGGATCATTATGGGGCATAGTTTGTAGGGTGTGACAATTCCTATGACAGAACATCAGGAGGTGGGGCATAGCCCAGAGAGAAAACATGGATGTTGAAGCCATTCTGAAATGGCTCCTAGAGAGCCAGCAGCCTTGGCTGATCACCTACACCATATGACACAGAATCTTTCAGTGACTCAGCTACAGGCCCAGAACCAGCTATCCACTTATGTGACTTTGTTAATGTCTCTGGATATAGTGGCCCCCACGGACTGTGTGAAATGGGGTACCCAGGAACAGGGGACTGCCAGTGTGCATCATGAAAATGGGGACTACAGATGACCCAGAGACTTTTTTGCACACCTTTGAGTGAGTGACTATCAAAGCTCGGTGGCCAGAGGCCCAGTGGGTGGCCATACTAGCCCCTTGTCTGTCCAGAGCTACACAGGCAATATATGATGACCTGAGCACAGAGGAAGCTGGTGACTTCCAGGAGGTAAAAACGATGATATATAAGGGGCTAGATATCTCAGAAGAAACATACCGTAGACATTTCAGGAATGAGAAGTACTGACAGGGGGCTTCACCCTGGGTTACAACCCAGAGACTATTAAATAGTTGCCTGTGATGGTTAAACCCCCAGCAGTGGTTGGCTGAACAGATTACCAAGATGCTCATGATAGAACAATTCAATCAAATTCAACCAAATACTCTCTGGGAGAGGAAGGTCATAGGCTGAACACATTAGAAGACACATCATAGGCTGACCACATTTGAAGAAGCGGTGGTGTTGATGGAAGATTATGAAGCTTTCAAATCTTGAACTCCACCAGGGGGTAGTGGAAGGGATATCCCCAAACTCCCTAGTAGAGAAGAGCGGGACTCCAAAGGGGGTCTCCTCTGGCAAGGTAACAAAGGCAACTTGCCCACGTCACCGCACCACCAAAGCTCCTGGTGGGGAAATCTTCTGGTGGGGGATTCTTACGGCATGCTGTGCACATGGGCACTTGTAAAAAGCTGCACCCAGCGACTTTTTTTCCTTTCAATTGTCAGGGCTCAAAATCAAACCCTGGCAATCAAAATAAAAAAGCTGCTGAACATGGATTTTTACAAGCGCCCAAGCGCACAGCATGCCATAAGAATCCCCTGCCGGAAGATTTCCCCACCGGGAGATTTGGTGGAGCGGTGACGTGGGCAAGTGGCCAAAGAAAGACCACAGCAGAAGCCCTCTCAACAGGAAGAGAGAAAATGGAGAATCATTGGGATTCCAACTAGGAGTCCCAAAGGGCAGGGCACATGTGGGCACCTGGTAGGATCCAGTACTGATTGTGCAAGGGGCCCTAGCAACCCCATTAGAAAAGAGACCCCACCTAGAACCAGAAAAGGCCAATGGCCCACAGGGCATCAAATTGTGTTATACCTGTGGGAAGCCATGCCATTTTAAAAGGGACTGTCCTCTCATGGATTGTATCTATGCCGAAGTTTGGTTGGGAGAGTAAGGATGGGCGAACAGAACGCCGTTCGGATGTTTGGACGTTCTGTCATTTGGTTTGAAACCCGAGTTTGGGTTCGGCTCTTGGGTTCGGCGGAGTTCGGTTTGGCTGAACTGGGCCAAACATCCGAAAATAGCACTATCGATACCGATACTGAAATCGATTTTTTTCGGTATCAGTATCATTTGGCCCTGAAACCACCCCTGGAGTCTACCCTTGGTGCCAGGAAGTCTGCTCCTCAGCTGCCTCCCCCTTCCAGTCATGTTTTTCCCGCTCAAAGTCACATTTTTCCCGCCCCTGAACTCATCCAAACTCATCCGAACTGTTCGGCCATTCGAACGTTCGGTTCAGAAGTTCAGTTTCGTTGTCCAAACAGGCCGAGTTCGGGTTGAACTCCGAACTTCCGAACCGCGTTCGCCCATCCCTATGGGAGAGAAGTTAATGGACTTGAAGACAGACAGACCCATCGTGCAGGTAGCCATAGAAGACTGGTGTTTCAACATCCTAATAGATACAGGCTATAGCCAAACATTGATAAGAGAGGGAATACAAGGGGCAGGGAAAATATTTCCTCTCAAGATCGCACTTCACTGTATCCATGGGGACATACCCACATACCCCACCTGTATGATAGCAATCTCGTTGGCCTGAGCAACAACTCAGCGTAGGGTAGGAGATGTACCTGGGTTAGTACATTCCATGATCCTGGTGTGTGATTGGGGATCCCTGACAGCCCTCCTAAGGATACAAGATGCCCTCATGGGGGAAGAAGCAGGCCTGTTGGGGCAGGATCAGGAGAGACCCATGGGGGAGGCCAAGGCCGACCAGAGTTGGCAGGTAAGGGGATTTAACTTCAAAGCAGCACAACATAATGATCCCACTTTGTATAATGCCTATGAACAGGTGGCAGTCCTAAATAGTAAGGTTAAACAACCCAACAAACTGTTGGGTTGGCATAGTTTTGAGCTCATAGGAGATCATCTGTATACAGTAGAATGGGACTCTTTGACTTCAGTAGATCGACAGTAGTTGCTGGCCACTTGACAAGTCCAGGGTGAATTATTAAGAATAGACCATGAGGTACCATACACAGGCCACCTAGGACAAGAAAAGACCTTTGAGAGACTGCTGCAAATGCCAGGGATTAAAGAAACAGTAAGGAAGTATTATGCATCATGCCAAGAATGCCAACTGACAAGGAAAAGGAGGGTTTCCCCAGCACCCCTTATTCTTCTTCCCATAGTGGATGGATATAGTTGGTCCTCTGAAAAAGTCTTCATCAGGCCATCGATATATTTTTGTACCTGTTGATTATGTCACTCAATACGCTGAGACAGTGGCTCTTTGAACAAAACAAAACCCCAGTAATAGCTAGGGAGCTGTTGTCCATTTTTGCCATGGTGGGATTCCCCAAGAAAATCCTTACCGATCAAGGGACCAGTTTCATGAGCCGGATAACCCCTTTGAAGTGGTATGACAAGTAGGAGAAGTGGACTACATGATACGACAACCTGGACGTCACAAGGAGTTACAAACCTACCACATAAACCTGTTAAAAGAATGGAAGAATAGAAAAACAGCCCCAGCTGAAGGAATGATTGCCACAACTGCCACCCCAGTAATAGGGGTCAACACCCTGAAAGGAGTACCCGTGGGTCCTGAGTTAACGAGCCACCAGAAAAGACAACTCGAGGACCTCCTACACCAACATAGTCATATTTTTACAAAAACTGCGGGAAGAACCCACTTCATAGAACACAACATTGTGACTGAACCTGGGAAAGTGGTGCGAGAAGTGCCACACCCCAATCCTCATCACCAATGGTGAATTATCAAGGAGGAAGTGCGGGACATGTTAAACCTCGGAAGTATTATGGAGTCCAAGAGCCCTTGAGGAGCCAACCCGTCTTAGTTGGGAAAGCTTGTCAGGTCTACAAGGTTTTGTATTGACTTCCGATGGGTCAATGCTATCTTGCGATTTGACGCATACCCCATGTCCCAGGTGGATACCTTACTGGAGCAACTAGGAGAAGCTAAATATTTATACATGATAGATCTGACAAATCCCTGTGACCCCAGTTGCACAAGAAAAGACCACCTTTTCCACACACTTTGGCCTTTTCCACTTCACCAGGATGCCTTTCAGATTACCTTCCACAACCTTTCAATGTCTCATGGATAAGGTGCTGGCACCCCATCTCAGCTATGCCACAGCCTATTTTGATGATATCATTATTTTTAGCCACTCCTGGGAAGACCACATGCAGCACTTATGAGCCATTACAGGATCACTGTAACAAACCAGACTCACAGCCAAACATGCAAAGTGCTGCCTTGGCTCGCGAGAATTAATGTAGCTGGGGTACCGAGTAGGTAACAGTAGTATACAACCCATGCTCAACAAAGTAAAGGCCATACACAAATGGCCGTTGCCAACTACCAAACTTCATGTCCAACAATTCTTGGGGTTGACAGGATACCACAGATAACACATTCCCCAATACACCATCATAGCGGCCCCTCTCACTGACTCCATTGGGCATCGCTGCCTTCTCCCCCCCTCCCCCCCCCAAGATTCAATGGACAGCTCAGAAGATCAGATATTTTGAAACACTGGAGAAACATCTCTGCTCTGCACCTGTATTGTACAACCTGGACTTTTCACGGCTATTCATTCTACATGCGGATGCATCCAACGTGGGACTAGGAATTAGTCCTGTCTCAGGAACTGGCTGGTGAAGAGCACCCCATTGTCTATATTAGCAGAAAGCTGGATCCTAGAGAAAAAACATGCAATTATTGAGTAGGGATGGGCGAACGCGGTTCGGATGTTCGGAGTTCAGACCGGACTCGGTCTGTTCGGACATCCGAACTGAACGTCTGAACCGAACTGTCGAACTACCAAACAGTTCAGTCGTGTTTGGACGAGTTCGGATGAGTTCGGAGGCAGGGAAAACATCTTTCCAGGGTCGAAAATTAGGTTTCTGTTTCAGCTTCGTTTCATTTCTGTTTCGCTATTTTTGACTGTTCGGCCAAGTTCAGCCAAACCAAACTTAACTGAACAGAACCATTGAACCCGAACTCGGGTTTCTAACCGAAAGACTGAACATCCGAACATCCAAACAACATTCTGTTCGCCCATCCCTATTATCAAGAAAGAAGCCCTTGTCATTCGATGGGCCACACAAGCCCTTCATTAGGGTCTGAGTTCATGGCCGGCATGGCAACCATGGGACTATCTCAGAGGGTTGTTGGCCTGACACATGATGGGGAGCATGCCTTGGATTTGATATTTTGCACCGGCCTTGAGGCAAGGGATCCGGTGGTGGGGGAGGTGTTAGCTGTACCTTTGTTGGGGTCACATCATTATCTCCTCCAGGCCAGTCTCCCAGCGCATGTCCGCCCCTGGAAAGGTACTGGACAGGTTCGGTAAGTCCACCGCGGAGACTTATGGAACCTGATAGGTTCCAGAATGCTCTGGGGGAAATACCTCCCAATCTCAAGCATTCACTCGATGACCTCGTAGTTTTTGGAACATCTTCCTGACAGAGGCCATTGACCGAAAGGCTCTTTGTGTCCACTTCCTGAATGCCGAAAACACATGTCCCCATGGTTTACACAGGACCTGTGGTGAATGAAGCAGGAGGGATGGTGATTGGAGCAATGGTGGCGTTGTACTCGTACTGAAGCCAACCGATTGCAGCACAGAGCTAGTTTGTGAGCCTATGCTGTGGATGTGAGAGCTGCAAATAAGGTTTCCTTTGTAGGGATGGACGAACATGGTTTGGAAGTTCGGAGTTCAGCCCAAACTCGGTCTGTTTGGATGACCGAACCCAAACCCGAACATGAAACCGAATACGAACTGACCGAACTGAACTCAATTCTGAACACCAAAATGACCGAACAGTTTGGCCAGTTTGGATCGCATTCGGGTGGCTAAAACGTGGTGTCACTGGAAGGCCAAACGTGGCAGGGAGGGGGAATCAGCTGAGGAGCAGACTTCCATGCACCAGGGGTGGAGGGTGGAGAGGCTTGGAGTTAGTAGCATCCAGATTGCCCAATCACCATCCCTTTTCACCTCAGACCACTGGCTTCGCAGTCTGCAATTACCCACGGGCTAGGCTGCATGGAGACAATGGGGCTTGCGGTGAGGCAGGCACAGCAAAAAGCAAAACTGATTGCCTCCCCCCTTCCCAATCCCTTCTAAGCTAGTCACTGTTCCTGAACAGCACGCATTTCAGAAGGCTCCCTCTCCCAGCAGTTTTTGTTCCTTCCTATTCCTAATCCATTGCCATTCTCCTCCTATTTCACTCATCCAACCAATCTACCCCATATTATTCTCATTTATTTAGCTTAGCTTAGATAGATTTAGTTGTTATTTTTTGTTTTTATCCCTCCCTGTGTTCAACCTTCCTTCCTCCCTCCCCCCTCCATTGAATCCTTTCCCTCTCCCATATATTCCATCCCTGAATCCCTTCCCTTCCCCTGTTTTTGATTCATTTAGAGTAGGATTATTATTAGATTGATATAGGTTTCATTTCAGCTTTGTACCCCTCCTTCTGTTGTTTATTATCCCTCCCCATCCCATATATATACACAGAGAGAGAGAGAGAGATTAGAGATAGTAGACAGTTGTAGGAGTTAGCTTTGTGATAGGAATAGTGGGTGTTTTCAGACATTACGCAGTCTGGATCCACCACAGTGGATCCCCAGTGGTGGTGAACCGAACAACCACCCCCTGTGGCCAAGGAGAGCCCCAAACAGACATGATGGGATTGGGACCATGGCAGGGAATTGGGCCGCCAGATCATGACCCAGGGCAGTGCAACAGATGTGACGCTGATTCCCGGCCATGGTCAAAACACCCAGAAGGCACCGTGGAGGGGTGGGACACAGACATGGCCAGCTGTGGGCAAAGGAAGCCAAAAGTGCCAAAAGGCAATGCCCACACAAGAGAAATGGGAAAGGAGGGGGGAGATGGAGAGGAGCTGCCGAGGAACCACACACAACAGGCACAGAGACATCGAGAGCACAGTGGAACACACAGCACAAACACATGCCGGGGTGCACACACATCCACACAGGAAAGGAAGGGAAGGGGGGACACAGCAGGACAGACAACACCCATGGCACAATGGGCACAGGGGAGAAGGGGGGGCAGCAGGACAGGGAAGGGGGGGAATGGGACAGGGGCAGAACCAGGCATGGGGAACGGCAGTCAGACCCCCAACAACAGCACAGCCCGCAGTCACACATTCAGTCCCAGAATGGGGGGAACCCAAAAGGTTGGGGTACAGGCACAGGGGGAGGCCACATGTAACAGGGAGCGACCCAGGCACGGTTCAGGAGGTACACATGGACACATGGACCCCAAGCGCCAGTGAGGGTGCAATGGAGGGGAGGCAGGAGAGCCGGAGCCATGCAGCTGGTTGAAAGGCACAAACACACACACACACACACGGGAGGTAGCCAGGAGGTGCAGTCCAGGGACCCCAGAACCCCAAGGTCACACAGGCACCCAAGGGGGGGCTGGGGTGCACGAGGGAGCACAGGTGAATGCGGAAGGTCAGCAGCACCCAGGGGAACCAGGGGGCACTTTGGAGAGTTGGACACAGACACTGGAGAAAGCAGCCACGGAGGGGAACAATGATTGCAGAGGCAGACAGAAGAGGCCCCTGGTGGGGCCCCGGAGGCACAAGCAGGGGCAGCGGAATGCCGGGAAACAGCCAGCACAGCAGCATGAGTGGCATCAAGGAGGGAGCAGGCAGTGGACCAAGGCAGCAAGGCAGAGGTGGGAGCTCACAGCGGGACCAGAAACAGGGGCCCTGAAGGCACAGGGGAACTTACAGCCAGCTGCAGGGGGCCATGAGGGGGCAAGGGGATGGGTGGCCCCCCAGGTGAATGAAGTGCGAACAATGAAGCATGCCCCGGTGGTACCCCAGCACGGACATGTAGTGGGCGATCAGGTAGTATGCCTCAAACAGATCCTGCATGGAGAGCCCCAACTGCACATCGGAATGGGACCACACACCTGACAGCACCACCAGCTCCACCGTGGTGGGCTCAGACATGCAGAAGTCTTCAGTGGGGGGCCACGGAAGGTGACTGAGCTCCAACAGCCAGTGATACACCACCCCACAGAAGCGCTGGTACCCACGGGCCCTGTGAACGCAGCCAAAGTAGGACATGGCCAAGGCAGGGGGCCCCTCCGCCAGACAGACTGTGTAGGCAGCAAGGCTGCACACAGACAGAGCAGACACAGTCTCTGCCACTGACCACCCCACATGCAAGCACCTCATCTCCAGAATGCTCCAGAAAGGGAAGCAGCCCCAGCGTCTCAGCATGCAGCATGCAATCGCGGGCGCTCGCCTCATAGCCAAAGTAACAAAGGCCAGAGCCCAGGCTTGCAATGGCTCCCAGAAGGCTGTCCGGGCATCTCAAGAGCAATTGCATGGCTGGGGTATGCTACAGGTCGCACAGGGCCATGGTCTCATAGAAGGTCCACATATGGGGGGCCCCATGGGGGCTGGAAGCCCGGTGGAAGCACAGTCAGCCATGGTCCAGAAAGCCAGGGGAACTGACACCATGGAAAGGGAGCCCCACATTCCCTGGAGGTGTGGCAGGGGACTCAGGGGAGTCAAGTGATAAGACCAGCCAGGGGGGGCGCCCCGGGTCCACATGGGTGCCCCCGCCTGGTCACCGAGTCACGACCCGGGGCGGACCTACATGTGGCCCAGGCTATAATGGGGCCGGCTGCACCCAACCCGGGCCAACTGGCACCATAGAGCAAGGCCGGTTGGGCACTTGCGGGATGCACCTACTGCTCTGTGCTGAGTGGTACTGCTCGCACACCGATCAGCTGCGCCTCCTGACTGCAGAGGTGCACCTGGGCACCCGCCTGCGGGTTGGCATGGCCTGGAGCACTGCTAGGGCCCGAAGAGCCCACAACAGCTGCAGTCACTCCCTGGCCCGGCTCAGGGTTCAGTGGGTGTGTGGGGTGGACTGGAAGGCCCTTATCCACAGCCATAACAGGGCCGCTGTGCTCCGCGAGGCGGCCGGGTGCCTCCCATGGTGGAGGGAGACCACACACCTGACAGCACCACCAGCTCCGCCACAGTGGGCTCAGACATGCAGAATTCTGCAGCGGGGGGCCACGGAAGGTGACCGAGCTCCAACAGCCAGTGATACACCATCCCACAGGAGCGCTGGTACCCACGGGCCCTGTGAACGCAGCCAAAGTAGGACACGGCCAAGGCATGGGCCCCCTCCGCCAGAGGGGGTGCCCTCGCAACACCCTCGCAACGCCCAACTCCTGCTGGTCCATCTCGTAGCACTTCGGTGTCAGGGTGAGCACCATTGCCTGTTTCCTCCAGGATGTCTGTGAGGCTGTGGAGGGTGTTCTCCTGGACCAAGTGATCGAGCTGGTGGACCAGGAGGCCGTGATGGCTGTCTTCATGGCTGGAAGGTTCCCCAACTGCATGGGTGCCGTGGACGGCACCCACATAGAGATCCTCTGCCCCACCACTGGAGAGGTTGCGGAGTATGTTAACAGACATGGTTACCACTCCCTGCAGCTGCGGGCTGTCGTGGACCAATGGGGGCGGTTCATAGACATCTTCACAGGCAACTCTGGGTGCAGCCACGATGCCCGAATCATGACTATCTCCCCCTTCTATGCCTGGATGTACCAGGGGACTTTGCAGACATGGGGATGACCCAGATCGAGGTGGTGCTGATGCCCCCCTGTATCCTGGGGGACCCGACCTACCCCTCACCCGGTGGCTGATGAAGGTATACCCGGTCGCCAGGTCCCTGGTGCAGGCGCTGTACAATTCCCGCCTGTGTGCGAGCAGGACCGTGGTTGAGTGGGCCTTCGGGGCCCTCCAGCAGTGCTCGAGGAGCCTCGCTGGCCAACTGGACTACATGGTGGAGACTTTGGCCCTGGTGATAGGTGCCTGCTGTGTGCTGCACAACATGTGCGAGACCGAGGGGGCAGCCCTCGAATACCCCGAGCCCTGTCACCCACCCAGACTCGTGCCTCTGTATGTGATCGCGGACAACCTGAGGGGGTACCGATACACCAAGCGCATTCGCGCCTCCCTGGCCAGGCATATCAGCTGGGAGGCCGAGATGTGAGGGTGCTCAACCCTGACCCAACCTTCCTGAGGCCCCCATTGGCTCCCTAGGCGAGTCCCTCTATGGTCATTGGTCCGCCCCCACCCCTGGGCCTGTGAACAGACCGAAGGAGGCAGTTGTGGTGCCTGACATTTATTCCCTCACCTGAGTACATGTGCTCCCTACACCACCACCACCACCACCACACCCCACCGTGCTGGTTCATTCCCCACCCCCCCTCAGACCACCTGACCCTATGTTCCTAAATAAGCATCTTACCCTACAAAGGTCCATAAGTTCTTCTCAGTCCTTGATGTAAACGACTGGGTCTTCAGTCTTAGAGTTGCTAGAAAGCAAAGTCCTCTCTCTCAGTTCATGGCTCAGCTCAGCCTTACTGGCTGCAAGAAGTTGAGCGAGTTCCCGATAGTCCCTTTCCCCTCTGGGGTACAACTCCTTATATCCCCCAGGAGGAAACTCCTCGTGTCTTCTCGAGGCTTCTAGAATTCCTTTTGTTCTTGCTATCAGCTTTCTGTGTCTCTTGCACGTAGACAATGGCTGCCTGCATTAGTATATAAATGTCTCTGACCATCCGTCTGGGGAAAATCCACAAACTGTCTTTCCATTTCCTGGAGCTTGGTCAAGTGTCAGTCTTGATTTGAGTTTTACAGTTCTTAATTGTAACATTACATACATGTGGAACCTTTTGCTTTACATATTTACTAGACTTATAGTCTACATGTAGGCCAGTGTGTGACCCTATGTTCCTCCATGACACCACCCTCCCCCTCCCCCACATCCCCCCCATCCCCAGCATCTCTGGGGCCTCCCCTCACCCGCCCTGTGGGCACTGCAGAGCTCTGGGAGCTCCCCTCCCCCCACTGTCCGTGTCCCCAACGGATCCTGTGGGAGGGATCGCTCCGTGATCGCCTCCATGCGATCCATGGCTGCTATCATCCACTCCCCCTGTTCTGTGGTGGAGCAGTCTGTCTCCGACCCCTCTGAGGCCGGTCCCTCCATGTAGCTGGGGTCCCCCAATGACCACTGGCTGAGGGTGACCAGTGTGCTGGCCTCAGAGTCGTCCTGTCCAGCCAGGGGGTGGGGGTTCTCCGGGCTGGGGCTGGTAGGGGCCCTGCTGGTCCCCGAGGTCCCTGGGCATTCCTCCTGGGGGTTGGGGGATCTGGAGCCTGTGCCTTCTTGGGGGGTGGCGAGGGGAGGGGGTACATCAGCCCGCTCCCTGCCCTGGACCACGGCATTCCCCATGAGGCATGGGGCTACTATGGAGCCCTTTATGTGGAGGATGTGGTCCAGGGCATCATAATAAGGGGCTGTTCAGGCTCTGTGCCAGGACCACCGGTTGTTGTCCCAAATGGCCTTGTACCCCTTCTTGAGTTCCTTGGCCTTCGACCAGCACTGTGCCATGGTCCTGTGATGCACCGCTGCCTCCATTTCTCACACGATCTCCTGGAACACGTGCTCGCACTCAATCAGAGTGCAAGCTCCAGTTGATGCTCCAGGGTCCCTCAGATGTGGATAAAGTCCTGGGTCTCCGAGAGCTCCCATTGCCCCCCTCTGTGGTAGGGCCACCTCCCCTGTTGTCCCTCTGGTTCCTCCTCCTCCTCCTCCTGGGCAGCACCCGTCTCCTTCGGGGGCTTGGACTCCCAGGCCCATTTCTGTGTCTGCGGGACATGGGGGGGTTGGTTGCTGTGCTTCCCCTGTCCCGTGGCCTGCCCCCATCTCCCCCTCCTGCTGGCCAGTCAGCCCTCTGCCCTAGGTACCCCTGTGCTGCTGGGTCCCCTCCCCTTTGGTCCCCTTACCCATTTCCGGGGTGCTCCCTCCCCAGGCCCGGTCATTGTCCCCAGGGCAGCCTGTCCCAGCTTCTGCTACTGCTGCTGCTGCCCTTCCACCTCCTCCATGTGCAGCACGACCACCTCCTCCTGTGCCTCCTCCACTCCCTCCTCCTCCTGCCTTGCTCTCTCACTCGCCGCCCTCCTTTCCCTGCCATCTCACTCCATCCCACCAAGTTTCCATGCTGCTGTGTGCCCTTTAAATCTCTCTCCGCAGCCTGTGTTATTGCTGGTTGCCTGGCAGAAACATTGCATGCTTTGTCCCCGGCTGGGTATCATTTTGCTTGCTTCCAGCCGTGGTTGCCGTTCAGATGTTACTTTTTATTGTTTCCCAGTGGGAATCACTTTAATCACACTTTTGGAAATGGTCAAGACCAGAGCTCTGGAAACGTGGTTGATTTTTACCCCTGGTGGGTATTGACTGTGGTGAACATCTGGCGGCCGCTGAACAGACGTTCCGGATGCTTTGGTCCCACTGTGGGATTGACCGTGGTTCACTGTGGTTGACTTTGATCTTGTAACGTCTGAAAATACCCAGTGTTTAGTGATTTAGTTTTAGTGTTTGTAGGAGTAGGCCTTTGTACTTATTAGATAATCCATTTAGTTCATAGCATTTAGAATAGTTAATAGCAGTTAGATTTAGTGTAGATAGATATATATAATATTAGATTAAAAAANATTAGATTTTTAAAAATAATTAAAAAATATAATAAAATAAATATATAAAAACATTATTTTGGAGGGAGAAATGGAGAAGGGAAGGAGAGGCCAGTCTGCTGCCCGTAGGGGAGGCAATGGGGCATGTGCCAGAGGTGGGAGGGGCTGTGTCATGGGAGTGGCATCAGGCAGCAGCAGTAGCCAGAGGCAGAGCACATCACCACCCCAAAACTCAGTAGGCCTGCTTTAGGGCAATAGGCTTCAGCGGCTCAGCATCACCTCCTGACAGTACCCTCCTCCACTGCCACGCAGGGCACTGGAAGGCCTGCAGTACTTGAGGCTGCGTCTGTCTCTGCTGGTGGTGGTGCTGGAGCAGGTGCTGGTGCTGCTTGCGATGTTCCTCCAGGGCCACCAATGTTCCCCACTGTCGAGGCGATCCCCAGCAGTCCAGAGGTGGTGGATCCCACCCCGGCTGCTAGAGGCAGGGTCCGATACCTGGGCAATGTCAGTAGAGAGAGGAGTAGTAGCAGCAGCAGCAGCAGCAGCAGCAGCACTAGCAGCTAGAGAGGGGGGCACAGGGAGAGTGCCAGCAGCATGGCGGACACAGGCAGTCTAGCCAAAGGGTCCCAGTAGTCCCCTTCACAGGACATCACCGTGATCACGGACAGTGAGTCAGAGGCAGACACTAGTGCCGCAGAGGAGATGTCTGGACCGAAGGCGATGGCTGAGCCTTCTCCCAGAGCCACCAAGTTCTCCCCCTCCCAGCAGTACTGGCAGTACTGCGTCAGCCGGGGCAGGCAAAAAGGCAGGATGGGGGAAAAAAACCTCAGTCTGGAATCATTTTAAACAGGTGCAGGCAGATGATCCAGAGAGGTGCAGTGCATGTTGTGCAATAAGGTGGTGAAGTGTGGGCAGGTGCTTACCAATCTTGGGATAGCTGCAATGGCAAGACACCTGAAGTTATGCCACATTGCTCTGCTGCTCAGCAAAAAGGCAGGGAAGTGGATGCCAGCGGGTTCTTGACTTCACCGTCCAGTCGCCCGGCTCCTTCAGCAGGCCAGCTTCCTGCACCAACTGCTACTGCCTCTAGCAGCAGGAGCAGTATGGGGGCAGAACAGCAGCAGGAGCCTCACCAACAGTGCCGTCAGTCCACTATGGAGGAGCTGGGGTGGGGGGATCTGTCAAGGCCATGGGCAGGGCGCTGTGGCACTGGCTTCCAAGAGAAAGCAAGGTGCCTGTTGGCAGAAATGATAGCCCTGGATGGCCAGAACTTGTCAATTGTGGAGGACAAGGGCTTCCAGCAGCTGATTGAGTTCCTGGCCCCCAACTTTAAGCTTTCCACTCCACCCTGATTCAGACTGTGGTGCCACAGCTCTACGGGGCTTTGAAGGACCAGGTGAGGGAGCAGCTGGCAAGTGCTGAGGGGCCACGGTACACTTCACCACTGACCTGTGGTCCGCCAGAAATGCCCAATGCACCTACCTGGCAGTGACTGCACACTGGTGGCAGGACCCAGAGGCAGCACTTGGCAGTGGCAGGAGGGATCCTGAAGCAGGGTATAGGTGGTCCCAGCTTCAGACACAAGTCATGGACAGCTCCCACACCTCAAGGAACCTCAAGGCAGCCCTGGCCACCATGGTGAGGGAGTGGGTCACGCCAGACGTGGCCTTCACCAAGGAGTGTGTGCTCATGGACAACGTGGCCAATATCATAAAGGCAGTACCTGACGGGGGCTTCACAAGTATCCCTTGCACCGCACACACCCTCAATCTTGTGGTGAAGGATGCTCTGGGCTTGGGAAAGAAGGGGATTGGGCCAGACATCCTTAGCTCCCTGGTCGAACGGGGGAAGAAGCTGACGGGGTTCTTCAACAGCAGTGTGAAGGGAAGCGAGCTCCTCTGGGAGAAGCAGGCCGAGCAAGAGTCCCCAGTGCACACGCTCATTCAGGATGTCTCCACCTTCCTGATGTTCGAGTAGCTTCTTGAGCAGAAAGCCACCCTGCATCTGGTGGCACTGGAGACAGACATTGAGGCACCTCCAGGGTACAACAGGGAGGAATGGGAGATTCTAGTTCACACGGTCTTAATCCTCAGACCGTTCCTGGCCGTGATGGAGACCATGAGCAGCTCCACCGCCACCCTCAGCCAGGTGACCCTGCTGGTCCATAGTCTCAAGAGGAGCCTGGACAAGATTTTTGGGGGGCGGGATTGTGGCTCTCCAGGCAGGAAGCTCTCCAATGAGGTGCTTAACCTGGCATGGAAGCTGAAGGTGGGGCTGAGTGCACGCTTTGATGAGCTCCTGCACCGGGAGGAATATGTCCTGGCAACGATGATGTACCCCAGGATGAAGGTCAGCATGGCACATGAGACAGCAGTCTATGGCCTCCGGAAGGGTACACTGGTGTAGAAGGTCCGGGAGGCAGAGCGGGCCATGCAGCAGGATGCCCCTGGGGATGGTGGGAGTGGGAGCAGCAACCCCTTCCAGCTATATGGGTCTATCCCTGCTCCCAGCCCTAGCGGTAGCAGCTGCACCAGCAGCAGGATGAGCATCAGCAACAGGACCCCTACTAGTGCCAGCAGCTCCTCCAGTGTGCAGTCCACTCTGGGGAGCATGGGGCCCAGCATAAAAGGGCAATCTGCATATCTGAGGGCAGTGGGGCAGGTGGTGCCGACCCAGAGCTATCAGAGGGAGTATGATGACACCTCAGCAGCAGTGGAGACCTACCTGGAGGAGGAGCCATGCATTGATCCCAGCAGTGATCCCTTGGCCTACTGGGCCAGCAAAGTCAACGTGTGGCCAGATCTGTCGAAAGTGGCCAAGGGTATCCTGTCCTGCCCACCAAACAGTGTCCCCAGTGAGACGGTGTTCTCTATGGCGGGGGACATTTGCTCCCCGCACCGCCTGAGACTGGGGGCCAAGTTGGTGGAGCAGTTGCTCTTTCTGAAGGTGAACCTTCCACTGCTGGGATTCCCTGAGCTTCCCTCCTCCTCCTCAATCTGGGCTAGGGCTACTGCTGCTATGCTGCTGAGGTGCTGTACCTCCCTCCCAATGCCTGGCACCCACCCTTCCTCTCTCTCACTCATACTANCTGCTGGGATTCCCTGAGCTTCCCCTGGACAAAGAGTGGTGGTGCAGTAGCACATGCCATCCCATGCCTGGGGAAGTCTTGGGATGGGGCTCCTCCTCCCCTCCTCCTCCTCAATCTGGGCTAGGGCTACTGCTGCTATGCTGCTGAGGTGCTGTACCTCCCTCCCAATGCCTGGCACCCACCCTTCCTCTCTCTCACTCATACTAGAGGGCCTCGGTCGCCTTATCTGACTGACCTCATGATGCAGGGTGGTATTGGGAAACAAACTGTAAGCCTGTCTGCCGGCCTATGGCTAGCTACACGATCTCAGCCCGCCTATGTTACACTGACTGGCTCTCGCTCTCTCACGCTGCACAGTCTTTGCTAGCCTATCTCAGTGCTCTGATGTCAATGTCCCAGCCTGCCTGCCCTACTGCCTCTCATGCCACGCTGCCTGTCTGCCCGCCCAGCTTGCCGCCAAGCTCAAAGTATTCCTCAGTCCTCTTTCCTTACTGCCTCTCATACCACGTTGCATGCCCGTCCGCCCAAGATGCAAATCTTGAACCCTGCCTCAGTCTGACTGCCTTCTGCTCATGCCGCGCTGCCTGCCAGCCCACCAGCCTACCCAGGTGGTCTAGATCAAAGCTTGCCTCAGTCTGCCTGCCTCTCATGCCACGATGCCCGCCCATCCACCCAGGTGGACTAGATCAAAGCCTGCCTCAGTCTGCCTGCCTCTCATAACACAGTGCCTGTATGCCTACCCTGGTCTGGGTACCACTGGTCTGGTAATCCCGCCGCTGCTGTCTTCTGGTCCATGGGTGCTCTGCCCTGGCCAATCCAAATGTTCCCACACAATCCTGCTGCTGCCATCTGCTGCTGTATGGGAGCTATTTCCTGGCAAATCCAACCATCCTGGCTACATGGGTGCTGTGTACAGGCAAATCCTGCTGCTGCTGTCTCTGCTGTTCCATGGATTCTGTCCCCGGGCAACCCAATGCTGCTGCTACTTCTAATGTTGCCTCTGCTGTCCCTGCCACGGGTCCTGTACCCGGGCAATTCAAAGTCTACACCAGCTACCAATGCTGCCTCTGGGAAATCCAATGTCTGCTGCCACTTCTGCCTCTGCTGTCTGTGCCATGGAATCTGAGCCCCAGCAAGCCAATGTCTGCTGATGCTGCCAATGCCACCCATGCTGTCTGTGCCACGGGTTCTGGGGCCCATCATTCCACTCACAGACAGCCATCATTCAACTGCATCAAGAAACAGCCACTCCAGCCCCAGTAACCACCATCAGGGTTCTGTGGCCAAGTTACAGGCAGGGAGGGCTGTGGCCAATACCTAGAAACTGCCACCTTAGCCTCAGGACCCTGAGGCCACATTAGCCTCAGGGTCCAGGGCCATCATTCCTCACACAAAGAGCCGATTTTCGAAAGCATCAAGAAACAGCCACTCCAGTGCCAGGACCCACCGCTGGGATTCTGGGGCCAAGTTACAGGCAGGGAGGGATGTGTCCAATACCTAGAAGCTGCCACTCTAGTCCCAGGACCCACCATCATGGGTCTGGGACCATTATTCCTCGCACGGAGATGATGTCATTCCACCGCATCAAGAAACAGCCATTCCATCCCCAGGACCCGCTGCTGGGGGTCTGGAGCCAAGTTACAGGCAGGGAGGGATGTGGCCAATACCTAGAAGCTGACACTCTAGCCCCAGGATCCACCATCTTGGGTCTGGGGCCATCATTCCTCACGCAGAGACGATGTCATTCCAACGCATCAAGAAACAGCCACTCCAGTCCCAGGACCTGCTGCCAGAGTTCTGGGGCCACGTTACAGGCAGGGAGGGCTGTGGCCAATACTTAGAAGCTGCCACCTTAGCCCCAGGACTCACCATCATAGGTCTGGGGCCATCATTCCTTGCACAGAGAGCCGATTTTCCAAAGCATCAAGAAACAGCCACTCCAGACCCAGGACCCAATGCCGGAGTTCTGGGGTCAAGTTACAGGCAGGGAGGGAGGTGGCCAATACCTAGAAGCTGCCACTCTAGCCCCAGGACCCACCGTCATGGGTCTGGGGCCAATATTCCTCACACTGAGACGATGTAATTCCACAACATTAAGAAACAGCCACTCCAGCCCCATGACGCACCTTCAGGTTTCTGAGGCCAAGTTATGGGCATGGAGGGCTTTGGCCAAAATCTAGAAGCTGCCACTCTAGCTCCAGGACCCACCGTCATGATTCTGGGGCCATCATTCCTCACACGGAGGCGATGTCATTCCACCGCATCAAGAAACAGCCACTCCAGCCCCAGGACTTGCCATCATGGTTCTGGGGCCAAGTTACAGGCAGGGAGGGCTGTGTCCAATATGTATCTAGAAGCTGCCACTCTAGCCCCAGGACCCACCATCATGGGTCTGGGGCCATCATTCCTCGCACGGAGGCAATGTCTTTCCACTGCATCAAGAAACAGCCACTCCAGTCCCAGGACCTGCCGCCAGGGTTCTGGGGCCAAGTTACAGGCAGGGAGGGTTGTGGCCAATACCTAGAAGCTTCCACTCTAGCCACAGAACCTACCATCATGCGTCTGGGGCCATCATTCCTCGCATGGAGACTATGTCATTCCACGGCATCAAGAAACAGCCACTCCAGCCCCAGGACCCACCGCCAAGGTTCTGGGGTCAAGTTACAGGCATGGAGGGCTGTGGCCAATACCTAGAAGCTGCCACTCTAACCCCAGAACCTACCGTCATGGGTCTGGGGCCATCATTCCTCGCACGGAGACAATGTCATTCCACCGCATCAAGGAACAGCCACTACAGCCCCATGACCTGCCATCAGGATTCTGGGACCTACGTTACTGGCAGGGAGGGCTGTGGCCAATATCTTTAAGCTGCCACTCTAGCCTCAGGACCCACTGTTATGAATCTGGGGGCATCATTCCTCGCACGGAGACGATGTAATTCCACCGCATCAAGAAACAGCCACTCCAGTCCCAGGACCCGCCATCAGGGTTCTGGGGCCTATGTTACTGGCAGGGAGGGCTGTGGTCAATATCTTTAAGCTACCACTCTAGCCCCAGGACCCACCATCATGGGTCTGGGGCCATAATTCCTCGCACCGAGGTGTTATCTTTCCACAGCATCAAGAAACAGCCACTCCAGCCCCAGGAACCACCCTCAGGGTTCTTGTGCCCTGTCATTCTGCTCACGGGGCACTATCTTTCCACCTTTTCTTTACACAACCTGCTGTTCATGGAGAGAGAGAGAGAGAGAGAGAGAGAGAGAGAGGTTCCCAGCTAGAACGAGAGAGATGGGGGTTGGAGGGGGAGAGGTAGGTGTATCCAGCTACCCTGGCTGCCACCTGCCAATAATTCCTAATGGCATATATTTTCCAATCCCATAGGTGTAGACTAGAAGGGAACCCAAAACACTCCTCTCCAGAGTAAGAAAATATTTTTTGCATCGACTCAGTAAGCTCTTCCCTTTAGGGAGCTTGGGTTTCCAGTGCCGGTTATTCCTATATTTACTTACTGTGAGCAACTCCTGTCCCACAGGGTATTTGGACTGAATGTCTGAGACATTTGGTCTGAATGTCTGAGACATGTCTGAGACATTCAGACCAAATGGGATTGGAAAATATATGCCATTAGGAATTATTGCTGAGACCAACTTGAAGTATTATAAGATCAGTAGAAAATATCCCTGAAGAAGTTTTCTTAAGCAAAATGTTGGATATTCAGGACCTTTATGGACATTTATCAGCTGTGGGCATTTTCAGCGGTTCCTTGAGGTTATTCCCTATTGGAGATTTTGGCATTTGCTGTATTTGAATTTTGCTTTCCTGCATGGGTTTTTTCCCCCCATACAAAGAGATGTTTTTGCATAGCCTGGTCACGTTGATCTCTTTCTTCGGCATTTATTTGTATTGATATACTATTGTTGTTTGTTCCTTTATATTGTATTTTTACACTGTTTTATTCCTCATTGTACTTTGTTATTTCTATAAATGTATTACTCTGATCCATGGTATCATCTTGACTTGCATAGGTGCAGTTTGTTGTTCTTTCTTGCTTTTGTATTCACTCCACCTCTATATCCGTTATTTGTGCATTGCCCACATCCAGCATGCAGCAAACCTACCATAATGAGATGGAATATAACACAACGTATTATATGTGCCTGCCTTCCTGTGTTCCAGTACCTGCTGCTACCACCTATTGCATGATTGAATGAAGTGTGCCCGATAGTCTTTAGGCTGTCGTTCCACTTTCCCTGAGTCAGTCATGCCCACCCGTCCCAAGAACCATCAACTAGATTCTGGGACAATCATTCCAGTCACTGGGGGCCACATTCCATTCCACTGCATCCAGAAACCCGGCGCCCACACGCCATCTGAACCCTCCCCCCTCCCCCCCACAGCCTACTCCTCCACACCCACCCGTGGATGCCCGCTGAAGCTGCTGGAAATAAAAGCCCCTCCAACCACCAGCTCCTGCTGCCTGCTGCCAAGGAGTCTGTCTCTCTTTCCCTCTGTCACACCCACCCACACAAACACAAGCCCTGCACCTCCTGGGGCTCTGTCTGCAAGTTGAGACCTTGCTGCTGGCACAGCACATCTTTGGGTTAATAACTACGCTACATCGGCTGGCAGGTGCTGCTGGTAGGGACCGACAAGCTGTATGAGATTCTGCCACCTGCCAGCCAGAACTTCAGCACATACGGATAAAAGACTGGACAGCTCAAATGAAGCTTATAACAAGAAATACAACAACTTTTATTAAAACTATTTAAAGAACAACAACAAGAACAAAGCAACAACAACATTCTGAAAACAAAAGCAAACATTGAAAGGAAACGTATAAATTAAACTATTAGTCTCTGTTCCCCGGGACTTGGGGGAAAGGCAACAGCTGTTGGGGCACAGCACAGGGCTGAGGGGCGGCCACCCGAGACTCTTGTTGGTTGTATCCATGGCCACGGCAAACTCCACAGCCCCTTCCACAGCCCGATGCCACCTGAAGAGCACCTGGTGGTATAGTTCCAGGCGTTCCATCTTGGCAGTGACGTACTGGTCGTATGCCTCCAACTTCTTCTTCTCCACCTGGAATGCCTGGAACTCCTCCACCAGGTGGTTCTCTGTGGTGGCTGCTATCTGCTGCAGGCCGGCCCCAAAGTCCCAGGTAGGCCTCTCAAACTTGGCCCAAACTTGGCCTCATCAGACTCCTGGGGCCTGGGGGTCTCCACATCAAGGCTGGGGGGGGGGGAAAGGGTTTAAATGCCATCTTTTTTGGGTTGGTTTCCCCCCCC
>QEPC01012093.1:277177-298563 GCA_003113815.1 Sphenodon punctatus | reverse complement strand
CCGCCAAGGTTCTGGGGTCAAGTTACAGGCATGGAGGGCTGTGGCCAATACCTAGAAGCTGCCACTCTAACCCCAGAACCTACCGTCATGGGTCTGGGGCCATCATTCCTCGCACGGAGACAATGTCATTCCACCGCATCAAGGAACAGCCACTACAGCCCCATGACCTGCCATCAGGATTCTGGGACCTACGTTACTGGCAGGGAGGGCTGTGGCCAATATCTTTAAGCTGCCACTCTAGCCTCAGGACCCACTGTTATGAATCTGGGGGCATCATTCCTCGCACGGAGACGATGTAATTCCACCGCATCAAGAAACAGCCACTCCAGTCCCAGGACCCGCCATCAGGGTTCTGGGGCCTATGTTACTGGCAGGGAGGGCTGTGGTCAATATCTTTAAGCTACCACTCTAGCCCCAGGACCCACCATCATGGGTCTGGGGCCATAATTCCTCGCACCGAGGTGTTATCTTTCCACAGCATCAAGAAACAGCCACTCCAGCCCCAGGAACCACCCTCAGGGTTCTTGTGCCCTGTCATTCTGCTCACGGGGCACTATCTTTCCACCTTTTCTTTACACAACCTGCTGTTCATGGAGAGAGAGAGAGAGAGAGAGAGAGAGAGAGAGGTTCCCAGCTAGAACGAGAGAGATGGGGGTTGGAGGGGGAGAGGTAGGTGTATCCAGCTACCCTGGCTGCCACCTGCCAATAATTCCTAATGGCATATATTTTCCAATCCCATAGGTGTAGACTAGAAGGGAACCCAAAACACTCCTCTCCAGAGTAAGAAAATATTTTTTGCATCGACTCAGTAAGCTCTTCCCTTTAGGGAGCTTGGGTTTCCAGTGCCGGTTATTCCTATATTTACTTACTGTGAGCAACTCCTGTCCCACAGGGTATTTGGACTGAATGTCTGAGACATTTGGTCTGAATGTCTGAGACATGTCTGAGACATTCAGACCAAATGGGATTGGAAAATATATGCCATTAGGAATTATTGCTGAGACCAACTTGAAGTATTATAAGATCAGTAGAAAATATCCCTGAAGAAGTTTTCTTAAGCAAAATGTTGGATATTCAGGACCTTTATGGACATTTATCAGCTGTGGGCATTTTCAGCGGTTCCTTGAGGTTATTCCCTATTGGAGATTTTGGCATTTGCTGTATTTGAATTTTGCTTTCCTGCATGGGTTTTTTCCCCCCATACAAAGAGATGTTTTTGCATAGCCTGGTCACGTTGATCTCTTTCTTCGGCATTTATTTGTATTGATATACTATTGTTGTTTGTTCCTTTATATTGTATTTTTACACTGTTTTATTCCTCATTGTACTTTGTTATTTCTATAAATGTATTACTCTGATCCATGGTATCATCTTGACTTGCATAGGTGCAGTTTGTTGTTCTTTCTTGCTTTTGTATTCACTCCACCTCTATATCCGTTATTTGTGCATTGCCCACATCCAGCATGCAGCAAACCTACCATAATGAGATGGAATATAACACAACGTATTATATGTGCCTGCCTTCCTGTGTTCCAGTACCTGCTGCTACCACCTATTGCATGATTGAATGAAGTGTGCCCGATAGTCTTTAGGCTGTCGTTCCACTTTCCCTGAGTCAGTCATGCCCACCCGTCCCAAGAACCATCAACTAGATTCTGGGACAATCATTCCAGTCACTGGGGGCCACATTCCATTCCACTGCATCCAGAAACCCGGCGCCCACACGCCATCTGAACCCTCCCCCCTCCCCCCCACAGCCTACTCCTCCACACCCACCCGTGGATGCCCGCTGAAGCTGCTGGAAATAAAAGCCCCTCCAACCACCAGCTCCTGCTGCCTGCTGCCAAGGAGTCTGTCTCTCTTTCCCTCTGTCACACCCACCCACACAAACACAAGCCCTGCACCTCCTGGGGCTCTGTCTGCAAGTTGAGACCTTGCTGCTGGCACAGCACATCTTTGGGTTAATAACTACGCTACATCGGCTGGCAGGTGCTGCTGGTAGGGACCGACAAGCTGTATGAGATTCTGCCACCTGCCAGCCAGAACTTCAGCACATACGGATAAAAGACTGGACAGCTCAAATGAAGCTTATAACAAGAAATACAACAACTTTTATTAAAACTATTTAAAGAACAACAACAAGAACAAAGCAACAACAACATTCTGAAAACAAAAGCAAACATTGAAAGGAAACGTATAAATTAAACTATTAGTCTCTGTTCCCCGGGACTTGGGGGAAAGGCAACAGCTGTTGGGGCACAGCACAGGGCTGAGGGGCGGCCACCCGAGACTCTTGTTGGTTGTATCCATGGCCACGGCAAACTCCACAGCCCCTTCCACAGCCCGATGCCACCTGAAGAGCACCTGGTGGTATAGTTCCAGGCGTTCCATCTTGGCAGTGACGTACTGGTCGTATGCCTCCAACTTCTTCTTCTCCACCTGGAATGCCTGGAACTCCTCCACCAGGTGGTTCTCTGTGGTGGCTGCTATCTGCTGCAGGCCGGCCCCAAAGTCCCAGGTAGGCCTCTCAAACTTGGCCCAAACTTGGCCTCATCAGACTCCTGGGGCCTGGGGGTCTCCACATCAAGGCTGGGGGGGGGGGAAAGGGTTTAAATGCCATCTTTTTTGGGTTGGTTTCCCCCCCCNGTGTTCTTTGTGTTTCCCTGTGTAATATTGTGTATATATAGATAGATAGTTATTAGATAGATAGTTACTAGATAGATATACATAGTAGTTATCTTAGTTATAGAGATAGATAGAGATACAGTGTGTTTGTAGGACAAGGCCTTTGTAGTTAATTATTAGGATATTCCATTTAGTTCACTAGGTTTTAGAACAGTTAATAGCAGTTAGATTTAGGGAAGAGATAGATATATATATATAAAAAAGAAACAGGCACTCCAGCCCCAGAACCCACCATCAGGCTTCTTGGGCCTATGTTACTGGCAGGGAGGGCTGTGGCCAATATGTATCTAGAAGCTGCCACTCTAGCCCCACGACCCACCATCATGGGTCTGGGGCCATCATTCCTCGCACAAAGGCGATGTCATTCCACCGTATCAAGAAACAGCCACTCCAGCCCCAGCAACCACTAACAGGGTTCTGGGGCCAAGTTACAGGCAGGGAGGACTGTGGCCAATATCTTTAAGCTGCCACTCTAGCCCCAGGACCCACCATCATGGGTCTGGGGCTCGTCATTCCTCGCACAGAGAGCCAATTTTCAACTGCATCAAGAAACAGCCACTCCAGCTCCAGGACCCACCGTCAGGGTTCTGGGGCCTACATTACTGGCAGGGAGGGCTGTGGCCAATATCTTTAAACTGCCACTTTAGCCCCAGGACCCACCATCATGGGTCTGGGGCCATCATTCCTCGCATGGAGGCAATCTCTTTCCACCGCATCAAGAAACAGCCACTCCAGCCTCAGGACCGAGCGTCAGGGTTCTGGGGCCACGTTACAGGCAGGGAGGGCTGTGGCCAATATCTAGAAGCTGCTACTCTAGCCCCAGGACCCTGACGGGTCTGGGGCCATCATTCCTCGCACGGGGATGATGTCTTTCCACCGTGTCAAGAAACAGCCACTCCAGCACCAGGACCTGCCGTCAGGGCTCTGGGGCCAGGTTACAGGCAGGGAGGACTGTGGCCATATTTAGAAGCTGCCACTCTAGCCCCAGGACCCACCGTCATGAGTCTGGGGCCATCATTCCTCGCACGGAGGTGATCTCTTTCCACCACATCAAGAAACAGTCGCTCCAGCCCTAGGACCCGCTGTCATGGTTCTGGGGCCAAGTTACAGGCAGGGAGGGCTGTGGCCAATATCTAAAAGCTGCCACTCTAGCCCCAGGACCCACCATCATGGGTCTGGGCCATCATTCCTCGCACAGGACGCTGTCATTACACCACATCAAGAAACAGCCACTCCAACCCCAGGACCTACCGCCAGGGTTCTGGGGCCAAGTTACTGGCAGGGAGGGCTGTGGTCAATATCCAGAAGCTGCTACTCTAGCCCCAGGATCCACCCTCAGGGTTCTTCTGCCCTGTCATTCCACTCACGGGGCACTGTCATTCCACCTTTTCTTTTCGCAAACTGCTGTTCAGAGAGAGAGAAAGTCTCCCCACTGCTAGAAGGAGAGACAAACACGAACTCATGCTGTCACCTGCACTATATGGCCAGAGAGAGAGAGAGGTTCCCAGCTAGAACAACAAAGATGGGGGCTGGAGGGGATAGGTGTATCCAGCTACCCTGGCTGCCACCTGCCAGAACCAGGAAGAACACAACATATTATATCTGCCTGCCTGCCTGTGTGCGTTCCTGTACCTGCTGCTTCCACCTATCGCATGATTGAATGAAGTGTGCCTTTTAGTGTTTAGGTTGTCATTCCACTGTCCATGAATCACTCATGCCTGCCCATCCCAGGAACCATCAACAAGATTCTGGGACCATCATTCCAGTCACTGGGGGCCGCATTCCATTCCACTGCATCCAGAAGTCCGGTGTCCGCACACCAGCCGCCCCCCCTCCCCCCCACAGCCTACTCCTCCACACCCACCCGTGGATGCCCGCTGAAGCTGCTGGAAATAAAAGCCCCTCCAACCACCAGCTCCTGCTGCCTGCTGCCAAGGAGTCTGTCTCTCTTTCCCTCTGTCACACCCACCCACACAAACACAAGCCCTGCACCTCCTGGGGCTCTGTCTGCAAGTTGAGACCTTGCTGCTGGCACAGCACATCTTTGGGTTAATAACTACGCTACATCGGCTGGCAGGTGCTGCTGGTAGGGACCGACAAGCTGTATGAGATTCTGCCACCTGCCAGCCAGAACTTCAGCACATACGGATAAAAGACTGGACAGCTCAAATGAAGCTTATAACAAGAAATACAACAACTTTTATTAAAACTATTTAAAGAACAACAACAAGAACAAAGCAACAACAACATTCTGAAAACAAAAGCAAACATTGAAAGGAAACGTATAAATTAAACTATTAGTCTCTGTTCCCCGGGACTTGGGGGAAAGGCAACAGCTGTTGGGGCACAGCACAGGGCTGAGGGGCGGCCACCCGAGACTCTTGTTGGTTGTATCCATGGCCACGGCAAACTCCACAGCCCCTTCCACAGCCCGATGCCACCTGAAGAGCACCTGGTGGTATAGTTCCAGGCGTTCCATCTTGGCAGTGACGTACTGGTCGTATGCCTCCAACTTCTTCTTCTCCACCTGGAATGCCTGGAACTCCTCCACCAGGTGGTTCTCTGTGGTGGCTGCTATCTGCTGCAGGCCGGCCCCAAAGTCCCAGGTAGGCCTCTCAAACTTGGCCCAAACTTGGCCTCATCAGACTCCTGGGGCCTGGGGGTCTCCACATCAAGGCTGGGGGGGGGGGAAAGGGTTTAAATGCCATCTTTTTTGGGTTGGTTTCCCCCCCCTCTTCTGGTGCTGAGGCTCCATGGTGGCCACACCAGAGTCCTCCTCCTGCCCCCTCACTCTCCTGCCAAGAGTTCACAAGATGTAGGCAATGAGCCCCGATGTGGTCCCCTCTTTTTGCAGCCGGAATCTTTTATGGCAGATCTAAAAATAGCATTAAAAGATAGGAACATAAGAAGTGCCATACTGTGTCAGACCAATGGTCTGTCAAGCCCTGCCTCTATTCTGTCTCCACAAGTGGGTGGACTGGGAGGCCAATCTCTTTCTGCAGGGGACTTCCATTCCTAACAGGTCACAGGGCAATTCATTCCCTGTTGTTCCAGTCCCCGTGCCTTACCTTGCATGTGGTGATTCTGTCGCCCTTGTCATAAAACCTCCAGACATCTGACCTTGTCCACCGAATGTTTGGGGGTATCACTGGCTACCTCGGCCTAGGGGTCCTCCTTGGCCAGGCAAGGAGGAGCTGGCAGCAGTGCTGGTCCGGCATCTGATTCCTCTCTGAAATGGGAACACATTAAGAACACCAAAGTAATATCATGCATTTATGATGATGTCTCTAGTTCTCCCTCCGTGGGGTGCTTGGGATGGCAATGGAGAGATCCTGTCTGGCACATGCAAATCCTGCCCTCCTTGGGGTGCTAGTAGTGATAGCAATGGGAGCTGTGACCCTGGCTGGCATGTTCAAATCCTGTCCTCCTTGGGTGCTAGTAGTGATGGCAACAGGAGATGTGACCCTGGCTGGCATGTGCAAATCCTGTTCTTCTTTGGGTGCTGCGGAGGGATGAGACCTTTGCTGTCATGTGAAAACCTGGCCCTCCTTGGGGTGCTATGGATGGCAACTGGAAAGACCCTGGTGGCTGGCATGTTCAAATCCTGCCCTCCTTGGGGTGCTAGGGGATGCTAGGTATTGCAACTAGAAAGGCCCTGGCTGGCATGTGCAAATCCTGCCCTTCTTTGGGTGCTGCGGAGGGATGAGACCCTGGCTGGCATGTGAAAATCCTGCCCTTCTTTGGGTGCTGCGGAAGGATGAGACCCTGGCTGGCACATGTAAATCCTGCCCTTCTTTGGGTGCTAGTAGCGATGGCAACTGGAAGTACCCTTGCTGGCACATGCAAATCCTGCCCTCCTTGGGGCGCTATGGATGTGGAAAGACCCTGGTGGCTGGCACGTGCAAATCCTGCCCTTATTTGGGGGTGCATAGGGAATGGGATGGCAACTGGAGAGTGGAGACCCTTGCTAGCCTGGCACATGTTTGGGTGGTGGTGCTGCTCTTGCTCATGCCTGACTGCTGGAAGAGCCCCCCACACTACAGTACTCTCTCTCTCTGTGTCAGACATCCTCTAGTATCCTCTGATGCCCACTGTTTGTGCCTGGACAAAGGTCCAGCAGCTGCCAGAGGAACCTCTTCCTCCTCCACCGGTGGAGGCACTGGTCACCTTCTTCTCCATTTTTTTTTTTTTTTTAAATCCACACACAGCCAACACAACACACACAGCACCCACCAACACTCACCAACCAGCCAAACCAAAACCAACACACACTACACAGCCAAAACACACACGAATCAACAACAAACACACAGCCAGCCACAACACACACTTTCAGCCACACAAGCTCTGCACGCACTCGAATTTACGGTTTCCGGCGCAATCACGGGCTCTCGCGATACTTTTTCCAAATGCCCGAACCGAACATGACTGAACCGAACAGCCGAACCGAACAGCCAAACCAAACCGGACCGAAATGGCCGAACCCAAACCACTATCTGTTCACCCATCCCTATTTCTTTGCTACTCTCACTGCATCTGCAAAGTCACACCCAGCTGAGCTTTTCTGGGTAGTGCAGAGACTGGTCAGTCTGGCCTCTCTCCGCCTGGAACTGGAATCTTCCAGTGCTTGCTGTGACATGTTTGTCAAGTTTTTTGTGGTTAAAATGCTCGGATTCACCACAACTTCAATGCTGCATTTGTAGCAATAGGAGAATCTGAGGTAATGGAAGGCCTGCTCCCTCTGGTTCATGGGATCAGTTTCGGTAGGTTTTGCCCGCTGATGTGACGGATGTCCTTGGGTCTGTCAGAGCCACCTGTTGTGAATTAGATCCATGCCCGTCCTGACTGGTTATGGCCTGCCAGGAGGCATTAGTACCGCTGCTTGCTGGGGTAGTCAATGCCTCCTTTAGGGAGGGCAAGGTGCCGGGCCGCCCCAAAGAGACAGTAGTGCAGCCTCTGCTCAATAAACCATTGTTTGACATTTACTCCCTGGCCAGCTATCAGCTAGTATCTAACATTTCCTTTAAAGGGAAGATTATTGAAGTGGCTCGGCAGCTTCAGGGGCATGTAGACCATATTGGTTTCCTTGATCCTTTGCAGTCCGGCTTTCATCCACAGTTTGGTACCAAGACTGCACTTGTGGCTTTGGTTGACAATCTACGCTGGGAACTAGATCAGGGCAGATCATCTTTACTGATTATGTTAGATCTGTTGGCAGCATTTGATACCATTGACCATGAGATGTTGGTGGCAAGGCTGCAGACAGGGCTGGCCTTACTGCTGGGTACTCTGGGGCAGCCGCCCCAGGCCCCGCTCCCAGGGGGACCCCACACTGCTTGACCTCCCCCGGGTCCTGCTGGTTGGCTCACCACCAGCCTGTCCGAGCCCCTGCCCTTGGCAGCAGCAGGCAGCGTGGGCGGCAGGGGCATGGGGGAGGAGCTACCACCACCCCAATCACCTGCCCGCCTAGGTGCCACAGCCTCTCTCCTGCTCGCCCCATAGCACCGCCGCCACTTATCCGTGCCACCCGCCGGCTCTGCTGCTGCTGCTTTAAGCTTAGCTTGCTACCTGTGGCTGAATCTCCTGCTGCAGTCTGTGGCATGCGCATGCGCATGTTGAGGCCAGCCATTTCCTGGATCTGGCATGCTGGGGAATGTAGTCCCAGCATGGTAGATACAGGAAATGGCTAGCTCCGGCATTTGCACGCAGTGGCACACAGCCAGCGGGCAGCATGGAACCTCCAGTAGTAGTGGTGTGGCAGGCCAGGTAGCAGTAGGTGTGTGCAGGCAGGGGGGTTGGCCGAAATGAGTGTGCGTGAGCAGCATGTAAGTTCTGATGTATGTGCGTTTGAGTTTGAATGAGTGTGTGTCTGTGCGTGACTGCGTGAGTTGGTTTGAATGAGTGTGTCTGAAAGATGAGAGTTCGTGTGTGAGAGAATGACTGTTTGAATGAGTGTGTATGCATGACTGCATGTGAGTTAGTTTGCATGTGTGTGTGTGAGAGTAAGACTAGAGAGAGAGAGTGGGCTTGAATGAGTGTGTGTGAGAGATGAGAGCTTGTGTGTGGGAGAGTGACTGTGTTTGAATGAGTGTGTGTGTGTGACTGCGTGTGAGTTGGTTTGAATGACTGAGCATGTGTGTGAAAGACTAGAGAGTTAGTTTGAATGAGTGCATGTGTTTGAATGTGTGTGCGTGAGAGAGAGAAAGGAGAGCATGTGTTTGAGGGTAATATGTGTGTAAGAGAGGTAAGAGTGGGTGGGTGGGAGGGAGGGAGGGGCCAGGGGGAAAGCAGATGGAGCTGTAGAAAGTGAGTGGGGCATGGAAAAGTGGGTGTAGCTGTGGAATGTGGGCCAGGCATCAGAAAGTGGGCAGAGCTGAGGGGGCCCCACATTTTGTCTTTGCCCTGGGCCCCACTATTTCTAAGGCCAGCCCTGGCTGCGGGACCGGGCTTGGGTGGGCAGAATTGTTCTTGAATGGTTCCGCTTCTTCCTGGCCAGGAGAACTCAGTGGGTGGTTCTTGGGGAGTGCTCACCATCTCCCCAGAAGCTCATGTGTGGAGTCCTGCAGGGTTCTATTCTGTCCCCCCTTCCTGTTCAAGATGTAGATGCAGCCGTTGGGCAAGGTCGTGAGGGGGGTTTGGCATACATTGTGATCAATACGCTGATGAGACACAACTTTACCTCTCGTTTTATACAGACCCAGACCCGGCAATCTCAGTGCTTATCCAGTGTTTGGTGGCTGTGGGGGAGTGGATGAGGGTGAGCCGTTTGATGCTGAATCCCGACAAGATTGAGGTGATGCTGGTGGGTAGGGCCGAGGGTGTGGTGGCCCCTGTCATTGATGAGGTCTGCCCTCCTCTGCCCACTCAGGTCTGTAGCTTAGGGGTGCTTCTCAACTCACAGCTCCACCTGGATTTCCAGATGGCAGCTGTGGCAAGGAGCGCCATTCGCCAGTTACATCTAGTGCGACGGCTGTGGCCGTATGTTTCAGACTCTGACCTGGTCACCATCATCCATGCTTTTATCACCTCTAGACTGGGCTATTGCACCACACTTTATGTGGGGCTACCCTTGGTGATTGTCCGAACTTTGCAACTGGTGCAGAAAGTGGCGTCCCGTCTTCTAATGGGGAAGGGCCACCGCGAGCACATTACACCAGTGCTTTGTTTGCTGCACTGGCTGCCTATTGTCTACTGGGCCCAATTCAAGGTGTTGATACTAACCTATAAAGTCCGAAATGGCCTGGGTTCTGCCTACTTGTTGGACCGCCTCAGGCCCCGGACTGTGGTGCAGCCCCTGCGGTTGGCTGGGGACGCCAGACTCGAATGGCGATGATGGAGAGGGCATTCTCGATGGCCACTCCACAACTGTGGAAATCCCTCCAAACAGGGGCCAGTCTATCCCCAGACCCTCTTTTCAAAGACAGTGTAAGACCTGGATGTTCCCCTGGACTTTTGGTGGGGGAGACGGGGGTGGGGAGGGTTGGGAAATGGGGAGAGGGGGTTGGTTCCACCTGATGTTTTATAGTATTTTATAATGTTTTGTGTGTTTTAATTATTGAATTGTTTTTATTGATTTGTTGTAAGCCGCTCCAAGTTGCCCATGTGGGCAAGAGGAAGTGGTTGAGAAATATAATGAAATAATGTAAATAAATACATAAAATTATTATTTGTTAGGTGCCTGTTTCATGTTGGTCACAGACCATGGCCCGCTTCAATGAGTGCTATCAACCCACGCATCCTGCTCTGGTATCTGGCACTCCAGCAGTATGTATTTGATATAAGACATCTATTGGGTCATGCTCATGCTAATGCTGACCTTTTTTCCACGACAGGGCAATGAGGCCCCTGATCTCTGCCACCCTCAGGACTTCATCATGATGACTGGGGAACGTGATGAATCAGGGATCTGCCCCAAATACCCCACCATTGGGTTGGCCTGGGACTCCACAGCAGCAACAACAAGGAACCCGAGGACATACTCCTTCTTGGGAGCAGAGGAGAAGCCACCAGAGAGCTGCAGGACTGGAGTTGCTGACAGATGCATCAGCAGACTCAGCCCCGGACTACAACTCCCAGGATGCTGCAGGCTTCCAGGAGTGACAGTCAGTGACATCAACACCAGAAGCCCAGCCAGGTCGGGCCCAGCGGGGCTATTTAACCAGCTGGACAGCAAGGAGAAAGGGCCTCCAAACTGCCACTGTTGGAGTCAGTCCCCCAGACACCACACCTCTAAAGAGGTTTCACCCAAACCCACAGGAATCTTGGGACGTGAGGTAACGGGTTAGGGTTTGATGCAACAGCACCAGATTTGGGGTGAGAGAGGACCTGGGAAAAGGACTCAGAGCCTAGAGAGGAAGGGGGAGTGGGATGAAGGTGGAAGGTAGGAAGACTCATCCCCTAAGCCCCTCCCCCAGAGGGACACACAACCCAGCCCTTAGGGGCCCCAACATGGTGTGGGAGTGTTAGGATTTAAAATCCAGTAATTTTCCTCCCAAGCACAATTCCCCAATCGGGATCTTTGTCACCCCCACACCACAAATTAGACGTTTTTAATTGGGTACAACACTATTTTATTATCCTGCTCACACAATCAGGTACAGCATGAACCCAATGCAACAGTTCTTAGATAGATCCTAGCCTGGCCTGCCTAGCATATAAAATATGTTTCTTACGTGTCCTGCAGATCACAGTGGCGAGCGTTGGTTTGGAGAGGTTGATACAGGTGGGGGCCCGGGGGTCCGTACCCGGGAAAGGTGCCCCTTGTTGTGTTGCAGAACTCCCTATGGAGGAGCTCCAGAAAGGGTCATCAGCCCACGGACACCATGTTAGATGCCAAGCGCTGAGACAAGGACCTGGAGTATTGCTTGGCTTTTTATACTGTTCTGGGTGGGGACATGTTGTCAAAATACTGAGTGCAGGGTTCGACTGACCTTTCAGGCAGGAGGTGTATCAGCATATTTGGGAACAAAGCCTTTTGTAATCTTTTGATGGTTTGGGGCTTACCCAGTTGATATGCTTATTTATTTTCCCCCAATCTATTTCCAGAGCATTCAGACCCCAACCCTCCAGTCCGGGCCAAACCTTCTGTAATTTAGATTGGGGTATTACTCATGCCCCTCCTGGCATCTCCAAGGCTACTTTTCTCGTTGACACCCAGTCACTCTGCATCAAAGTACTAAAAAGGCCCCTTTGTCTGGTTAGGTGTTGCCGCCTATCTCCTGTTTTGCAGTACTTATAGCTTTGTTTATAGCAACATTCCTTTCTCCTCTCCTTTGTGCATGGCTCTCAACTTCGTATCACTGTGACCTGAGGATTTTGGTTTGAGGTTTAGCTGGCTAGTAGGTTCTTTAGCTTGTACCCATCATGCTCTATAATATGAACCAGTGTTTTTCCCACTTGGGCTAACATATATTCAATACTATTTATATTTAATCTACTAATGCTACAAACAGGTGTTATATAGTTACTAAAGTCATCTAAACGCAGGTTTACAATCATGTGATATGGGGAGAATACAATAAAAATGCAGCACAAGTCAGTGTACACAGTTACTAAGATAAAAACAGGTTTACATGGCCGGTGAGATTACAATAAAAATGCAACAGGAGTCTGTTCAGGAGTCATGGCACAGTCCTATACAGCAGATCATTGCTCTTGTGTACAGTCAGAGCCCGTGGCACATGCCAGGGAACTGAGAGTCAAGAAGGTCTGAGTTTTTATCCCAGCAGTAACCCCAAGCTGCTGTGTGGGCTGATCAATCCTTTTATCCTTTCTGCATAACTGTGAAATGGACCTAGTAATACTTTCCTGGTGTGCTCTGCAGCTCTTTCAGTTAATGTGCCAAGTTCCCATATATTGCGATGATACAGGAATGGGATCATAGGCCTTTGAAGACAGGTAATAATACTGATATTGCACAGTAGATAAATATGTCCCATTCCTGGCTTTCAGGAGTCTCTAAATTGTAAATAGTGGTTATTTGGATGAAATCTGGTGGAGCGTTGCCAGCCCGAGTCTATATCCAGAAATGCATTGCTTGGCTCAGAGAACAGTGTTTTGCATGGAGCAGCTGAGCTCCATATGCAAGAAGTCATCCTAGTCCAGAGACTTCAGCAACCTTGTTTTTAATAGGGATGTGCGAATATGGTTCAGACGTTCGGAGTTTGGTCTGAACTCAGCCAGTTCGGATGGCCAAACCGAACGCCCAAATGGAATGTAGAAACCCCCGAACAGTTCAGGTGCATTTGGGTACATTCAGGCAGGAAAAACCTGGCTGGCAGGCCCAGGGAGCGGGGGGGGGGCAGCTGAGGAGCAGACTTCCTGGCCCCAGGGGTGGAGAGAGGCTTGGACTAGCAGCCAGCCTGCCCAATCACCATCCCTCTTTTACTCAAACCACTGACTTGGCAGTCTGCGACTGGCCACAGGCTAGGCTGCACAGAGTCAATGGGGCTTGTGGTAAGGCAGGCACAGCAAGTAACAAAAGTAATCCCCCCCCCTTCCAATTCATTCTGATCTAGCCACTAATCCTGTCAGCAGGCGTTTTCAGAACTCTCCCTCTCCCAACAGTTTGTATTTCTCCATTGCCATCCTCCTCCTATTTCACCCATTTCCACACATTTACCTCCATACTTGCATTTATTTAGATTAGATTAGATAGATTTAGGTGTTATTTTTATTTTTTACCCCTCTCTGTGTTGTTTCTTCCTCCCCTCCACTGAAACCTTCCCTCCTCCCTGTATATTTTCCATCCCTGATTCCCTTCCCCTGTTTTTGGATTTATTTAGGGTACAATTAGATTGATTTAGGTTTCTTTTGTACACCTCCCTGTGTTGTTTGTGCTGAGCTGTCTGTGTTTCCTCCCCATCCCTGTGTGTGTGTGTGTGTGTGTATGTATGTATATATATATAGAGAGAGAGAGAGAGAGAGATTAGATTCTATTAGGGATGGGCGAACGCGGTTCGGTAGTTCGGTGTTCGGCCTGAACTCGGCCTGTTCGGACAACCGAACACGAACACGAACATGAACGCACCGAACGGACCGAACACCGAACACCGAAATGGCGAACACACCGAACCGAACCGAACACCGAACTACGAAATGGCCGAACACACCGAACGGAACCGAACACCGAACTACGAAATGGCCGAACAGTTCGTTCAATTCGAATCGCGTTCGGTTGTGTTCGGGTGGCTAAAACATGGTCTTCTGTCAGGTCACTGGAAGGCCAAATGTAGCAGGGAGGGGGAAGTCATTTGACTCAGCTAGGAGCAGACTTCCAGGCACCAGGGGTGGAGGGTGGAGAGTGGCTTGGAGTAGCAGCCAGCCTGATGAATCACCATCTCTTTTCGCCTCAGACCACTGGCTTGGCAGTCTATGATTGGCCACGGGCTAGGCTGCACGGAGCCAATGGGGCTGATTTGAGGCGGGCGCAGCAAGAAACAAAACTGTCTGCCTCCCCCCTTCCCAATACCTTCTGAGCTAGTCACTGTTCCTGAGCAGCAGGCGTTTCAGAAGGCTCCCTCACCCAGCATTTTCCAGCTCCCCAATCCATTGCCATCCTCCTCCTATTTCACCCATCCAACCCATCTACCCCCATATTCTCATTTATTTACATTAGCTTTGATAGATTTAGTTGTTATTTTTTGTTTTTATCCCTCCCTGTGTTCAATCTTCAATCTTCCTCCTTCCCTCCCCCCTCCATTGAATATTCCCTCCCCATTCCCTTCCCCTGTTTTTTTGATTCATTAGAGTAGTAGTATATATTATTAATTTATAGATTGATTTAGGTTTCATTTCAGTTTTGTACCCCTCCTTGTCTTGTTTGTGATTGCCCCCCTAACCCCCATCCCATATATTCAATTCATAGGTAGATAGATAGGATTAGGTCGATACATTTTTGTTTGAGTAGTTTAGTTTAAGGTTTACTGATAGAGTGAGTTTACTGTTTTCTGTGATTCAGCTTTAGGGTTTGTTGGAGTTATTCATAGCATTTAGAATACATTTATTAGTTAGGTAGTTAGTTAGTTATTAGTGTAGATATAGAGATATAAATATTTGATAAAAAAATTCAATAAAATTTTTTTAAAAAATTATATATTAAAAAACATTGTTTTTTTCGGGCCGAACGGCCGAACGCGAACGCGCGAACCACCCGAACACCGAACGACCGAACACGAACGCACAACCCGATGGCGAACGAACCGAACGGCCGAACACGAACGTACGACCTGCCCGAACAACCGAACACGAACGGCCGACACACGAACGGCCGAACCGAACGGGCGAACACGAACGCGAGGTACGACCGAACGACCGAACACGAACACACGAACCGAACGCGGCCGAACCGAACGGCCGAACGCGAACACACGAACCGATCGCGGCCGAACCGAACGGCCGAACACGAACCGCGATCTGTTCGCCCATGCCTAGATTCTATAGATAGATAGTTGTAGGAGTTAGCTTAGTTATAGAGATAGAGACAGTGTGTAGTGATTCAGTTTTAATATTTTGTAGTGTGTTCATAGGACTAGTCCTTTGTAGATATTAGATAATATTCCATTTAGTTCCATAGGTTTTAGAATAGTTAATAGCAGTTAGAGTTAGTGTAGATATATATAATAATATATTCCAAATTTGAATAAATAAATAAATAAAAATATAAAAGCTTCCTCTGCATTATTTGGGTGGTAGAAATGGAGAAGGGAATCAGGAGAGGCCGGTCTCCTTCCCATATGGCGGGCAATGGGGCATGCGGCAGAGGTGGCAGGGGCCATGCCAGTGGAGTGACAGGCAGCAGCAGCAGCCGAAGCCCATCACCATGCCCCAAACTGCAAAGGCCTCATTTTGGGAGACAGGCTTCTGAGACTCCCAGTAGCGGCACTAAGGGTGTGGTTCGGTGTCACCTCCTGACAGTGTCGTCCACTGCCATGCAGGGCACTGGAAGGCCTGCAGTCCAGGAGGCTGCGGCTGTCTCTGCTGTGGTGGCAGGAGCAGGTGCAGGTGTTTCAGGGTCAGATGTTCATCATGGACCACCAATGTTCCCCATTATTGAAGTGATCCCCCACAGTCCAGGGCCGGTGGATCCCACCCTGGCTGCTAGAGACAGGGCCCAATCCCCGTGCAATGGCAGTGGGGAGAGGAGCAGCAGGAGCAGCAGCATCAGCCAGTTGAGGCCCAGAAGTGTCAGTGCACCATGGAGGAGCTGGGGTGGGGCCAGCTTCCAAGTCCATCGGCAGCTGCAGGACGCGGAGGGCGGCGTGGCTTTCAACTGAAAGCCATGCGCATGTTGGGGGAAATGATTGTGCTTGACGGGCAGCCCTTATCGGTAGTTGGGGACATGGGGTTTAGGTGCCTGATTGGCTTCCTGGACCCCCAGTTTGAACTGCCCTCAAGCACCACCCTAAGTCAGGCTACCACTAATGTCTGGCAGCCTGCAACACCTGGCTGAGTAGGGGTGCCAACCACCAAGCCCTGGCCGGGCCTCTGCTACTTCTCTGCCGATGCCTGGCAGCCTGCAATGCCAGGCCAAGTAGGGGTGCCAGCCACCAAGCCCTGGCCGAGCCTCTACCACTGCTCCGCCAATGCCTGGTAACCTGCAATGCTCGGCCAAGTAGGGATGCCAGGCCAGCCACCAAGCCCCAAGCCTTCCCAGCCTCTGCTGCTGCTGCTGCTGCTGCTGGGTCTCAGATGGGCAGCCATGCCCCTGCGGGCACCCCCAGGGGCCAAGTGCTGAGCCTGCCTGCCTGGGCAACCCAGGGTGCCAAGTCCCAAGCTTGCCCAGTCTCTGCTGCTGCTTCTATTTCTCCGACAGCCTGACATGCTCCCACAGGCACCCCCGGAGCACCCTGAGCCTCCAGGTGGCTGAAATTCCTGAACATTCATGGGGTCCAAACTCCGCGGGACCGAACCCATGAACCTGAACTAAGTTTTCGGCCCAAACAGCCAAGCATCCGAACTCCATTCTGTTTGCACATCCCTAGTTTTTAACAGCACTGGCATCACTTTGAAATTGCTGCATTTTCCCCCCAGTATCCAGTAAAAGGGGGAAAGAAAAAGCAAAAAAACAACAACAAACCACTTGCCAGGCCATTCTGGCAGTAATCACAGCTCAAGAGCGTCTGCTTGCCCATCACAGGGAGATATACTACAGGGGGAAATAGAGGCTGATTAATGATGCAGCCAGTTTGGTTCTTTATATCATAAAAAGCAGCTGTGTGGGACAACCTTGGAGATTTTGCTACCTCTCCTGTGTTATTGTTGAAGTCCAAGAACCAAATGCCTGGAGCTACAAGGAGCCATCTTGGGAAAGGCTGCTCACTGCTTTGTGAAGTGATGGGATCTTTTGAAACCCTCCTTTTAGAAGTGCAGTAAACTTTGATATTGTACCACTGCTAATTTCATTATGCAGGGCCTCTCGCTCGAGTCAGTGGAGACCTAAGGTTCATTCAGAGAGCTGCTGCAGCTCGAGAAGGGAAGAATCTAAAGACTCCGCTTGAATATTAATGAAGCATCAAAGCTTTTAGCTGCATGGAAGTGTCTGAGTGTGACTGCTCTCCAGGGCTCTGCTATGCTTGGCACAATAAAGCCTTGGTAATTATTTCCAATAACTAATTTAGATTATCATTAGCCCCAGATTGGAGGCACAGGGAATGCTGCCCTTTCAAACACTTGAACCGCTGAGACTAAAAAATAAAGCATTCACTCTCTGTAAAGACATCTTTGCCAGTACTAATAAATTAGAATTTTTTGTGTGTGTTAGACCCCATGACAGCTCCAGGGGTGGAGGAACAGAGAGAGAAAAAGAGCAGGTTGTGTCTGCGAGGAAAAAGTACCACTCCTTGTCCATCATTCACATTCTATAGGGCTCCCATCCCAAACTTTCTGACTAATATATCACAATCCAAAGATAGAGTGTGGTTGCCATGTTGGTCCCAAGTGACAGAGAGACAAAGTGGTTCAAATGATATCTGAAATTTAATCCCAATAAGACCGAGGTGATGGTGGTAGGCCGAGCGGGGGAGGTGTTGTCCCCTCTTGTGAAGGGGGTGCACCTCTCCATGGCCCAGCATGTTCGGAGTCTTGGGGTGTTATTGGACATGGGTATCCATCTAGATCAGCAGGTGGATATGGTGGTGAAGGCGACGTTCCGCCAGCTGTATCTCATGTGGAGGCTGTGCCTCTACATCTCCAGACCCTACCTGGCCACTTTGATCCATGCCTTCATCACCTCGAGGCTGGACTACTGTAACGCGCTCTACGTGGGGCTTCCCTTTACGCTGGCTCAGCGGTTGCAGCTAGTGCAGAATGCGGTGGCCCGTCTCCTAACAGGGATGGGCCAACGAGAGCACGTAACACCGGTGCTCTGTGCACTACACTGGCTGCTGGTAAAGTGCCGAGCGAGATTCAAGGTTTTGACTTTGATCTATAAGGCCCTATACGGTCTTGGACCTGGATACCTCAGGGACCGCCTCACCTTCTGCGACTCAGGACGGACCCTTCGGTCCACAGGGGGAACCTTCTTGGAGGTCCCGCACGTAAAGTGGGGGGCTACAATGGAGAGGGCGTTCTCGGTGGTTGGGCCCCGGTTGTGGAACTCCCTCCCAGAGGAAGCACAGCTGGCCCCAAGTCTAATGGCCTTCCATCAGGCCTGTAAGACATGGCTGTTCTCCCAGGCTTTCGGAGGTGGGGAGGGGAGGGTGGGCTGAATTTTTGTAGAGGGTTGTTTTAATGCATTTTAATGATGATATTGTGGATTTTTTTTATGTTTTAATAATTGTTTTATGTTGTTGGAAGTCACCCCGAGATGCCGTGTACAGCAGTGACCACTTTGTGCATGTGCAGAATAGCAGCTGCCATTTGCACATGCATAAAATGGTCTGGTCAGAATCCCTACTGAAAAAATACTCCAATTTGTCAATGTCCTGCTTAAAATTAGGAACTCAGCACTGGACATAACACCCCAGGTGAAGTCTGACCAGTGCTGAATAAAGTGGCACTAAATTAGGGATTACCACTCAGGAAAAGGATCTTGGAGTCATTGTGGACAACAATTTGAAAACTTCAGTTCAGTGTCAAAAAAAGCAAGCAGAATGTTAGGGATTATTTGTAAAGGGATAGAGTAAAATAGAAAATATAATGCTGCATCTTGAATATTGTATGTAGTTCTGGTTGCTCCATCACAAAAAGGATATAGTAGAAAAGATGAAAAGTGTATGAAATAGCATCTGTACAAGGAGAGGCTTGATAGGTTCAGCTTCAAGAAGAAGACAACTGAGAGAGGATATGATATGAGAGAGGTTTATAAAATCCCAAGTAAATATGGAGTTATTTACCCTCTCAAATAGTTCTAGAAACTATGAAGCCATGAAACTAGCTGGCAGCAGATTTAAAACAAATTAAAAAATTATTATTATTTTCACTTAATGTCCCATTAACTTATGGAATTTGTTGCCAGAGGAGGTAGTCAAGACAAGTAGCACAGGTGGTTTTCTAAAAGGACTGGATAAGGACTGGTTTTCTAAAATGACTGGTGGTTTCTTTGGAGGACTGGTCCATTAATGGCTATTAGCCAATAGGACTGAAATTAGAACAAGTGTTCCTGTACTGCAGGGAACTACCAACCCTTTGGGAGTGCTTGCAAGTGTTTTTTGCTTCTTAGTCAGTCTCTGGTGATTCCATGCTTCTACCATTGTCGATATTGGTGCCTGTGAGTTTTCATCATTTCCTGTCAATTATGTCACCTTCCAACATTTTTCATCACTTGCCATAATTTTCCCATCATTTTATGTCATTTTTGTCACTTTTCCAGAACTTTTACAACAGTTTTATAGCACTTTTACAGCAATTTCCAGCACTTCTCCACAGCCCCTGGGGTGCAGGTGGCACAGGACTTGGGATCATCCTCGTAGCAGCTCTGTTCAATTCATGAAAAATAGTGACAAATGGTGAAAAACAGCAAAAAGCCAGTAAGTTTCCATGCCGCACAAATGAAGGAAAATTTGTTTCCGACTGAAACAGCATTCACCGTGATTTGTCATTTCAGGCCTATTATGGGGGACATAGGGGCCAATTGATTCCAAGTCCTATGGACAAATGTGTGTGGCATACATGCTGTGCACGTGCAACCCGTATGCACCTCTTTACGGGCATGGGTGCAAACCACATGAGAATCATGCAGAAAACACGTGTGCAAGCCTGAGCCATGTGCATGAGAATTCTGGATCATGCCTGTAACCTCTAGGGATGAGCGAACGCAGTTTGGATGTTCGGAGTTCATCACCAACCAGTAGAAATGAGTATAGATCTTAGTCATGACCCGGTACATAGAAACCTGGTGAGTCAGAGAGCCACGAGGTAGCCACAGGTAGCCACGAGGGGCGGGAAAGTCCCTAGATGGAAAAAAAGGATGGCTGAAATGAGTGAAGATCTGTATACCAAGGAAGGATTAAAACGCTACAGGGAGGAGATTCTGGAGCTTGACACCTCTGATGATAAGGTGCTTCAGGTGTTTAGTTTAATCACCAAAGAATTTAGGGGAGCAATATTTAGCCCCACCCAATATAGAATACATGAGAAAACTGGGTCATGGTTCAACACGCATAAAATACAACAATTAAAACAGAACCAGGGAACATGATAAATAACACAATAAATACGGGTGAAGATGGATGAAAACCCTCCCTAGCCCACCCCCCCCCCCCCCCCAAAGGCCTGGGTGAACAGCCAGCTTTTACAAATTCGCCTGAATGTTAAAAGGCTTGGGGTCAGGCGAGCTTCCTCCGGGAGGGAATTCCAAAGGTGCGGCCCAGCCACTGAGAATGCCCTCTCCATTGTGACCCCCCGCTTAACATGGGGGACCTCCAAGAAGGCACCCCCGGCAGGAGTTATGTGCTCCTGACGACCCGTCCCTGAAAGGAGCTGGGCTGCCGCATTCTGCACTAGCTGCAGCCTCTGAACCAGGAACAAGAGCAGCCCCATGTAGAGCGCATTGCAGTAGTCCAGCCTCGAGGTGACGAAGGCATGGATGAGGGAGGCCAGGCCCAGGCCGGAGACGTACGGACGCAGTCTCCGCACCAGATACAACTGGTGGAAAGCAGCCTTTGCCACTACCTCCTGGTCCCAGGGGTGGAGAGAGGCTTGGAATAGCAGCCAGCCTGCCTAATCACCATCCCTCTTTTCCTCAGACCACTGGCTTCGCAGGCTGCAACTGGCATGGGGCTAGGCTGCACAGAGCCAATGGGGCTTGTGGTAAGACGGACTCAGCAAGTAACAAAAGTCATTTCCCTCCCCCCTTCCAATTCCTTCTGAGCTAGCCACTTATCCTGTCAGCAGGTGTTTTCAGCAGTTTGTGTTCCTAATCCATTGCCATCCTCCTCCTATTTCAGCCATTCCCACACATTTACCTCCATAGTTTCATTTATTTAGATTAGATTAGATAGATTTAGGTGTTATTTTTATTTTTTACCCCCTCTCCATGTTCTTTCTCCCTACCCTCCATTGAATCCTTCCCTCCTACCACTATATATTCCATCCCTGATTTCCTTCCCCTGTTTTTGGATTTATTTAGAGTAGGATTAGATTGATTTAGATTTCATTTCAATTTTGTACCCCTCCCTGTGTTATTTGTTGTGAGCTGTCTGTGTGTCCCCCCCATCTGTGTGTGTGTGTGTGTGTGTGTGTATATATATATATATATATAT